>CAOKZL010001422.1:0-353292 GCA_948472985.1 Iguana delicatissima
ATGGGGAACTGGAATGTGAAACTCAACTTTTTTTTTCCAGCTTGTATATGAAAAATGGATACCATGGTGGATAAAAGTTATCTTTATGTTTGACTTCGTTTCTTAAATAGCGCTTATACGATTTCTTCCTTGGACTCCGGTTCCCAATATCCCTCCTGCAAGGGTCCTGGCAGTTGGAGTTCAAAAAAGGTGTTTGTTTTGTTTTGACCAAGCAGCTTCAAAATATTATCACAGGGTCTGAAAATAGTAGACTGCATGTTATCACAAAATAACATATTGTTTTCTTATTGAGTGTGCTAGTAAAAAAAAAAAAGTTTGCTGCCTTCTCCTTAAGGAGTTGAAGGACTGACCCTTGGCACTTTTCCTTTTACATGACTGAGACTGAAAAAAAGATGCTAAATGGAAATCCAAAATTGAAAGTATCACTGCAATCACAATGTTGTTGTTGTTGTTGTTGTACCCCTTCAAGTCATTTCTGGAGTTTTCTGGAGATTAAAGCGTGTGAGACTTAGCTGGGCAACAAAATCTGGTCTCCAGGGCCACAGTCCAGTGCCCAAACCACTATATCACATATCACACTGGCTTTACTTCCACAATTAGACATTACACAGTAATATCTGTAACAGACAGCATGGTAACAGAACTGAGTCAGTAGATGAATTTCTGTCATTTGAGACAATTGATTCTGGTTGTATACATAACAAAGAAGTAACACAAACTTTTAAACAAAGCTTGAAAAACCAGTTGGGAGGGGTGATGATAACTTCCGGAAATCCAAGAGGAATAAAAGTTTGTAAGGAAAGTAATCCTTTTAATCAGAGTGAGTTTGTCATAAAAAATATACCTTTGTCAGGAAACTATGGCTATTTCTGCACTATGCTGTTATAGTGCCATTATTCCACTTTCAACATCCTGTGGAATTTTGAGGTTTGAAGTTTGATGAGGCCAAAGAGCTCTCTGGCTGAGAATTCTAAATGCCCCTCCCTAAACTGTAAACCCCAGGATTCCACAGGATGTTGAAAGTGGAATAATAGCACTATAACAGTGTAGTGCAGAAATGGTCTATGTTTTCTTTGAATACAACTCCTAGAATTTCCTATACAGCATGGCCAAATGTCCCACCTACTGGTCTTGCCCATACATATCAGTCTTACTTCTTAGAAGTAAGTTATCGCTGGCTATGGTTTTAGTTCTTCTCAGATCATTGTGCCGGACAATGATGGTGCCAGATGTGGGAAAAATCTGAAACAATAAAATAAATAATAATAAAACAATAATAAATAATAATAAATAATAATAAAACAATAGATAAGACAATTCCTTAACATTTGCTGTTTTAATTATCAGCTATCTCTGATAACTAGTTTAAGATACATCTAACTGGCAGTTTAAGACACATCTCATTGGCAGTTTCTAAAGTATATGCTTTCCTGAAATATATCTGGTTGGGGACTTCATTGTTTAATGCATCATATCAGCCAGTTTTATTCAGGGACCTTTTCACACAACACAATTATAGTTCTATCTGCCATAGCTCTCCCCTACAGAATCCTGGGATTTGCAGTTTAGGGAGTAGTATTCTTAGCCTCTCCAAACTATAAGCATTGGATGCAACCAAAAGTGGAATCATAGTGCTATAACTCTGTTCTCTGAAAGGGCACAGGTGATTACCTGAAATAGAATTTGGAGCAAAGGTGGATGAGACATATAGCCGATGCAGTGCCTATTTCCCAGAATTACGCTATGATAATGAATGCTCTAAATTGTTTTGTAAAAGCACCAAGGTACCAGGAGACTTCAAAATGCAGGCAACAACATTACAAAACTAATCTACAAACATAAACATTGTAGGCTTATCTCTTCTAATGAGAAATGACCTGTTTATTTTTGCTTCTAGCAACTTGGCACTACAAAGCAAGGAGAATTAGGCTGAGCTGCAGAGAAATAGTAAATACTAGTCTTTTAACACTGAAAGAAAAGTGAGAGAAGCCTATTATGGCAAAGCCAAGAGAAGACAGAAAAGAAATAGGAGCCAACTTACCTTGAAAACAGAGACCAGAGGACTTCAGCCCTAAGTGACATGTAATTGTTACACACAGTCCGCATTTTGGAAAATTCTAATCTGAGCAACTGGTGGTTCTTTGCTATTGTCAGCTGACCTGCATCTACTTGGAGTTACTTCTAGTCACCTTCTGATTATCTGGGCTTCCAACTCATGAGAATGGTATTGTCCAGATAGGCAAATTAACTCGGCACTCTTTTAAATATCCTTAAGGATTGAAATTTCAGGAAATTTATAATATAGGAATAAACATGTGGCTTTGTATCTTTCTATGTTATTCATTAGTCTACAAAGTAGTAGCAGATATGTCTACATTTTAGGAAACGTATCATTGATATGAGAGCCAGGGTGATGAGAATGGTGTGCTGGTTGGAGCATAGGACTATGATTGTGGAGACCAGGATTCAAATCAACCTATGTAAATGCACTTGATTAGCTTGGGCAAGTCACTCACGTACTCAGCTTCGTAGGAAAGCAAAGACAAACCCTCTCTGAAAAATCTTGCCAAGAAAAACCCATGACAGATTCACTTAAGGGTTGCCATAAATCAGAAATGACTTGAAAGCAGGTAAATACCATCATCACTATCACATAGCAGTACATATAAGTATATTGCTTCTATATATTCTCTGTAAAAGTTCTTTATATCATATATTATAGACATTTCCAGTCTAAGCCTGAATATCTCATCACTTACTTTACATAGTCTAGCAGCCATCTTGCTTAGACAGACATTACATGGCCTTAGGCAATCTGTTCATACCATCTTGCATAAGGAACAACTCTCATAAGGCACATTATACTCATCCTACATTTCATTGAAGAGGGAGCAATATCTTAAACAATACTGGTTATACATGAGGATAATATATCTCACTTTTCAGCTATAGGAGAACTTACACATCTCTAAACAAGCATCCCAGTATATTTTATTACTCCAGCATATGTATTGTACACAGAGTTATATTCTGTTGTGCCGGATATTCTTATTCAAAATGAAGACTAGCTATCTCACACTTTCTGGGGATTACAATTGGCCAAGCAGCCTTGTGTCTTCTGGCATGCTCTATTAAGAAACCAACCTCATTTTCTTATCTTTCTTTTATATAGCTCATAAAGCTATCCTATCCTGATAATGTGCCTGAAGAGACAATATATTAGAGACCTCTGACTCACAAGTTCTGGCTGTGAACCTTCAAGCATGACTCAGTGCTCTCCTTTTTTCTTTCACCCTTTCCCTGAGTTCTTCTACTGAGCTTCTAGCAAGGTCACTATTCTCTGGATCTGGTTACCTCATGTATTTACTAAATCTCTCAGCTGAATAGTTCTTCTTAATTGTTTTCATTATCTTTTGATTCCTTTTTAGCTGGCTAGCGGTATTCAACCCACGTGTTTTATTTTCCACTGTCCCTTTACTCTGACACATATCTTACTAAATATAGGCTGCATTATTTCTTAACCAGCATACAGTGTCTTTCATATTAACATTCTTTTATTCCAGTCCTGAAACTGTCTGTCTGTCTGTCTCTCTCTCTCTCTATTTATGTATGTGTATATGTGTGTGTGTGTGCAATATAGTGTCCGGTCTATAAGTAACTGCAGTCCACTGCAGGGCAAAAATTGTACCCCGTCTTCATTACATTTACTCACATCTGAGGTAACTAAAAAAAATGCAACCCAAAATGCAAAATTCAGTGGTTCGATTTGCCATTTTGAAAATTAGATGTATATGCAATCTCTCCAAAGGATGGAGGTGGATATTGAAAATATTTGTAAAATTATATTAAAAAAATGGATTTCTTGAGTAGTGGCAACCTATGACCTAGAGAATTATAGACAGGCAAGAATCCTTGCAGTTTGTGACTTATTCCGCACAAAAAATACACATCTTTTTTGACACAAAAATGTTCTTTTCTGTGCAGAAAATGTCATATAGTCTACAAAAAGTACATCCTTTTGCAAAGAATAAAAGAAATTTTGAATAGCATCCAAATACTATGCAGTTTTCAATGATTTTCTTACAGTGGAAATGGTACAATTACTCTTTCTTGATGGTGAGAATGAAATTTACAAAGTTTACATCCCTGCCAAGAGCAGATCTCATTATTTCATCCTAGTTGGGCATTCATAATAGAGATGACTATTGAATTGTACTCTTCAAATTTATTTCAGAAATGTTCTCATTCCTTTTTATATACCATTCTGTAGTATTAAAACATCACTCTCAACTAAAGAGGCAAGTAAATCTCAATTTTGATTTCATCTTTTATAAATATTTACACTCAATGTGGAGTTAGCTAAGCAGTATCCCATTTATGTTCTGCTCAAACCAATTGAGTCATTGAAATGCAATGAAGTTCTGACCACTCTGACAGACTGGGACCAGACTATTTCCATACAGCAGAGGAAAAGCTTTCTTTCTTTGTTCCACTGATATCTTTGCTCCACTGAGCTGATTGTTTGTTTCTGCAGTGAATTTAACACTTATTCATTTACCCAAAGCCCAACAACCCAGAAGGAAGGAAGGAAGGAAGGAAGGAAGGAAGGAAGGAAGGAAGGAAGGAAGGGAAGAGCAGAGCAGAGCAGAGCAGAGGACTGGACTGCTTGTGTAAAAATTCTGTGTGGCACCTTCCTTGGCCTCGTATATCTTTGTTTGCTTGTTAATGAGAAATTATATTACTACCTCTAAGTATTTTGTTCTAGTATGCATTCTTTACATGTGTCAACTCTTCTCTGTTCAGATTGCCTAATATGACATTGTTGATTGCACACTGCACATGGGCCAAATTATCGTCACATCATAACAACTAAAGTCTTATGTTGAGTATCGGAGACTTGACAGAAATCTGTTCACATTACAGGATATATCCAGACACCAACTCAATAATCAAGCTGATTGTGCACTTGAATGCTGTCTTTCCCTCCCTACCTCCTTCCCCCAACCCACTGGAACTCAAGAATGCTTATACACCATGCAGTTTTACCAGTTTGATATCACTTTAAGAGCCATGGCTCCATCCTACAGAACCACTTGATTTTCAGTTTGTGAAGTCCTTCAGATTCTCTGTTGTAGACCTAAGTGATGTAGTTCACATGAGTTCACTAGAAATCTCTAGCAGGGAATTTTCAATATATACCACCAAATTATGAATCCCAGGATTCTCTAGGATGGAGATGTGCCAGTTAAAGCGGTATAAAACTGTTACAACCCTCTAAGGTTGATATGCTGTCAATGTTTTCTGACAAAACCAATATGTGCTATGTTCTCCACAGTGTAGAAAAAAGTTATTCATTTTCCATATGATGAGTTTTGATTGTAAACTCAATGAAGCTAACCATGGTACCTAAACCAGAAATTCCATAGATGCTACTCAGTGACTGCTCTTGGAAACAAAATACTAGACACAATGGTTCTTTGTCCTAATATAATAGGTTCACAAACTCCCCCAGTGGTCTGGAGTTGCACAACGTCAATCACATATTGTTTCCACTGAAATCAACAGAAAACAAGTTCATTTGATAAGAATACTTTACATGTTGCTTTCAATGTGTGACTTAAGTGTGACTCTTTTATTCTGGAACCAATATATTTTATATGCTATAAGAAGATGGATTGTGACTTTGTAAATAATAATAATAATAATAATAATAATAATAATAATAATAATAATAAATGTACTACCAGCTACTAGTGCCATTACAAAGGAAGATCTTCATGCTTTGTCCTCAAAAACTATCTCTTCTCCCATAAATAATTAATAGTATGAATAAAATTTAATAGATTATATGAAGACTTACTTTATATTAGACCTATTTGAGAGTATTCTGGCTCACTTTCCTCTGTTTCTATTTAATCTACAAAAGGTTGTGTGACAATAAAAGCCATAGAGTGGGTTCATCTCAGTACACAATACAGGATGGCATAAAAGCATAGACTAAGCAGAAGTTGTGTACAGAAGCCTCATCTGCTGTATAAAGGAATATGGCTGTGGGAAGTCCATATACAAATCAAAAAGTAAGCATTACAGGGCAGGATAATGGTCAAATAGCTTCTTAATACTGTAAAGAGATTTGTGCTTGCATTTCCAAATAGCTCAGTTTTCAGTAGTGCTCATGTTTAGGGTAGAATTTGTTTGCCTTCAAAAATTAGTCACCCTCCCCCAGCATTGTTATGGTGTCACAATGGAAAGAGGGAGAATAAAGACAGCTTTCCAACCTTCTATTGCATAGTGATATTTCAGTATCGATTCTCTTTATTTGTGGAGTCATGCAGGTGATAAGACAATGTTAAGCTGTAAAGTGGAAGCATTCTCAGTGATTTCCTGCTTCACAACATCACCTTTTCTTGAGAATCTATCATTTTCACATTAAAGGGTGAAAAACACTGAATACTCCAGGACAAATATTGGAACCAGCTTTAGAATAAAACAAGAAACTTACTGTTTCATAATCCTCTATGGCTACTTGCTAGGAGAAACAGGGAGCTATAGTACAAAAATCTTTAACTTTTTCAAGCTCTGCTCCAGCATATGGAAGCATGTTGTGTGCCCTGCCAACATTAGTAATCTCAAGGGCCCTTCTCAGGACAGCCCTGCCAAGAAAGCTTTTCTGATTGCCTACCACAGACATGGCCTTTTCAGTGGTGACACCTTAATTATGGAATATAAATTCCCAAAGTGGATCAATTGTTGCCTATACTGTGGTACTTTGAAATCCCAGAGAAGACATTTGTTATTCCCCTAGGCACTTCAAGATTTTTTAAAAGGTCGATCTGATATTGTTTTAAGATAATTTAATATTAATAGTGTTTAATTTTAGGCTGCAGACCCTTTATTATTGAAAGCTTTGTTTTATCTTTTATGTTGCACTGTGCTGGCTTCCATTCTATCTGATTGCTTGAATTTTAATGTTTTATATTTCAAATTTTGCAAACCAAGCAGATGACCATGTTAGCTAGGCAATATATAAAAAGCATACATTAACAACGTTGTCTTCAGTTTTTGCCCAAAACCACCCAAATGAATGGAAACTTTCCCAACTCTCACTTTCCCCAACTCTCCCCCCCGCAATCCCAGAATCATTCTCAAAATGGCATTAGGAAGAGATGTAACATCAATTCCTGTCACCTTTTAGATAAGGACAGCAGAAGAAAATGGAGGATTGTTGTGGAGGAGGTTTCAGCCCAAGTGGGGGTTGGGATGGAATTAGTCCTTACCTACTACCAGCACACCATTTTCTACCCCCGATCTAGATCAATAATGCAGAATCTGACTGGTAGCGGCTCTCCTGGATTTAAAACAGAACTTACGTTTAATGGAATTTGAAAATGCCATAAACTGAATGCCTGAAAAGTGTATGTGCTCTGCCACTAAGCTGCAGACTTTTCCTGATGTTTCTTTTAACAAAGGTACAGAACCCTTCCTATTGCGCTATAGGAGCAGAATACTGAAACATCAGCCACGGGAGAATTATGGAGTAAAAGGAAAAAAAAGTTTTCCAAACTTTGGCTATAGGACACTCCTCTTAACATTGTCAGTGGGCTGAACTTTTCAATGAACTTTAAAGGAGTTAACCTTACACAAAAACAGGCTCAGCACATAGGACATCTCATCTTAAGTCTGTCATAAAACCTGGAGTGGATTCAACAGCTCATTCACATGGGAGCCACCAACTAGCAACTAGTGTGACAGAGAGAGAGACAGAGACAGACAGACAGACAGACAGACAGACATGGAGACAGAGAGATAGGGAGCATCATACTGAATTCCTACTGGATTCTCTTCAGCATGTTGAAGTATCCACAGCCAGGAGAAAGCAGCCCAGCTAGAAGAAAGTAGTCCAGCTAGATCAGAAGGTTTGGAACAGCACAAGGGAGGAGAGAGCAAAGAAAAATTGCTGCTGTTTCAATTGGTATAGCAACTTCATTGTAATCCAAATACTATCAAGAATATTAACCTCTCATCTAGATGGAATGCATCCCTTTGGCTGAATTTAACTTTAATGAAAAAAAAAGTCATCTTTTACATATGAAGATATGCTTCTCAGAAGAATATAAAATCCAACATTTGGTGTCCTATTTATTTTTCCAACAGTACAATATGGGAAAAGTGTTAATGATCTTAAATCTGATGAAAGTTTTAGTGACAACCTTTATTCAGCTACAGTAATGAAAAAGGTGGTTGTGATTTATGCAGGTCTCATATATCACTAAATGCTGTGACTATAGCAAAATAATGTTTTCTGTTTGGAGGGATTAAATCTAACCATAGTCAATTGCTGTTTATCATAGCAATAGACTATAGCAAAAGACTATAGCAAAATAATGTTTTCTATTTGGGGGGATTAAATCTAACCATAGTCAATTGTTGTTTATTATAGGGAGAAGCTGAATCATATGCTTAACTCTCCAAGTGGAAAACACAGGATTTGGAAGTGCTTGATTTTAGTTGGACTGTGATTTGAGTTGCTTTTATATGCTGTTAGTAGGCCTCTGAAGTGATCAAAAGATATACAAAGGTCAATGCATAAAGCAGAGATGATGAAAGTATGGCATTCTAAACATTGTTGGATAGCAAGTCTCATGATTTCTTGTCACTGGTTGTGTTGATTAGGACCAATGAGAGATGCAACCCCAAAACCATTGGAAAGCCATGCAAACCCCAGCAGTAGCACAAAGTATTATTTCTCTACTGTGGTTAAACAGCATTGCAGACTGTGCTATAAAAGGAATACATTCAAAATAACATTTGAGAACAACCAGGCAAAACTCATTTATGCTCCTCAAATTTGTTTGGTTATGTACCTGATGGCAAATTTTAATACCTCCAATGTTATCTTCATTCCATTCTGTTTATTATCTTTTATCTTTATTATCATTATCTTTTGTTTTTTGTTTCAGTGTCTATGGGAATGGTTATCCAATTTCTGACATATTTTATGGAACATAACATTTTTCAAGCCTCTACCTTTTTTACTGTTTCCATTCACAATTGATGGAAGATGTTAATCGTAACAGCCTCAGTAGATGACATGTAGAATCTTTCAATGCCTCTGTTTTGTAGTGTAAGCATTTCTGTAGATATATGTTCTTGCACAAAGATGCCTCCTTGACCTGTAAAAATTGTCCCACACTTTCAGTTGTCAAAACACAGAGGAAGCTAATGGGCCACTCCACTAAGGCAGAGGAAGAAAGGGCCCTTTCCCACATTTATTTCTTTTCCTTATACTCTCTCCTGGTCTTTTACAGGCAATAAAACACATAACAAACCTTTTTCTGTAAGTGCAGAAATTTTAGTGGTTTTATTTGAACCAAAAATCCACGCTTTAACAAGGAAGGTGTTACCAAGTTTCTTGTATAGGTCAGCTTGGCTGTTGAACTAAATGTATACCATGAAGAAAAGGGCCAAGACAAACACAGCTGTTTTCTTTTTCCATTTGTTAATTTTTTTAAAAAAAAGAAGTTTACTTGAGAATTTGAAAACTGTACGGACTAAGAAAAGAGAAGAAAGTTGACAAGCCCGTACCTTGTTTTCTGGGACAGATACTTCTATAGGCAACACAACTATGAACTGAGAGAAGGCAAAGAATTATTCTCAGGACATGGGGGAAGGCAAAGTGTTATTCTCTGGTAGGCTTTTCAGATTTATTGTCTTCATCAAGTCAAAAACACAAAAAGAAAAAAAAAGAAGGAATTGGCATTCTAGTTGAAGGTGTGTGTGTGTGTGCGTGCGTGCGTGCATGCATGTAGAAAAATTAAACAAATGTACATAGACACAATGTGTACATTTGTGGCCCCTCTATCATGGCTGTTTGCCTGTAGCTGACAAGAAAAGTCAGCAAAGGAATAATTCACCTCAATTGTCATGTTTTTTGCAAAATTGCTCTTCCATCCATAAAGCTGTATTTTGTGTGACTGAGATATTGAAGACTTTGGATTCTTCTTTTGTCCTGCCTTCCTGGTTTCACTTTGTGCAGAAGTGTTTTGCACATTATTTCAAATATAAGCATGTCTCTTCCTCTAAACCAAGTCATGCTGAAACACACAGAGAGAGTGACTTTGAGACAGTAGCATCCTCCAAGAGAGCTGACAGGACCTAAGGACATTCAGCTCTCTAAAGAATTTCACTTAACATGAGAGACCGGGAAGAATGTCTCAGTGTGTCACAGTGACCCCTGTTAATGTTGATGATTGTTCCCTGAAGCTGCAAGCCTGATAAAATGACTCAGAAGGAATAGCTGCTGAAGGGATATCTCCTGTACCATATGATGACTTCCCTTGATAAAAACATGGACATCTTTCAACTAGAGTAATTCAAGCTTGATACAACATTTAGACAAAACAACAAACAATGCATTGTTGCAATCTGGTGCATAGTTCTGTTTTAAAATAAAATACAACTGTGCGTAGAAAAAAATTGTGTTTTATGAATCATGGAACATTTGGTGAGTCTGACATCTTAAAACCGAAGGCTAGTGTGTGCTCTTGCAAACAAACTCAGTAGTAATTTGTGTAGGATTTCTTCAGAGTTCCCCTCCCTCTCCCCCCCTCAAAAAAGAAAAGAAAAGATAAAATGAAAATGTATGAGTTGAGGCAAAGCATTGTCACTGAGATGTGACTAGCTTGGATTTAGAGGCCAGAACTCTGCATGGTGTTTGTATGCAGTTCATGCTAATAACAGATTCCCTGCTCTTAGTCTAGCACAATTGACCTATGTTAAGATTCTAGAACTCTGCTGCATTTTACACTTTCTACTAGTCTACAGTGCACAACATTATGATACCTTAACACACTTAATGCCGCACTAGGGATTATAAAATCACAGGGGAACCAAGCATGTAGGTGCTGTCTGTTGATGCCAGATGCCTCTGCATCTTCATTTCAATCTGTATGGCTTTTTAGAATCTGTAGGGTTTACAGAATCATAGCTTCATATTAACCTACTAATTGATTTGACAAAAACTATAGTCTGAAAACAACAGCAGAACTGCACTGATAGACATCTGGATATCATACACTATCTCTCTTCTTTTCTTAGTCAGTGACTGAATGATTAACATCAGAACGTTAAATTGCCAAAGTATTTGGTCTAAGAAGTATTGTAATATGGATACAAATCATAAAGATGTTTACCCTGGAGAAACTGTTTCCTAGAATGAACTCAAAAGTTATATGCAAGTTGACCCGCAAAAGGAAATCTCTTTAAACATTGCCCAGGGGGTGGCATGACCTTAAAGCATATTACAGCTTCAGTAACTCGCCTTGCATTTTATAGAATTGCTCTGAAGGAAAAAGCTAAACAAAGCGTACAGCCCAGCTTCCTTGAGCAACATAAAACATTCATAATGAGAAAGATGACAAAATATAGTACTGAATCATTTTTTACCAGAAAAGTTCTAATGTTCTGTTGGGAGGCAAGTCCTGCTCTCCATTTCCTTGTTCACCCTGCCAATATTTGCTAGGGTGAACTGCAGGGCCTTCTTAGTGGTAGCAGTTACAGCCCTTTGGAATGCTGTCCTCAGAGAGATTTGCTGTTCCCTTCTCTAGATGCATTTTACCATACTTTTAAAAGTCTTTGAAGGCCTTTTCAAAGAACTGCCATTTTCCATTTTCCAATTTGAATTACACTTTTCACTCCACATTCAATAGAGTTAGGGGTGCAGGACCCCCATAAAACTTGAAAAATTGCAAATATCAAAATGTGTATGTGTGTCTGTGCTTGTGGAAAGGGCGGAGAGAATGGGCACCCATGGTCCAAATCAGGTCAGAGAAAGAAGACGGAAAGGGCGTGGGTTGGCATGAGTCCCCTATACGTCCTCTGTCTTTCCCATGTCCTTCCTTGGGTGTGGGATGGCACTGGAAAAGGGCTTCCAGAGCTGAGAAATCAGGCTGCGAGCAGTCCTCAGCTGGCTGGTGGAGGACAATGATCAGGGGGAGTTTTTAAAGGGCTGTGCTGCCTGATCAGAGCCACAGAGAGGGAAGGTTCTCCTGGAAAAGAAGTTCCTGAGGTGGGTCTAAAGAAACTCACAAATAAATCCATGAAAGTGAAATCCACAAATTTGGACAGCCAACTGTTCAACCATTGTAGCTCCTAAGGCTACCCAGACAGCTTCATGCCTCAGCAAAAACTGAAATCTGTATATTCCATGTTGGTCACTGAAACTAATGCACTGACTCCTCCTTTCTTCCTTTCTTTTCACAGTTTTATAACATTATTTATGCATTAATATCATTTTAATTCATACTAGAATGAAACAGAATACACACTGTTTACAATTATTAAGATTGACTTCTATAGAGAACAGTTGTACAATTCACTATACAGCTTGTTAAAACATTTTGCTTGATTGGCACGATTTATGCCTGCTTCATGGCTGCTCTCACTTTGATCTCCTGGGCATATTAAGTGTACCTTGGACATTTGAGTAGCACACCTCTCCTGTGCATACAGGTAGAAAGAGTGACAGGAATAGAATGAAAGATACATGGACTCAAGAAGAAGAAAGGGAAAAAGAACAAAGATATTGATGGGGCAAGAGGCCTTGGATCTCATAGGGAAGAGATGACTGGATGAATGACCAACAACCCTACAACATAACAGATACCAATGAAGTAAGAGAAGGAATGGTTGTGGAGACTTTTGAAGGTTAGAAGGAAATAGAAGATGAAACAGGACTAAAGTGAAAGAACAGCACATGATCCTGGTTGAACTGTTGTCTATAGCCCTGAATGTCAGTTATGTATAGCTCTGAGATGTCAGCTCCTTGGTGGAGACATTGAGCTTATAATGCTCACAAACTCTTCAGTTCATACGTATGGTGGTTTACAGAAATGATTTTCATGTTTATGTGGTCTTAACTGAATCACGGCATAATCTTCAATCAATTTTTTTAAAAAAAAACAAGTGGAAAAAAAACTATAAGGAATCATCTTCAGTAAGCATCAACTTGATTAAATGTTAAATACAAGAAAAAAATTACTAACAATTGGGAGAAATGTGCATTTTCAGCACCAGAGATAAGAGATTTTAGCACTGTAACTACTGCAAGAGACTTCCAAGAGAACAATGACGAAGGTCATAAGAATGCTTTGTTCACTCAGGATTGGCATGTCACTGAATGAGAAATTGGTGATAAAACAGATGGAAGAAGAAAAGCCTTTGGAAAAACAGAAGGATATAGAGAAGTCAGGTTTATTAACAGATAAGAAATGTAAGTCAATTAGAATCTTGATGCAGTTCTATCTTTCAGTAGAAAACAAGGAGCTAAAGGGAGAAAAATGATGCTGTCGCCAAATATAAGATATTATATAAAGGAATCACAGTTCCAATACATATTCTCAGCTGGCAGAAATAGTAGCAATTTTCATACAGCCTCTCCAGAAAAAGGAAAAATATAAAAAGGCTTGGTTATGTATAACATAAACTGGTGTCAGTGGAAATTTCAACATTCATAAAGGGTTTTTGCTGCCATCTTTTGAGTACAGTTGTCTACTCTTACAAAAATATTATAGAGCAGAGAACCTATGGAATGATTTATACATTTGAAGAGCATAGTTATTTGAGAAAATAAAACAAAACTACAGGAGACTTGGATTCCGCAGCAAATTGAGAGAGAGAAATAACCAGACTGAACTACATGGTATAAACATATAGGGAGAATAATGTAGCTATTTGAATTTCAGTCAGGGAGGAAACGTGGGGAAAGGAAGTATAGTGCAGGAATTGTACTGATGTACTAAGAACCACAGAACTTTATAAGGAGCAGTCTGGGCTATTTCAAAATGAGGCAATAAATATTATTTTAACATCCTAAGAAACATCCACACTAGATTTTGAGTGTGGTTATTTCATCCTATTTTCTGATATTATTTTATAGCATCTACTGATATCTTCTCCACAAAAGAATTACATGGGCTGGTTAAAAGCTGAAACTATGAGCCGCATGCTAGCAATAGTACCAATAGCAGCAGCAGTATTTATTTTATCCCATTTATTTTATATGGAACTTGGAATGGGTTGGGTAGTTTTTCACAACATCAATCTGAATTCCCATTTTAGGCAGAGAGGAAAAAATTGCCCAAGCTTCATGGCTAACTACAGAGTCAAACCTAATTCTCTTTAATCCTAGTCCAGTGCTAAATTCACTACACCAGACTAGTATAGGAGTAGGAGCATTATCTTCCCCATATTGAAGATTTACTTAAAGAAACTTAGCAAGTTTCTCACAAACAATCTCTTCAGGACCTGGATTTCATGAGTTACAACCTAGGATCACCACCACTGTCTCTCTGATGTGGAATTAATAATACTGGCCTGGCCATTACAAACATTATAATGCACTCTGAGCAATTACAGAGGATATTACAAAGCCAGTGCAGTATATGGTTAAACTATTCAATTAGAAGCAGAAAAGCCCTGACTCAAATTTCTGCTGTGCTAGAATGCTTGCTAGTTTTTGGCTAAATCTTTCTGATGGGATCATTGTAAAGACTGTTGTAAGGATAAGGGGAGGGGTGCAGAACATTTATACCAATCTTATAGTGTCTTAGGGGATTTGCACATTTCAGTTGTTACATTATAGAGGAAATGCCTGGTTTATTAACAATGGGGATTTAAATCGTATGCCCTTACATTGTTCATGGGGTGGGGGGATTTTCTCTTGTTTGCATATGGACTCTTCTCTCCTGCACTTATTAGTAGATAACAGATAGCCATAGTAAAAAGGACAGCCACGGTAAAAAAAAAAAAGAGGAAACTAAGAAACAGTAAACCCAGTGCTTGGGAAAATGTGATAGCAAAGGAAAATAATACTTAGCACTTCTTCAGCACACTACTTAACATGTCCAGAATACTGTGTAAACACCCAATTAACTAAGATATTGCCTTTCTTAAATAATGAGGAGAAAATAGTGAATGCTAGAAATGTTAATGTGCACATGTGTTGTAATGTTATTACCAGTTGTTCATTAGTGCAAGGAGGAGAACAGATTTCTACTACATGGAAAGGTGCAAGAAGAGGAAGCCCATAAGATATTAAAAGCAACTCCACTAAAAAATGAATATTTCCAAAGAAAATAAACATCGTGATGCTCACAAATTGGTAGCTTAGCTATTGGGGTGAGCTGTGGAGGAAACAACTGGCAGCATTTCCTGACTATTTATGTCTGCCATCTTACAGTCTCATGCCTGAGGAACTGACTAATGACAAAGGCCCTTTCCACACGGGGGGGGGCGGACGGGGCGGCACACGCGGGGACGGAGCTTACCTTAATGCAGGTGGCTCCGTCCTCACAGGGAGCAGCGCACATTCGCTGCTCTACATGCCATCCAGCGGCACCCAAAATGGCGGCCAGCGGTTTCCAGCGGCGCTCTGCCAATCGGGGCAGTGCGCCAGCCGGAAGCCCACCCCCGGGCAGCTCTGCAGGGACGCGCTTGCGCACCCCTGCAGTTCTTCACGGGGTGCTGCGACGGGCTAGCGCGCTCTTGTTTTAAAAAGACCACTTGAAAGGTGGTCTTTATAAAACACGTGGCACCAACCCTGCGGCCAGGCGAGGGCGCTTTGAGGTGTAGAACCTCACCTTTTCAAACCACCCTAGTGCACCCCGCGGTGTAGACGACCTCCTGGTGAGGTCGTCCCAGCGCGGGCTATATCCCTGTGTGGAAATATTCAACGTCATTCATGCAAGTACTAGGGAAGTAATGCTTCACTAATTTCAGTCACAAAGGAAACAATAGGTAATGAGAAATTTTCTTTCTGCTTTGAAACAGCCTTTGCAGTTTCCAAAGACTAGTCATAGTTTGGGACTTATTCTGTGAAAAAAAAATTCAAATCATACTTTTGCACAAAAAACAGCATTTTCTGCACAGAAAAGATTGTTGTGAACAACAGCAACTGAAACAAATCACATTGATATTTTTTTTCTGTGCTGGAAATGCCGATTTCTCTGCAAAAACTCTGTATTGCATATTTATTCTGTGCAAAATCCACACATAATATTTGTGTGAGTAGACTACATATTCATAACTGTTTTCTTGTTTATGATTGTGTCACTATTGCCTCCATACCTACTTTATCAGCCACACCAAGTGAAAGGTGCTCTGTTTTGCTGCTGATAAGGACAATGCAGGATGACATTTCCTGATCCCTCCTGCTAGCAAGCTGTGGAGCCATACAGTATTGCAACAAAGATCTTGCTTCTGCTCCTTGCACCTTCACTTGCTGGGCAGAGGAGTAGAAATGTCATCTTGCTGTGCCAGTAGAATAGAATTTTGTTACTTGGTGTGGCCGTTGGTTGTTAAGGCAGGTTTGGGGAGTCAAAAAATGATACATAATTACACACTGGTAACTATGTACGTGAGGTAGGATCTTGGCCATTGATAAGCAAAAGGGGGGAAGTACATATACTGGAGTGAACTCTATCCCACATGTCTATAAAATCAGGAATTACTTACTAAAATTTATCTTTTTCACTGTCTGTAACTTAGGTGTATCCATCATCTATTACATTCCAAAATTTAGGCAATGGGTGTAAAATAAAAATTTAAAATATCCTGACAAGGTCCACTTGTCGGTCTTTATTTAGCACGCATAACTGGTAACCAAATTTTAGCAGTTGGAACACGTAACTATTTTGCTCACAAAGGTTAAGGTGGCAATGTGCAGAGACCTATTCTGGTACTTATGTGCCAACAGTGGGTGTGACTAGAAGTATCTGTGGAAGTGTGGAGTAACTATGGGCCAGAGCCACCGTCTCTCCCCTGCCCCACATGTTACATCCATTGTGTTCCGATACGGATTTGGAATTCATTACTTAACAGTTGTATTTTGAGGTAACAAATCAGTTGTTTAGCACATTCTTTACATACTGAGAGCAATCAAATAGCAAAAAGCTAGTCAGAAAGGGGATAACAGTCTTTGTTAAACAAAGACGTGTAAGTGGGGGAGGAAAACAAGTGGATAAAACTACTCCAGGCCTTATCTTCTGTCTAGTTCACCTGCTGAGGCCACAAGCTAATTTGACAGTTAACTTTACTGTCAACAGTTCATCAGATGTTGGAAACTGAAAGAAAATTCATAAAGCTCTCAGATAAAGTGTAAGTACCTCTGCACATATGTGAAAGAGAGGAATTGTTGTTTTAAAACAAACTGTTACCTTTGACTCCGGTTGCAGTGTGTCTGAGCTTTCCATGATTTGGTTTTATTTCATTTTTGAATACTGGCTTCTCTCCTTTCTGTTGTTTAGACTGAATCTGAAATTTGAGATTATCTCCTATATGGTACAGTTTTGTAGTACTTAAAAAGGATGAACTGAAAAAGGAGTCTAAAGATAATATTGGAGGTCTTCATACCCCAGATTGGAGCCCAGAGCCACAGAGGGACTAGCAGCAGGGTAATTAAAGGGGCAGCACAAACTCTTAACTTCAAGTGTATTAAGAGATATTAACTCACAATGGTGGTTCTGACAAGACAGGGGTATACGTACTTGGGCCTTTCTCCTATTAAACCCAATGAAATAGGCTCTGTTTCTCATAAAAAGGAAAACCAGAGAAAACAAATAAAACAAACAAAAATATCTGCTTATTTTTTTTTTCCAGTAGCAGAAACAAATGAAACAAATTATTCAGGACTTGTCTCATCCCCTGATCTTGTTAAAGACTGGACCTTGTATAACAAACAGATTCTATCTGATCCACTTGATACAGATGGAGCTAACCTGGCAATAGAAATTGCTACTGCTGAGAGGTTAGCAGCGAATACTGTAATACAACAACATGGAATGTTGCAAGACAAAATTCCTGGTGATCTTTTCCCAACAGTAGAAATACTTAACCCAAGCCTGAATTTCCCTCTGATGATAATTCTGACTTAGACTGGTCTCTGAATCATAGACAGGTTTTGTTTGCTCCATATGAGGTGGGGGTTACAAGCCCTACCATCAGAAATGCCTCTGCTGAAAATGCTGAGGATCCTAACCATGTGGTAGAATGGAGAAATGGAACTATCTTAGAAGATCCAAAGAGTAAGGAACCAGGGGCTGACACACAACAACACAAACCATTTCAAGAGGAAAGGGAAGTGGAGATACTGTTAATGCTAAGCAGAAATGTTTATAACATAATTAAGGATCAACAATCAATTAAATCCTTCCTCTCTGAATGCACTGCCTTACTAACAGTTATTGCTGAATTACTGGTAAAGTTGGAATCTGAGTATGAATCTAAGGCCCTTTCCACATGGGGGGTGGCGAAAGGGGGAAACAGGGAGGCGCACGCAGGGATGGAGCTTACCTTGTAGCAGGGCGCTCCGTCTTCGCAGGAAGCAGCACAAATTCGCTGCTCTAAATGTCAGCGGCACTCGGCAGCACCCAAAATGGCGGTTGGCGGTGCTCCGCCAATCAGGGAAGCACGCCAGCTGGAAGCCCACCCCCGGGCAGCTCTGCAGGGACGCGCTAGCGCGTCCCTGCAGTTCTAAATGGGGTGCTGCGACAGAGTAGAGCGCACAAGTTTTTAAAGGACCACTTGAAAAGTGGTCTTTATAAAACACGGAGTGCCACCCCTGCGGCCGTGCGAGGGCGGTTTGAGGTCTAGAACCTCCCCTTTTTCACCGCTCTAGTGCACCCCGTGGTGCAGACGACCTCCGTGTCCGGTCGTCACAGCGCAGGGTTTTACCCCCGTGTGGAAATGGCCAAAGTCATCTATGAGTGATGTCAACTGAATACAACCCTCCAGCAAAAGGACAACCTTCTCTAAGGAAAAAATGACCTGTCAGAAGAAGTCTAATGTGTCCAAGAAACCAGAGTTATTAAATGACCAAGCATTGTTCAGGGTTTATTATTGAAGCAAAGTAAAAGGAAATCCAAATGTTTGATGACTGAAAAGGAAAAAGAAGAAGAAGAAGAAGTTTGACAAAGTTAGGAACGTTAAAGAACCATCATTAGACCTTGAAGACAAGCAAGCGCCTTTAAATAATCCACCTGAACCCTCACATTCCTGCTGTTGTGATAAGGATGAACTAGGTACTCAGGATCCTTGGGAATATGTCCTCAGGAAAGGTTTGAGTCAACCTCAGAAGAAGTTACTTTCTTTCGATAAGTCCCATACCCAATCAACTCAGGCCAAGACTAGTAGTAAGTGTTGGAATTTGACACTAATGAAGCATAGACTGGTTATTAGTAATTATCCCAAACCAGTAGGTATGCTATCACAAGCAGAGCAAAAAGTCCACCTTTTAAACACTCTAGGGCATATAAGTCTAGATGTTTTAACTCCTAATGATATTGCTCAAATGGAATACTTATTTTGTAATTAGATATATACACGGGCAGTTGTAACTTTCAAAAATGAGCACGCAGCCAGAAAAGTGTTTTCCTATAGATATATGATATTAAATAAAGGACTTTTAATTTCTCAGCTCTTCAAAAATAAAGCTTCTCCAACACCACTTATTATTGATTCTCCTAGAAAAATTCCCCCTAGTACTCCAGCTGACAATGTTAGTGATAACCTCATTGACTTGTGAAATTGTGCCTGGCTCAAGTGATCCCCCTCATGAGGAACAAACTCCATATGAGCACTTGGTACCTATAGGCCCATCTACCCTGCTTAATGACTTTTTTTATTGATGAGGAGGATTCTCTTTCTTAAAACATTTCAAACATTGTCCCCAATGATACAAACAGAGATTATAGACAGTATAACTTCCTTGAGGGCAACTCTAATTAGCCTCCAAGATAAGAGGGGATGGGGATCTACAACAAAACCCTTAGTCTTAGAGTCTTCTTCTGGATCAACATCAATTAGGCAGGGAATATCAAGATAATTGATTGGCCCAGGATGGCTCGTGTAACTACTAACTTGCATGCAGCAAATAACAATGAAGTGGAACTACTCAGAAGTATAAACAAATGTAATACTGATGCCTCAGCACCCAAGCCCAAAAGATCTGGGGAATAGACTATGGGAAGGAAGCATAATATGAATAATGCGGCTGTATTTTATGACGGTGATGGCCAACTTTACCAGGTCCACAGAACTGATTGATTATATGACTGTCACACTGAGGTATCTACTCTTGTGCAACCATCTGGGGCTGTCCGCAATGTGAATATTGCAAAACCATACCGATCAATAAAATCCCTACTTAAATGTTTATCTTGGAATATAGCCAGTTGGAATCCCAAGTCCAAAGATCTTGATATCATAGATTACATCCATAAGTTTGATGTGATATTTTTTCAAGAAACATGGTGCACATCTTTTTTGGGTATTAACAGCTGTGTCATCTTTGACCTACCAGCCATTCCTCCTATTGGTAAAGGAAGACCAAAGATGGGGCTTGCCATTCTGATTTCTACAGCTATCAAGGCTCCCATCAAGTGTCTGTCTCATTGTGGGCAGATTGCTACTGACTGCCTAATGGACTTTGGTACTTTGCGCTTATTAATGATTAATGTATATATTTCTCCCAAGTCTAGTAGAGCCCAAAACAATCAAGTATGAGAGGAGTTAGAAAGTTACATTATAAATTTAGAGGTACAATTTCCCTCAGATTATCTGATCATAATGGGTGATTTTAATGCTAGAATTAGGCACAATAATAATGCTCTTTTCTCCTCCTGTGCTTGGTGTTTCAATGAAATCGAGGATTATGTTGTTAATGACAATAGACACTCTAAAGAATTTGGGATTAATTATGCAGGGATATGCCTTGCTCAAATGGTAAGTAGACTTGCACTAAGAATACTCGATAGTAACCCGCTTCTCAACCCAAATGGAGAATATATGTATATATCAACAAAAGGGAGCAGTACCATTGACTACATATTAGTTTCAGATTCTCTATTTAATCTTATAGACAAATTTGCTGTAGCTAATTGTCTCAAAAGTGACCATTTACCACTAACTATTACTTTTGAGATTCCTCCTAATATTCATTTACAGAAATAATCTTATTTTACTAATTCAATAATGGTTGTGAGTCAGAAAAAGCTGTGGTGGTCAGAACATTTACATAGTGAGATTTCAACACTTTGAATTCAACACAGTGCATGGGATTTAAAAATCAAATACTTATAACCCACGATATGCAAGAGCTCCTGGAAAATTACTCTCAGCTCCTTGTTGTATTGGAAACAACACTGAAATGCATCGACAGGCAGCCCAGAAAATTTAAAAATAAAAGGTCAGCACCCTGGTTTGACAAAGAGTGCACTGAAGTCACTTAAGATGTATCTAAGAGCAATGCAAGAGAGACAACTGTCAGATTTTACCTCAGAGTTACTATGTGGCCAAAAGATACTACAAAGCCCGGATTGCTAAGAAAAATAAAGAAGTTATTCATAAACAATGGACGTCTTTAATATATTTCTCTTTACAAAAAACAACCAAGCTGTTTGAGCTGCAGTCACAAGCATGTTAGGTAACATTGAAGGTTCACCCCCGTGCAATATCCCTGCCCATGTGTAGGAGGATTATTTTTCCTCTTTGTATAGAGAAAGTGGGGAGCAGGGTTCTGTGGTTACTGAGGAGCTAAGTTCTCTTTCCTTGGAATTTCTGGATGTCCTCGAGTGGCCTGCTGTGTCCCATGCAGAATTAAAAACATTAATTGGTCAGCTTAAATCAGGCAAATCTCCAGGGCCAGAGCTAATATGCCTGAGCCCTGAAAAGTAATGTTACATGGTGGGCTCCTTTACTTGCAACTTTATTTACCCATATTAGCTGGTCTGCTAAATTACCAATTAGTTGGTCCCAGGCAATCATAATCCTCATTTATAAAAAATGGGATAGAAATGATCCATCCAATTATCGGCCCACAAGTTTACTTTCTGCTGTTGGTAAATTGTATGCTCATTTTCTCAACAACCAACTTTTTGACTGGATAGCAAGTGAAAATATTATAGGAGATGAGCAAGCCAGTTTCAGGAAGGGAAAGCCAACTTACGACTATTGCCTGGTCTTAAGTCACTTGGCAGAGAAATATTTTAACTCACATAGTAACAGGTTGTATGCTGCATTTATAGTTCTCAAATCAGCTTTTGACTCAATACCAAGAGGGAAATTATGGACCAAACTCCTTGCCACCTCTATCGATAAGAGACTA
Source organism: Iguana delicatissima (assembly GCA_948472985.1). NCBI lineage: Eukaryota > Metazoa > Chordata > Lepidosauria > Squamata > Iguanidae > Iguana > Iguana delicatissima. The sequence goes on from CAOKZL010001422.1 coordinate 22,160, forward strand.
CTGTGGTTAATTATCAACTTGTATAGTAACATCACCATTCAAGTGAGATGCGGTATTCAAGGTAATCTCACAAATACAATTCCTGTTAAAAAAGGTGTGCGTCAAGGATATATTTTGGCACCATCACTATTTAACCTATATCTCAATGACCTTCTTATATCTACTTCCTCAGAGTCCTTCCATCCACCTTAACTGGCATCAGTCAGAATACCTTTACTCTTGTACGCAGATGATGCTGTGCTACTCTCACTAAAGTAGGCTTGAAATGAATGATGAGAGCTTTTACGGGCTCCTGTGAAGGAAATCATTTAATTATCAACTACAGTAAAACTAAAATAATGATTTTCACTGAAAACCAAGCCTTGTCTAATTGAGTCATAGACAGGCAGAAGATAGAACAAGTTAGACAGTTCAAATACCTAGGAGTTACATTTTAATCATCTGGTTCCTGGGTGTCCCATTGTACTGTTGTTACCCAGTCAGCATCTAATACTGCTAAAGCTTTAGTTCATTTCTTTTACACCAAGGATAGTCAGTTCTTGTCAGCTGCAATTAGGGTATTTCAAGCTAAACTGCTGCCACAACTACTGCATACCAGTACGGAATCAAGGTTTCTCTCCAGTGCTGGAAAGGGTTTTTTCAGCCTTTCTGCGGAAGTTGTTTGGGTACGAAACTGTGTGCCATCAGCTGTTTTAGGGCTTGAAGTTGGTTGCCCCTCAATTGAATGCACTGCCTGGAGCTGGGCTTTAAGGTACTGGTTGTAACATTTTTATGCAGTTCCTGAGTCTGGCTATTCTTATCTGGTTTTGAATGACACTTATACCACCTGCTGGTCCAAAAATATTAGTGAAAAACTGCAAAGATTGGGCCTGTCTAATTATTATTATTATTATTATTATTATTATTATTATTATTATTTCTATCCTGTCTCTCCCCATGGATCGAGGCAACGAACAACAACAATACATTAATTACATTAAAAAAACTTTAAAAAACATACCCAATCCTCCCCACCCACCAACCCACCTAAAACCAATCCCCTAAAACACACAATAATTAACAATTAACAACAATCAACTGACTATTAAAAGAACAGCAAGACAGTTGGTGGGAGGCGGTGGAAGTACTAATAACTTCCTTGCTACACAAGACCCAAAGAGGGCACAGATGATTTTGGCCCAACGTATTAAAGATGTTGACAGGCAATATTCTGTTTCTATTGCTAGTAGAACTTGTTCCTCAACTAGCTCAGGACTGCAGTTTAATCTTGAAGGGGAAGCGCAATATCTACAAAATCTGACCATCCCTAACTATGGGGTTGCATTCGCAAAAGCACGATTCAATGTAATTCCCTCTGCCATATTAGAGGGTTGTTTCCAGGGAATCCCCTATAAAGACCTTGTCTGTCCCTGTGGAGAGGGTTGTGTAGAGCCTTTGACTCATGTTCCTTCCTCCTGTACCTATTATAAGGATGACAGACCACGACTAATTATGCCTCTCCTATCCAAGTTCGCAGGTAGATCATTAAACTGGTACCTGATATACTTACTAGGAGATTCTGAAAAAATCGTAACGGAAACAGTTGCAAAGTTTATTTTTGCGGCTATGACAATCCGCCAGACCATGGCACACATTGTACAACCAGATATGTCCAGTGGTTAAAATGCTTCTATTTTATAGGTTGCCCCTCAGCAGTCTCAAACTAGTTTCTCATACCTACATGAATTGGTTTCTACAAATTAGTTTTATGAATTGATTTTAAAAACCAGTGTTATGAATTGGTCTTATGATCTGACTCCACAATTGGTTTTATGAATTGATTTTAACGGTTTTTTAAAATATATAGTTAGTTATATATTTAACTTCAATTTTTATCACTAATCCTGATGGTATTTATATGTACTGGATTTCATATTCTGTTTTAAGATGTATTTGCCTAATGGCCTGTTGACTGAAATAAAGGCTATTGTTGTTGTAGTTGTTGTTGGATACTGAAGATCCCAGGTTCCATATCTAACATTTAAAAGTCAGTCTGGCAAAGACTCTTATAAGGAACCCTAGGATACTTCTGTTTATCAGTGTGTATACAGTACTAAGGTATATTGGCCAAAGATCTGATAGTATAAAGCAGCTTCCTATGCCATGCAGTTTTTGGAGCAGACTAAAAGTCTACTTAGTCCAACATTTTGTTCACTCCGTGGCTAATCAAATCTCTTTGCGGGAACTTACAAGGAACTCGTAAGTGCAAAAATACCCACTAGTTTATCCTCCCTGGAACTGGTATTTAGAAGTATACTGCTTCCAGTACTGAAGTAAAATACAGGCCACATTACTACCAGCTGCTGATAACATTATTCTTTCATGAACCTGTTGAAACTCCTCTGAAAGCCATCTGAGTTGTTTGCCATCATTGTATCTCCTGGATGTAAAATCTACCATTTAGAATAGAGTGGAGAAGTATTTATTTGGACTGTCCAGACGGTGATCTATCTAGCTTCACAGGATGACCCTAGATCCAGGTATTATGATTCAAGTATTTTGCTACATCATTTCCTTTGGGAAACTGATTTGACTCCCGCTCTGCTTCCTACTTTTCACCAGTAATGCATGATAAGAGTGGCTCCCCTATTCCCTCCATGATGAAAATATATTGCAATGTAGTATCTACCTTAAATACTTGAGACATCAGAATAAAAATTAATTTGTGAAAATTAGTTCAAGTGTAAAATCCACCTTAAATTGCATCCATTTTTTTCTCTAAAATGAAGATAAGTAAAGTAAACTGTGGAGCAAAATATACTATTTTGTATTGTTATATTGCTACTAGATGATGTGTTATTATGATAAAGCAAAGTCAGACTATATAAATACCTATTAGAAGCACTAGTTGGAGACTGGAACATTTCTGCCCAACACTTTTCAACATGGCTTAAATGAACACTTGTGTTTAGAAGAAAAAATCTCTACAGATTGACTCACACAGGACATTATCTTTACACAACAGAGTCAACATTCTTTTCTATATAGCAGCATCTTGGTCAAGATTGAAAACCTTAAATAGGAGAGAGAATTTTTTCTAAAAAAAAAAAAAACTCTGATAATTTCCTTAATAGAAGCATTTCATAATACAGTATTTATGCTGACCAACAAAATAAGCCATAAAGCTACCCATTGGTTTTGTTCTGAAGAATGTAGGCATGACTCATACAATCCTTCACAGAGCTTTTGAAAAGAAAGAAAAGCAAAATAAAACCGGAGGACCACCAAAACAGGAGACAAAAAACAAAAAACCCAAGACAAACATGGTGGAATCATAAAAGTCAATGGTGACTCACACATTACTATGGTTGGATGTTAGCCCAATGGCTTTTCAGAACAAAGTATAAACCCACCATATCATTCCTTTCATACCTTTAAGATTGCCAGGTGAAGTAACAGACAGGGTTCCTTTCCCTTTATCGGTTGTGCAGAAGATGGAATCTCAGTAGGTGAGGCTTGCATGACAAGCAGCATCTTCTGAAATTCCATCTTCTACACAGCCATTAAAGGGACAGAACCCCTTACACTTATTTCATCTGGAAAACCTACTTGCTTATGTTGAACCATCAGCCTTTCTTCCAATCTCACCTCAAGAAATACTAAAATAGTGAATTTTATCTACTCATATTTATTGTTACAAGATTTTTGACCAATTATAAATTGAACCATTAAAATCATAAAAGTTACGGATTGAGCTATAGAACAATAGTTACACAGACTTAAGTAGGATGTGTCTTGCATATAACAAAGGGCCTGTGATATTAAGAAATTGAATTTACTGTAAAAGCAGTATTCAAAACCTCCTGTAAGCTCTCTCATTTTTTGTTGTTATCTCTCTCTCTCTCTCTCTCTCTCAATCTCTCTCTCATTTTACAGTTCATATTGTTAGTATTTGAAAAGATTCTTCTGACTTTTTTATTCTTGTTTGGAAAACACAGTATATCTCCCTCTTCACTCTCCAATGACAAATGTCAGCTATTAACACTGGCAGATGGATCATTAGTGGTGAAAAGCTTATCTATCATAGATATAATTCACTATATCTGTTTCACACATCTCATAAATCATCAATTAGTCCAAAGAACCCAAAGTCCTCCCTAGAGGATAGCAAATCCACAAGATGTTCTCAGACAGTTAGTTTAGAACTTGGGGAAAAAATGTAGTGCAATATATGTGCAATTCAGATACGGAAATTTCACTACTACCCTTTCAAAGTAAATATCTGTGCGTGCGCGTTGGCTCAGGATGGCCAAATAGTTACAAGTTCTGGCAGAAATATCTAAGGTGAACTTAACTGCTCAACAGGTAAGCACCATCACTTAAATCCTAGTGTTAATCCCAACCAAAGAAGGCACACTGCTTTAGGATTTACCTATATAATTTTTCACCATTCAACAATTTACTTTGGGTGTACACTACTTGGGACTAAACAATAGGATGCAGGTCCACATTACTAATTTATGCAGCCATACATAGTATATAAATAGCTGGGGAAACTCCAGACATAATCCTAATAAGCCCCATTCACTAAATCAGTTTATCATAAGCAGAGCTAAAGCTTGATTTCACCTGAAAGCCATTTGTATTGAATCACTAGCGTATATACCCGGCATTGCCCAGGATTTTATTTTCTCATAGGTAATACTTGTTAGAAAGATTTGAGATCCTGTGTCTCTAATTCCCAGTACCTGTAACTTTTCCCCATTTCCCCCAATCCAATCTGTACAGGTATTAACATACAGAGGATGGGTTCCTGAGGGAATATGTTGCCCTCGTCCTTGCTGCTAAACCTCATCTCCATAGCAACCAGCTGGCCTATTCAAGGCAGACACAGCCGACTGAGGCCCAAGAGCTCTCTGGCTGAGAATTCTAAAAGTCCCTCCCTAAACTGCAAACCCCAGGATTCCATAGAATCTTCGTAGGCATCCAATCATATGAGGTCTTCACCGGACACAGCCAATCATATGGGGTCTTGCCTGACACAGACAAACAGATGAACTTTGACCTTTGTAGATTACACACTCAGGCTAAGACTGAGCTCATCTCTCATCAGATGTAGTAGCTATAATGATGGAGCTACATTGTTGTAGCTACTTCTGCTAATGCACCCCCCCAAAAAATCTCTCTCTTAAGCAAGGCAGACCCCCCAACTAAAGAGTTTCCAGTGCACCACATATTGGGACCCCAGGAAATCATGATTGCAGTGTTGTCCTGGTTGTGGGGCACATTGAGACAGGCAGCTGGAGAGACCCCATATGATTGTGTTGCAACTGCTTCTGTCGGTGTGCCCCATGACTGAGAGAACAGTGCAATAATCATTTCTCACGCTGCACTGCCTCAGGAACCCTTTGTCTCGGGATCTGCCTGTCCTCAGCGATAGGTTTTGGGAATGTTACATTTGGTCATTAGCAATCATAAATCTGAATCCATAAAGTTATGAAAGCATAACTCTGGCTTAAGATCTCATAAATATCAAACAGGATGCTTTGCTATTTGGACTGGCCTGTAAAAAGTCCATGTCCTAGTTTCTTGCAGGGACAGGCAATAATGAGGAAATTGTGCATGTGATCAGTAAGTGGCATGAGTTGCTACTTCTACATAGCCCATTATTGTTTCAAAACGTTCCAGTATGATAGGTATAATGTTAGAACAAATGTTTAGTGCCCTTTGCAAGCTTGAACAACATTAGTTTAACAAGCATAGGGAAACAATTTAATATTAGTCTTCAAACAGTAATTCTACTGTCTTCTCCTTAGCTTACCTCTCCTGTTCTTCAAAACAAGAACTTAAACTTGAGATGCAGTTTATGTAACGAGTTTTCACACTGTGTAGAATGGAAACATATATCTAGATCCTGAGCATATCCCGGCTGCTTTTCAAAGTGTTGTTATTATGCACCATCAAGTTGGCTTGACTTATAGCAACCATATGATCTCCAAAAGACCTGTTTTTAACAGCCCTGCTCAACACAGGGCTGTAGCTTCCTTTATTGGGTCCATCTACTTGCATTCAACTTTATCAACCATGGAAAGCATGTCTTTGGAATATTGATGCTCATCTCCCTTTCCAAAGAAATACAGAGCTTTCTTTATGTTTCAGAACAGCTAAGCAAGGATATTTATTTGCTTAACATACTTATATTCTGCCTTTCTTCTACTACTACTTACTTAATTTCTTAATTACTTAATTTCTCAAGTTTTTAATTACTTATTAACTTATTCTAGATTACTTTGGACTAATTATCATTCATCTAAAAATAATAATCATCTATATAAAAACAATATTTTGAAACAACTAATGTAATATATCTTATAAATCTACTTTTACACCTCTCAATTAATAGTATTAATTTTAATTGCAAAAACCTAATGTCATCAGATCCCCTTCATTCTTTTTTAAGAGGGACATGGTAATTGTTAAAGGCGTTGACTCAACTGAATTTCAGAAAGGTAACTTCAGAGGTTTTATGCTAAGAACCTATGAAATCTGCTCTCTCTCTTTTGGTTAAATCAGTTTTTGAAAACTCAGTCTTGGTTATTTGTTTCACAATGCTTTTATCCTAGCACTTTTACTCCAGAGCATCAATCACCTAAATCACCTAAATTTGCTAAAGTTTAACTAAGATATGCAAATATCTGATAAAGATGGCAATATATTTGAAAAGAGATTTTTTAAACAAACAAATTTTAAACACATTTTTGTTTTGTTTTACAGAAGACCAACTTTCGAGATATAAGGGCACAACATAAAGAAGAGTGGTGATAAAATAATGTTTTATTATTTTTATTACTACCAGGTGGTAAGATCTCTCTCACAGTCCCCTTGCTCCTGCATTGCATTCTGATCTTCACTGGCACTGGAAACTTCCATTGCCTTGGCCCTGTGCTTCTTCCTCACATCATCCCTTCCAGAGATGCCTGGTTAAGCCTCCTGCAGCAGCACTGGGAGCTGTTGCTACCACCCATTTTTTTCTCCTTTCACCCTGCTGCTTGCCTGCTTTGACTTTTCTTCTGCTTCTGCCCTGAGCAAGAGCCCTTGGTGCTGTTTCTTAAGGTAGTACACCAGGTATTATTGTTTATTATGCCTTGATGCATGCAACGAAGGCAGATAGCAATCTTGACATCCTCTCAGACCTAGAAAATGGTCCCAGACAATGTCTTTCCTTTTCTATGGTGACTCAGACTGTAAGTCTTCCATCTGACATCAATATAATAACAACCATAGCTATTGAAGTGGCACAGTGAATCTTGCTAAAACACACAAACTGATTAAACAGAAAAAAGTAACAGGAAAGGCAAACAGAAGATTGAGGCTGGTTGCTCAACAAGACAAAGGGAAATTTAAAAAAGCAAGACTTACAGGTGTCCACAGCCACCTTTATAGCCTGCAATCGCCCCTTCTGCTCACATGAATATATGGTCATGTTGGAGGTATATTGGCTGTTCATATTAGTATATTATACTGTTCATTTTTGACACTTGGGTTGATCGAAAGTGCTCCAGATTGTGATACTGCAATCCAAAATAATTTGGGCCTATCTAGCATGCTCTGGAATTGCTAAAACATTTGTCCGAATCATCCAATTAATTATTCAGTATTTGACAGAAGCTGTTACAAACACTGGCCATTTCTGCACTACACTGTTATAGTGCTATTATTCCACTTTCAACATCTGAGGAATACTGGAGTTTGTATTTTAGGGAGGGGTATGCCCCAGTTATGGCCACTGTTATAAAGCCTTTGCTATTCTGTGTATTTGAAACAGTAGGTCAGTCTTTGAAACTCTTTTCTATGTAGGACAAGACTTTTTAGGGCCACAGATGTCTTCATCCTCCCTCTCTTCTTTACCTTTCTAAAAGTAACTGAATTCAGGTGTCTCTTTTGTTTTTCTTTTTCCTCTTCAGTTATATCTTGGATTTCTCTTCAGTTTCTTCAAATGTGTCCCCTTACCATGCTTGATGACTACTTCATATGTGTTATCAGTCTTTGTCCCACTTCTGTTCTACTATTCATTTTCCTTTCTAATTAACTAACTTCTTTCATGTTTCTTCCATGCCACATTTCAAAAGCCTCCCACTCTCTTCTTCCATGTTATCTGTCACCCATAATGCCTATCTTTGTAGTGCTGAAATACATGTTTCAGTACATTTTTTCTGAGAAATTCCTCCTCCTACCACCACATCCATTTTCAATGTCTGTTTCATTACTTTTGTTCTGTGTTTAATCTTATTGTTGCTTCTCATGTATTTAAATGCCTCCAGTTCCTGTTTGTTCCTCACATAAAATCCTGGAGTTGTCATGAATCTCTTTACTTGATTCTTTTTTTTTTTAGACCATAGTTCTGAAAAATGAAATTTACTGCCTTTAATAAGTTCCTCCCTTATCTGCACTTACCGCTATTCACTTAGCCTAAGAATATTCCTTATTTTATTTCATTAATACCATTCCCTATAAATATGTTAAACAGAATAGGGAACAGTGAGCATCTTTGACAGACCTTGTTGACTAATTTTGGCTCTTTGGTCAATGTCATCTCTCCTAATGTTGCTTTCTAGTAAGTGTATTATACATGCACACAAACACACAAAAAGTAAACATTTAGAATTACATATTCTTCTAGTAATTAAATATTCCTTGAGAAGAAATGGTCTTGTGATTAAACTGGAGAAGGCTATTGAACAAAGATGGAGTGGCCAGTGGATCAACTGCTTTGGGATAGATAAGTCTGTTCCTGATTTTACTGGTGTTCTTCACACACTTTCTCTTAGCTGAACAGGAGCTGTCCTGGTGCTGAACCTTGAGCTGATCCTTGTTCTTTCAGAGGGCATCAACAGAGCTGCAGGTCAGCTCAGAGAAGCTGTAGGAGAAACATAGTAAAACCAATAATAGATTTACCACCCCTCCAATGGCACACCCAGAGAAGAATAAAGTATGTCATCATCTTGGTATCTTAAATCATATATTGTGTTCTTTAGTGTTCTTTTCTAATTATTTGGAATTTTGGAACCATTCCCAGTTCCTTGGTCTCTGTAATACACACCAGATCTGATTTTCAAAGACTTTCAACAAAATTCTTATAAGAAGATGCTCACAAGAAACTATTTTAGCTATTTAATTAAATTTGTCTTGAATTTAAAAACAAAACCTTTGCTTTTTGTCTGTAGATCATTTTTTTGATAAAGCAAACTCTGGCTTCACACAGATATTTTTAATGTTACATAAATACATATTATTTATGAGATTTTTTTTAAAAAGGTGGGCCCCATATAATGCTCCCTGATGTTCTTAATGAGCATAAATGTCTTGTAATATAAGCCTGGAGATGATACAAGCACCAACAACTTTCCCTTACAATTTCTGGATACTATGCTTCCAGAAGTGTGGTATCTGCAAGAATAAATTGGAAGGTCTTCAACCTCCACCCTTACCATTGATAGTTCAATGGTAAAAGTATATATATATATATATGGCTCTGGCCTATAGATACCTCCCTCAGGATTCCTTATTTACAGTTTCTTTTAAAACATGGAATTAAATTTTGAGGCTGGCTATTGAACTTTGTCCTACAACTGATGAGCTCAACTCAAAACAGTAACAGCCAGCTTCATCTCCTTTTATGGGTAAGCATGTGCTCTGATGGGTGGAACTACCAGGAATGGGCATTCCCAACACAACTTAAGAGACATTTTGATGGTAAAATAGTACTTTTATGATACAGTTGCATTCTGCCTCTCCACTAAGACACAATGAGCAGTGTATATTGGGTGAAATCTCATTACACAGTGATCTGAGTGAAAAGTTGTTGATATGTCCAAGGCAACGTAAACTATATTTAATATCCCAGCAGAGATGTGAACTTGGGTTTTCCACATTCAGAGTCAACTTTCTAGCTCCTCTACACTGCAGTGTCTCAATAATATAATGGCCCATGATTTTCTCAATAATATGTAACAAGTATACACTAAATAAATAAATAATAATGACAGAAAGAGCTATAGAAGTTGCTAATGGACAACCACTTGAACTTCATGGTATTTCCTTATGATATTTTCTTTCCTATAAGGCACAGATATCAAATCTTGCAACACAGGATTTACTGGGGGTTATGACTAAACAATGTTTTCTGCTAAATAATGATTTCTGCCAAAAAACATACAAGCAGCTTTCTGTTCAGAGTAAGCCTGAGAAAAAAAGGAATTTCTGAGGTAACTTATTGTACTTCTCAGGGTTGCCCCATTGCCATATATAATCTATCCTTTCTTCTACCTTTAGCCTAAGACAAGCCCTGGGTTATCCCATGGGTTCAGTTGGGTCATGCTGATGCAGAACATGCCACTATTAAAGAAGTCAAAGGCTAGAATGCACACTTTCCATGACATGTCTTGAACCAAGTAAGACAGATATGGTACTGCAATGAAGAATGTTGGACTAGGACCAAGAAGGGACAGTTTCAAATCTGTCTCACTGAGTAATCTTGAGTAAGTACAGTGATAAATGGCTAGTGGTATCCTGGTTTTAAATATATTTATAATGTTATGATTTATTGCCATTGTCTCTGACTGTATATGTTTGATGTGCTGCCCTTTGATGGAAATAAACACCATTGTTTATAAATAAACACCATTGTTGTTGTTAGTCAATTTTACTTCAGTTTAACCTAGTTAACCTAATTGTTGAGAAAACAATATGGGTTTCCTGCTTAAGTCTGACAAGCACCCACATGATCACATCTACAGTCAACAGGAAGCAGCAAGAGAAAAACAGGCCAGTCCTAAAGCTTACATAAGCATAAGCATAGTTCAGGCACCCCAAGGTTCAAAGGGAAAATGCAATCCTAAGCACAGTCCAAAGCTGAGAGAGGAGTTGCCAGAAATATAGTCCAAAAGTGAAAGCCAGGGATCCTCAAAACCAGAGATGTCTGACAGTGTTGCACAGGAGTTTGGGAGCTCTTGTTTTAAAGCATCATAATTGTACTAACTGATAGTGGGCAGCTAATCAATCCAGCTGGCCTCATCAGCTCAGCGTCTTTTATTTAAAGTTGAGCAGTGTGTTTCCTGTAGTTTTACTCTTGTGCTTCTTCCTCTTAATCTGCAGCTACTGCTAGTATGGACCAGGTTCTGCATCTGCCAGTGCCATGAGAGGACTTTAGCTTCCCCTAGACCTAATTGGTGCCCATCATTTCTTTCCCTTCTTCATCTAAGGAGTTCTCCTTTAAGTAGGGCATGACAAGAGGGAACTGTGTATATCACCTTTTGATTTCCTTAGAACAGGGATGGGGAAAGTGCAGTCTGATGGGCTCCATTCTGCAGCTCCTGAACTTCCAAGACCTAATTCTTTTGTTTAAAAAAAATCAGTGATTTATTTCAGCTAAAAAGTGTCTCAAAACTGCTGCAAAATGAGGTGGTTTTGCCTCCCACAACTGGCCTAAAACAAAAGTGGAAATGATGTGATGCTGTTTTGGAGATGCCCAGTATGTCCGGCAGGGAAGTGCGGGAGTTGAAATGGCCCTCTCTGCCCTTGATGTTGCAAGCATTAGAGGAATAGCATGATAATATGTAAATAAATAAAGAAAGAAAGACTTTTCCCCCAAGGCAGATGAGTTTGCCCATTCCTAATATAAATTCACATGTAACGTAGCCTTGCAGAGAGACAAGAGGAAATCAGCTGCTAAGATCAGATGGTTGGGTACCGAAAAGGTGTGTGTGCACGCACGTGTGTGGAGTGCAGTTCAGAATGCAGATCATTCTTGAAAGCTTGGGTAGGACTTCTGTAGATGTTGCCCTGGCTTGCATACCGAATGTGAGGAATACTTGGAGTTGTAGTCCAACAACATACATTCTCCACCCCTGCTGTAAAGGTCATCCTTAGACTTTTCATCCAACTTTAAACTGACAGATCTAGGTGGGTCACCCTCAGATGACAATGATAATCAGGACTTAACTGAATTGCCAGATGCAGTCAAAGCACTAGAGCAGAAAAAAATCAAAGAGTGGAGCTAGCAGAAACATAAGGCAAGAATAGAGGGTCACAGGCTATTTGAGGAGCTAATATAATTGCAACTTTGTTTGCTCTTTCAGATTTAGTTACAGCTCATGAGGAGGTTGTGGCAGCAAAGCCATAGGTCCATTTATTATAAAAGTTCAGAAAAGGAAATTGAAGAACTTCAACAAACACATAGTGAAGTTCTTTAAGTCTGAAATAAACATAAATATTCTCAAACAACAATAAATAACAAGGAACGCTCCCCTACTCTACTAATGGTTAAAACACTTCTTTGCCCCCTTCTTATGGTTCCAAAGTTCCTTTTTCACTGTGTACACATAAGGGTAGCACACAGGGTTGTCAATCTATGCATGCAGTGTCCAACTCTTGTCCATCTACTGGTACCTTAATTGTCTTTCCACTGGTAGGTCTCCATTCCTGCCTGTCCCTTTCAGTCATTCTGTTTGTTAATTGTCAGGTTTACATTTTGTCTCAGCTTGCAACTCTGATGAACAAGCCAATCTACTCTTCTTCTTTTTGTCTTCCCCATTTCCTCCTCTCCCCTGGCAATACTTCTTTTTCCAATCATCTTTTTCTTTCTCCCCTTAAATCTCCCATTTTGGCTGTAAATATTTGCAAATTTCATTCTTGTTGGCAAAAGCACATAACTGAAACATTTTTTCTGCCTGCTGTAAAGAAAGTAATTGAAAATCATGAAATTTTGAGTTTTATATTCACTGTTGTTTTGTTGTTGTCTGCCTTCAAGTAATTTCTGACTTATGACAATATTAAAGCAAATTTACCAGGGGTTTTCTTGGCAACATTCATTCTGGTGGCGGGGGAGTGACATTGTCATCCATTGAAGCTGAGTGTGTGATCTGCTCAAGGTCATCCAGTGACTCTGCATAGCCAAGTGGGGGTTCAAACTCTGGTCTACCAGAATCCTAATCCAACACTCAAACCACTACACTACAATGGCTCTTTTATTCTATGAAAAATTCACATATGGCTTTCTGTGGACAAAACCTTGTTTTCTGAGCAGAAAAGTTATTTTTTTGTGCAGAATGGCAAGGTTCAAGAAATTTGCTTTCTGTGCACAAGATAGCATTTGTATGCAGAAAATGCCATTTTTCTGCACCATAAAGTGCCCATATCAATTTTTCATGTAGAATAAGTCGCAAACTGTGAAGATTCTCGTCCATCTACATTTCTCCTTATCAGTGTTTCCTGGCTCTCAGGAAACATCTTTTTCAGCTGTTTGAATTTTAAAAACATCATTTCTATCCTACTTCCTGGATATCTTTACCTAGCACCTAGCAGCATGACTCTCCCATTTTACCTGGCCACGATTCCCAATACTCCCTATTTATCTATGCCAAAAAGATATTCTAGACACGTCAAAATAAATTCAGGCCCTATTAGACTACAGCAATGATGAGATAGTTGGAGAAGGCTAAAGCTGAGTATGAATTCCTGTAGAGTCATGTACAAGATACCTATATAGCTTGCATAGTTTATAAACTTGGTGTGGTAGGAAAACCAAGAAAAGCTAGTCTCTGCTTGAAACACGTGCAGTGTGGATGTAAAGTGATAAAAGATCTGAAGCAGCTGTTAAGTAAGGATTCTGACCGCTACTGTTAAGATGAAGGGAAACTTCTTCAGACCTGGTTCTTTCAAGGCTGCAAGTCCAGAGAGGAGGATTCTACCTGCAGTTTGGCCATGCAAATCCACAAGGTCCAGAATGTGGACTAAGCAGGCCTGCCTTTGGCACATTAATGTCCAACGATACAGTTTGGTTGTCCATGAAATGAGGAACTTGACCAACTGGGGGAAAAAAAGTCTGAGGCAAGAAGAAGAAAGTTTCTGTACCTCAGTCTGACAGGGCAATTACACTGGAAAAAGGGAGTTTACTTACATTAGACTCATTCTCATCCTTTGATCTTCTAGCTATCTGGAACTTCAGTTCCAAGAATCCATCATCCTTGGTCAGGCTGGTAGAGCTTTCTGGGAGTTGAGATCCACAACAACTGTAGGATCAAAGGTTGAGAATGGCTGGACTAATTGACCGTTGCAGATCTCCTCCTCCTCCTCCTCCTCCTCCTCCTTCACAACAAATCTTGCACTGGTTTCCTTAAATCTGAATTTCAACTAGATACTAACCTGGCCACACGTGATGGAAACTGGTAGAATTCCTAACATTTGTTACTGATTCTTTTCTGGAGCATTCTAAATAATGTTCGTGGCGGAACTTTGTCTTGATAAATCATGACACATTCTGCATATAACTTAAGTCTTATAGTCCAGCCTGATTGCCACAAATCATCAGTCAGATGCATACACAAATCTTATGCGTACCCATGGAATGAGGAATGAAAGGAACGTAGGATAATTAATCAATACTATGGCACATACACAGTGGGTTTATGCTCTGGGTTTTAAAAAAATAGGAAATAGCTGGCACAACAAAAAAGATCCAAATCTAAAGGCACAGACTATTTTTTTAACACACACAGTTGAGCACAGATAAAGTGAAAAATGACTTAGTTTGTATCACTCACCTATCACATGAACCAGTATATCATTTCAGCAAGTCAGCATGTGCTAAACGAGAGGTAGAAGGCAGCACCGTGGAAATAATTAGGCAGGCCTTGGGAGATTTGATGTCTGAAGAAAGCTAGAATGATGGTGCATGTGTTAGGCTGAATTGTTGAAATGGATATATTTAGAGGAAGGAAAAAAAGAAAGAAACAGAGCACAAGTGATTATAATTTCCTGGCATTAGAGGAAAGGTGACTCAAAAGACATACATTTCCTGGTTTGTCACCAATAGTTGGATAATCTATTAGTACAGGAGGCCCTGAGTCTAAAAGAACTGAGCAAGGCTGTGGATGCCTGGGGTTCATGGCGGTATCTCATTTATAGGGTTGCCATAAGTTGACAAAATACAATAAACCACAAAATCCTTAGGTCTCTCACCTTTTGGTTACATATCAGAATGGGATAAAAATGGAAGCTGCTGAAGTATTAGTCAAGGGATGATACATCCAAAGGTGTATCTAAGTAGTAATGTGTTGAATCTCTACCTGGTCTTTCCAGAACCTCTCCACCCTGCAAAAGAGGCCAATGTTCATACTTTGAGGATATGGGATAAATATTTCAAAGTAAAAGACTGTAGTGCTTACCTTACTGTAACAAAGTGGGCAAGCAGTGAATGCATTCTTAACAACTCATGTGCCATTGCTTTGCAGCTTCTCCAACGGCTCATGCCTTCTGGAAAAATCCCTAGGGAAATTAATGTCAGAACTTTCTCCACTGGAACTTTCCACTGATGCTGCCTGCTGAGCAACTGAAAGCAGATCAAAATTTGTTTCCATTGAGGGGCTTTTTGCCTGCCTGTATTTTTGAGTTTGTTTAAAAAAAAAAAAAAAGGATTGTATTGCTCTCAGATCTTCTTCACACCACCCACTTAGTGCTTTGAAGTTTCAACGTGAAGATGACATTCTGATGTTAGGCATCTTCAGTCTATTCATAGTTCTACAATTTCCATTCTCAGGTTCTATTCAGACCTTCCTAGGGACAGAATTGCAATAAGTGACCCTTCATTCCCTCATCTCTCAAACTGGCATCACTACTAACTTATGAACTGTGTTGTCTTCTTCATTTCTTGAAAAATATATTTGATATTAGAGTAAGTACAGCATCTGGATGAATTGTCCATATATTGTTTCCAGAATGCTTTTGTTGCTCTTTCTCTTTATTGAAAGTGCATTCTTACACATGTGCCTATTCAGAATAAGTTCAGTCTTCAGTAAGCTTGATCTCTTGCAAGTATGCATAGGATTGCAACATTAACAATAATGTATGAAGTGGAGACTAATTTAAGTAGCACTTGACTTCTAAATGTACCCCCACATAAACCTTTGTATGGGCTCAGAAGTAATGTTCTCACCTCCCTGACATACACATAGCTGGGATTACATTTTACTTCACACATTCAGGATTATAGTTGTTAATTGTCATCAAGTTGACTTTGACTTGTGGCGATCTTATTGAGGAGACATCTCCAGGTCATCCTATCCTCAGCCACCCTGCTCAGGTCTTGTAGATTCAGAGATGTCTTCCTTGACTGAGCCTGTCCATCTGTAATTCACTCTTTCCTTTTTCTACTGCCTTCTGCCTTATCAAGCATTACTGTCTTTCCCAGTGAGTCATGTCTTCCATGATATGGCTCAGTTTAGTCATCTTGGCTTCTAGGGAGAGCTGAAGTTGATTTGATCTAGGATTCATTCATTTGTCTTTTTAGCAGTCCAGGGAATCTGTAGAATTTTTCTACAGTGCCACATTTCAATGAGTTGATTGTCTTCTTATCTGCTTTCTTCACTGTCCAGGTTTCACATAAAAATTGGAAATACAATGACACGGAGAATCTTAAACTTAGTACTCAATGATATCTCTTGATACTTCAGCAGCTTGAGTACAGATTACATATCAGGATAACTAAATGTTGTGGAACACTCATTTCTTCAGGAATGATCTATAGTTTCTCATGATCTACAAAATCAAAAGCTTTGCTATAATCTATGAAACAGAGGCTGATTTTCCTTTGAGATTCTTTGTTGTACTTCATTATCCAGCATACGTTGGTAATATGATCCATAGTGCCTCTTCCTTTCCTAAACCCAGCTTGGACATCTGGCATTTCTCACTCTATATATGACAGAATTCTTTGTTTTTGAATAGGAAATTAATGCAATGGTCCTGTGGTTACTGAAATCCTTGGTGTCTCCTTTCTTGGGGATTGGAATGTAACCTTTCATCTTTTTATATAGTTTTTTCATTTATCATTTCTTCTTCCTCCTCTTCTTCTTCCTGTTGTTGTTGTTGTTATTATTATTTCTCCTTGATCCCCTGCTGGTTGTAGAGCATCCCCACTCTTTGGTTAAATTTCCCTTTGTTTTCTCAGATCTTATAGAAAATGTCTCTTGTTTCTCCTTTTTATGTTGTTGTCATCTTCTATTTCTCTGCATTATTATAGTAGTACTCCTAGTCCCTGCACACAAGTCATTGAACCATTGCATTCAGGCTTCTGACTCTATTTCTGTCACCTTTTACTTTTACTTCTCATCTGTCCTTAACTGTTTGAAGAGTTTCATCTATAGTCCATTGAGTTATCTCTTTCTTTTTTACCTACAGGTAGTGTCATTTCGCTTTCCTCCCTGATGATGTCACTGGTTTCAGTCCAGAATTCTTCTGGCACTCAGTCAATTAGGCTTAATAGTGCAAATCTATTTTTCACATTATCTTTAAATTCTACAGGGATGTTCTTCAAGTTGTATTTCAGCATCATGATTGGTTTAGTGTTCTTTAGCTTTACTCTAACGTTTGCTATTAACAGTTCATGTTCTGTGCCACAATCTGCTCCTGGTCTTGTTTTTGCAGAGAGAATTGAGCTTTTCCATTTTCTGCTTCCAATTATGTAGTCTATTTGATTTCTTTATTGGCCATCAGGTGATCTCCATGTATACAGTTGCTTCTTGAGTTGTTTTAAGAACATATTTATGATGAACAAACTGTTAGTCTTGCAAATTTTAGTCAGTCAGTCTCCTGCTTCACTTTTTGATCCTAGGCCAATTTTTCCTAAACTCTTTGATTCTGCTCTGCTTCTTACTTTTGCAATCCAATCACCTATGATTAACAAGAACTCCTGTGTTACTGTGTGATCAATTTTCTCCTGTATAGAACCTTTCAGTTTCTTCTTCTTCTGCTTCTGTCACTGGAACATAAACTTGGAGTTATGGTTAAACCAATAGGTTTTCCTTGAGGCCTTTTTGACATGATTTGGACAGACAATGCATTGCATCCTTTGACTGCTATATCTCTTTTGCTATATCTCTCCTCACTCTAAATGCCATCCCATTTCTTCTTAGATTTTCATTTCCTGAGTAAAACACTGTGTGATTATTTGTCTCAAAACGTCCCATTCCTGTCCACTTTAGCTCACTCACCCTAAGTGCTGCAATGTTTATGTTTCATTTCTTCTTTTAATATGTCTAGCTTCCCAATTCATATTTCTTACATTCCATGTTCCTATAATATGTGTTGCAGAGCTTCAGATTTTCCTTTTGCCTATGAGCACATCATCAGCTGAACATCCTCTCAAATAGAATCCAGTTGCATTGTTACCCTGTGACTTGGGGGTCCCGGGAGGGGCTCCCAAATAACCAAACAACAACAAACAAGATGGGGAAATTAGCTGGAGCACTCTCTTAAGCTAGCGAGAGGCAGGGTAACTTAGCAGGAATCTTTTACCCTATGTATACAGGTTCAGGTCAGTGAGCAGTCAGGTTTAAAATGGCAACAATAACTTTTATTAAACAAGCAGCAATTATTAAGAAAGCACAACCACTCAACTAACCAGAAATAGGAAAGAGACTTTTTGGGGGAAAATGGGTGATACGCCACCTTTTCTCGCAGTCCTGTAGAAACCAGTTGAAGAGCAGGAAACCGGGCATGGTGGTCGAGGGGAGCTCGCAGAACAAAGTGACAGCAAGGCTGGATAGCACTCCGGAGTGGTCCGAGGAAGCTCTCGGAACTTGGGGTTTTTATTAGGGGATAAATGACCGTAGACTAGTCTGGTCTTGGGTGAAAACAATGAGTTTTGGGTTGGAGACAATGTCTCCCAAAGGTCAGAATTTACATGATTGAGTTAAGGTCCGAATCAACAATAGTATGGCCGGTATGCAAATGTAGCTAGCTTGGCAGCTAAGCACCCAGCTCGCCAGGGTGCCCACTTGGGGCAGAGGGTCTCTTTGTGTTAGTGTGCATACCTTGATGAGGGTGTTTGTTTCGGGAGGTCCTAAAGCAGATCTAGCAGTTTCTGGCTTGCTTTGGTGTAAACAGCAGCAGTTAATAGCCATGCCTAGCTTTGCGCTTGTTCGGTAGCCTCACAAATACTTGGCTGGTGGCAGAGCAGGGCCGAATTATGATATCAAATGATATCTAAAGGTTACCAAAGGCCAGGCCAGTCCACGGTGGTAATAGCATCATTAGCCAAACAGCAGTATTCATAATGTCACTTGAGGGAGCACCACCACCAAAAATTCACTAATTGCATCATTATACAAAGTAAGGCAGTCTATAAAGGGTCTATAGGGCAGGTTTCTTCACAGTGAGCTGTGATGTAATATATCTATATCTGTTGAGTAATGTATCTTTCTTCCTTGATTAACTGTGTAGCAGACTGTGGTCTCCCCTTCCATAGGGAAAAACTGTCGATTAACCTTAAGAGTTATTTAGTTTTCTGGAGTGATAGTTTCAAGCAAAATAAATTTCTCATATTTGGTTTGTTTATGCTAATTTTTAAAAAGACTGAATATTATTAATTTAGGTTTCAAGAGTTTAGAGCACACTGACCTTATGGAATGCACACTTTGTTTGCAATAATATAATTAAAGTGAGCATGTGTTTCCTTCAAACTTCCAGTGCTCTGCTGCCATTCCCCTGGGACAAGTTGTAAATGTGATGTGCCTTGGCTTTCTTCTCCTGAAGTAAGTGATAAATATACTTTTTAAAAGTTACTAATTATGACTTATTAGAGTTTGTTCCACCTAATAAGTCCCTAGTTGTAAGATTGCAATTATGACAAAATGATATCCCAGAGGTACCTTTTTTTACACTTGAAAGCTATCTTCAGATACTGTGACATTATTCAGTGGAAGAAAGTGTGATTATTTTTCTCTGAACAGTAACACAAAATGATGAACATAAATTGCCTACACACTTTTCTGACTAAAACAACAGTGAAGTTATAAATATTAGCTTTGTAAATATTAAATCACTTGGAATTGTTTCCAAGTCATCAGAAAGAGTATGGAGAAGGAAGAAAAGGTATACTTCTTCTTTTTTCTTCTGGAATTCAGGACATATTTTGTTGGAATATCAAATTTTGGATAATGATTTTTTTTAAAGAAAGTTGAAACACATGTTGTTTAAACAGTTATTTTTAAAAAATCCATAGAAATTAACCAGTATTTCTATAGTCCCCTAATAATAGAGTAAGTATAAACAGCAAAATACATCAAATTATTTCTGAAAAATTCAGTGAAGATAAAAAAGTTGTTGGTCATGCAATTGTTGCTTGCCAAATTCTCTGCTGTTGCATGGAAGAACACAATTCTCTTTTTGCTTCAGTTTTTTTCCCAAAAGGCGAATTCTGTGTTTCCATGTAGCAGAGCAGACCTTGGCAAAGGGACCTGGATTGCAAATCAGGATAGGGAGTTAGTCGGGAATCACCTAACTAATCCAAATCAGATCAAATCTGCAGGGTCAGATGAAATGCATTCCAATGCACTTAAGCAGCTTCCTGACGTACTCTCTGAACCACTTATCCTTGTGTTTGAGAAACCTTGGAGAACAGGTGAGGTGCTAGAGGACTGGAGAAGGACAAACATTATCCCTCTCTTCAAAAAAGGAAAAAAGAAGACCCAGGAATCTACAGATCAGTTAGCCTGACCTGAATACCAGGGACTATATTAGAATGGATGATCAAGAGTCTGTCTGCATGTATCTTGATGACAATCCAATGATCAGAATGAGCCAGAATGGGTTGGTCAAGAATAAGTCCTGCCAAACTAATCTCTTTTTTCAATTCAATCACCAATTTAGTAGATGATGGGGATGCTGTGGATGTCATGTATCTACATTTGATATGGTCTCCCATGACATTTGGTAAGGTCTCCCATGATATTTAGATTAGTATACTGGCTAAATATGGAATGGATGCAAACAGATCAATAGATCCAAATCAGATGGATACATAACTGGTTCAAAAACCATGCTCAAAGAGTTGGCACCAATGACTGCACTTCAAATTAGAAGAAGGACTCAAGTGGAGTGTCATAGGGTTCTGTCCTAAGACCATCATCCTTCAACATTTTTTTCAACAACTTAGATGACACGGTGGAGGGCATCCCTATCAAGTTTGGAGATGCAACATGACTGGGAGGGTGACTAACACATTGGAAGACAGGAACATAAGGAACAGTCAAAAAGAATTAGATAAACTAGAAAATTGGGCAGATTTAATTAAAGGAAATTCAGTGGAGACAAACACAAAATTCTACATTTAGGCCACAAAAAACAATGCATAGGTATAGGATGGGGGATACATCGCTCAGCAAAAAGGACCTTGGGATTATTGTTGATCATAAATTGAGCCAGTAGTGTGATGCTACAGCAAAGAAGTCAAATGCTGTTTTAGCCTGCATTAATAGAAGCATAGGTTGTTGTGGATTTTCCAGGCTTTGAGGTTGTGTTCTATTAGTATTTTCTCCTGATGTTTTGCCTGCATTTGTGGCTGGTATCTTCAGAGGATCTGGTAGCATGGAAGTGAGACAGAGTATATATACTTGTGCAGTCCCCAGGTGGAAGGGAAAAATTTGCATGCGTTACAGTTGGCCTGTGTGATGCCCTATTGTTAAATGGGATATCCCCCAGGGTGTATTGTTAGTCAGGGGATATGCATAACAGTGCAGTAAGTACATTAGCAATCCGTAGCAACCCATACCCATAGAAGCATAGTTTCCAATTCAAGGGAAGTAACAGTCCCACAAAATTCTGTGCTGGTCACACCTCATCTGGAGTACTGTGTTCAGTCTGGACACCTCATTTTAAGGATATAGACAAGTTGTAGCAAGTTCAGAGAAGGACAACAAAGTTGATAAAAGTATGGAATACAAAATACATGAGGTTGAAGGAGCTAAGCCTGTTCAGCTTGGTGAAGAGAAGACTGGGTGGTGATTGCTCTCTTAAACAGCTGTCACAGAGATGAGTGGGCAAGCCTATTCTCTGCTGACTCAGAAAGTAAGCCAAATTCCAAAGGTTTTAAGTTACAGGAGAACAGATTTTGACTGAACATTAGAAAGAACCTCTAGAAAGTAAGATAGGTTTGGCAATGAAACCAATTGCCTAGCAAGGTGGAGGGGTCTCTTTCACTGGAGATGATTACAAAAAGAGACTGGACAGATCCCACATTGAGCTGAGAGTTTGACTCCCATGGTTCTCCTTCCAGCGCTATGATTCTATGAAATAATGTTAGCGTTTTCTTTATTTTATCTTACTTGTGCATAAATATGTGCTTTTGTTTTGTTTTTTAATAGGTTTTAAACATTTTTGCATTTTGCTAAACCAGTCCTTCATATGAGAAATGGCTGTTTGGCTCCAAAATGTTTAAATGTATTATTGTGGTTTAGAGCTTGGAAATTGTTATCTTTTACACTGTAATTCCCCTAATGCTGTTTGGGACATTCTGGGAGATAAAGTACAAAAAAGAGTACCAAAAAAAAAAGAAAAGAAGAAGAAGTCTTGCCCCAAAAAGATATTGTTCCAAAAAGCTTTTCTAAGCTCTATCCTTGCTAATTTTATACATTTTTAATATATGTTATATACATACTTTAAAAAGTCAATCTCTGGGTTCTCTACTCAAGCCTAATTCTAAGTTTTCCTAATTCTGGATTCTCTACTTGAGCCTAATTCTAGCTTTTCCCTTTCTCCTCCCCACTCCCCCAGCTTTCCAGGTGACCACAGAAATCTAGACAGTACAACAAATACAAGGCTGTGCTCAACCTTTAGAATGTAATCTTGAATGAAACAAAGCTATACATACTTTTGTCAATGCTGTAGACAAGAAAGATACCTGCCCACAGCCTCCAGACTACAGTCCATTTTAAGACAAGGATGTGTTTCTAAGCAGAATCATATACAAATTACAAATTCCATTCGTCTTCCAGATGTGAAGGGGATACTCCTTTTTCATCCTTATAATGAATAAACCACAGTTCCCCACAGAGGGAAGGCGTGTGTACAGGTATGTGTGCACACACTTAAAGATCCCCTTATTAATTCAAGATGACTGAAGAACAGAGAATCTGAATATGGAAGTACAGCTATTTGTGTCACACAAATAGTTGCATAAAAGCATGATATAAATAGCTGCATAAAAGGCAAAATTTCCTTGGTAATGCAAGAATAATGGGCTCAAGAGAAAATATGAATACCATTCTACAAATACTGAAAAAGTGATTGGCATCATCTAAGTCTTAGGCAGTACAAATCATTCCTAAGTGACTACATTCTTCTGAACTCCAGCTATGAAAATCAGTTTAGTCTAAATGGGCAAAGATAAGACTGTAACATGACTACAAATCTCAGCAATAGAGTCACTATAAAGCCTCCCTCTGACCAATTTGCTTATGATAATGTAGGTTTGAAGATCAGGATATAAAAACTTTGGTTTACTATAGTATTTAGATGTATGAGAATGTGGAAACGATCACAGACGGCAATTTGCTTAGGGCTTTGAAAAGAATAGGTTGTTACTTTTCATCTAGAGTCATAAAATCATAGAGTTGG
This sequence comes from Iguana delicatissima, assembly GCA_948472985.1. Taxonomy (NCBI): domain Eukaryota; kingdom Metazoa; phylum Chordata; class Lepidosauria; order Squamata; family Iguanidae; genus Iguana; species Iguana delicatissima. The sequence continues at coordinate 45,590 of CAOKZL010001422.1, forward strand.
AAGAGACCACAGGGGCCATCCAGTCCAACCCCCTGCCATGCACATCACAGCACTCCCAACAGATGGCCATCCAGCCTCTGCTTAGAAACCTCCAAAGAAGGAGACTCCACCACACTCTGAAGATTGGCAACACGGGCCTTCAGCTGCCGGACCTTCTCCTCCAAGAGGGCCACTAGCTTGCACTTGTTGCAGGTGTACCCAATCATGTCTTCTGGCAAGAAAAGAAACATGCCACAGCTGTTGCAGGTGACTGCAGCAGCTCCCTCACTATCCATCTTTGATAATCTAGGAAGCCAAATTAGAAAAACTAAAACTGGGCTTTCCCCTCAAACTCTCCTGCTTAACACACATATCAACACCCCTGTATGCCAAGCTCTGCTTGTCAACTTTCAGGACTGAGGCTGTAACTATGTAGTGACTGCTAGCCACCCCTCCAAGCTGTCCTACCTCGCTGGGACCTTGGATGAGGCAGAGTATCTCAGGAGGGATTCAACCAAAGAAGCAATGAACTCTTGTTCAACTTGTAGTGCAAAACTGTGTGAGCTGAAGGTGCGCGCCACTGGGAGCAGTTATAAAGAGCTAGTAACTGCTAGCTCCTCTCCCAAGCAAGTCAGTTAGTCTGCAGAAGCCCCTCCCCGTCAGATTTTGTGCTCAGGAAGGGCACACAGCCAGAAACAAACAAACAAACAAACAAACAAACAAACAAACAAACAAACAAACACACCCACTCAAGCCTGTAAAAACACCCAGTCAAGGATGTCTTCTTAGACACAGCTGACCTTCCTCTCTCTCCTCTGGAGGAGAGTCCTGGAGGAGTAATGTGCAAATTCACACATATGGGCCTTATGCTTGTGATACAGAATCATGGGAACATTCCAGAAATGAATCACATAGAATTTGCCCCCATCCCCTCCTCCAGCATACATATCTAAAAAGACCGCAGTGTTTTTGTTCAGTTCCAAATCCTCTGCTAAACTGTGCACCTCAGACATAACATGGGGAAGAGGTCAGGTTGCCTAGTCAAAAAACCATAACCACAGATAAATAACTTCTTCTTCTTCTTAATGGTCACTCATTGAGGGTCTATTGAGCTAGCTTTCCACAGCCAGGTTCCATGATGAATGATTGAGTCATTCATCTAAGGCATTGTCATCCAAATGGTCCTGGGAAATGAAAATACCTGATTGCAACCTCCTAGCTGGTTAGCAAAGGTCAGGTAGAGAAGGAAGCTTATCAGTGTAAAATGGTAGACATTAAGACCACTCTTGAAGACTATGAAGTTCTGGCAAAAAGGCAGATGAGCAAGTTAAAAAGCAATCTTCGTGGTCTCCTCTACCCACCTGGAAGGAAACCGGCAATCCTTTCTTAGAGCCAGCATAGAAGAATCCCCGAACTTTGCAATGCTGTGGATATAGAAGGAAAGTTCGTACTGTATTGTACTGTATTATTTTCAGCAGAATAGTTGGGCTTTGCACCAATGTGGGAGGAACAATATCCTGATGCATGTAAAACTTTAGGCACAGAGGGACCGCAGGAAGGAGAACAAGTTTGTCCCTATGAAACACCAAATAGGGTGAATTAACTCTTAAAGCCAAACAATAGTAAAGAAAAGTTCAGTGTGATAAAGCATTATGAACAAGAACAAGCCAAATTATTTCAGATGATGAAGTAAACAGAAAACCTAATTAATGTGGTGGAATGACCTATAGAGACAATGAAAAGGCACCACTTTAGGACATAGGATAGTACAATGCACAACTTTCTTGAAGATCTTAAGATCTCCTGCACTTTGCTTGGCAATGCTCACCATCCAGTCAATTAGCTTGAAAGTGCTGCATTCTGGGTATCTAATGTTGCTGTTAGCTTAGAAAGAAGGTCCTGATCCTTTGGAAGCCTGATGAGTTCATGATTGAAGAACAGCAGCAGGCAGGTGGATCCCAGTTGGCATGTCCACAACAGTCATGAGGATGCTGTCTGTGACATTTTTTTCTGATCTTGGCCACCATTTGGATTATGAGGAAAACTGACAGAGAATGGGACCCTTTCCCAGTATGGATGAATGCACCCTGCAAAAATGGAGGACCTATATCCATTCTGCTGCAACACACTCAGTACTCCCTGATGTGGAAGTGTCTACACAAAAAGGGTTCTAGCTTCTAACCAAGGATGAGAACACTATATGTGACAATGATCATTTGCATATGACACTGGTGTCTTTATTCAGAGAACTCATCAGTGCACTTTCCTCTCATGAAACATGTATCACACTGGGAGGATGTAGTTCAAAGCGCACCAGTCCCTGAACTTGACAGGTCATGGAGAGATTATCGTGAAATGCTGCCCTGATTTTGCTTATGTACAGCACAGCTGTTATACGACTACCTGTACTACACAACCTGTAATAAGATGGCTCAAAAGCATGAAATGCCTGGAAAACAGAAATTCTAGCTCACTGATATGGAGGCTGAATTCTGGTCATATTCACCAGGTGTTCATTTGCAGGTCCCTGAAGGGAACACCCTATGCACATGGAGAGGTATTTGTTGTGATAATTATAGATAGGCAAGGCTGCCTGAAAGAACACCTTGCTCTAAATTCTCTTAACAGGGACAAGCCATTATATCAAATTTAACAAAGAAACCACGAGGGGCAGCAACTGAAACATAAATGACACAAACATTATCAGCCTCAGAATAAGAAAAAAAAATAAAGCTCCATTGATTGATGCTCCCCCAACATCAGAACATCCAAGAGCACAACTCCAATGCTAAGTCAACAAGAAGTGTGCACAAACAATACAATACTGTATTATATATAGATTTATCAAGAATTAACACAAAATAAAGGCAATCACAAAATGAGAAAAACTGATGTGGACATTATGTGGACATTATGATAAAGTATAATAATGTGAACTAAATGATCAATATGAAAACAGATAGAACCAGCTAATGAAATAGCCATGAATTCATCATGAAATGGGTTCGCAGGAACAGAAAGAACCAGGCACTTAGACTATTAACAAGGTGTTTGCAGACAGGTTAACATGATTTCTTTATATAATACTGTTTTGTCTTCTTCAGGTAGGCCAGAACTTCTTGGTACACTCCCAAAATACAAAAGTGAAGGGAAGTGAGGGTGCGATGGACATCTCTGCAGACATTAGCAACTGGGCTTACTGAATGGTTACTGAATTTGGAAGTTTTCAAAGAAGGTCATGTGTCCATCTTGTCCTGTGACAAAAGCACTCCCACTATTCTGGGCTCCAGAATGGTTCCTATGCATTTGATGGTCTTAAAAAGACTTCTTGTAGATGACTCAAAAACCAGTGTCCATCAGCAAGTGTAAGTCAAATTTGCCTTGCAGTTGTAGCCAGGTTGAAAATAATGATAACCAGTCATAAATTTAAGTATACACTAGTATGCCTGCATTCTGTAAAATATCACAACTACAGGCATGCACATTGTAAATACCTGGGGTATGACAGCCATGCCAAAGGGCAGGAACTTGAACCATCTTAATATACCCTTCTCTAAAAACGCATAGCAATTTTCCCCCAGGACCTATGAAGTATTAGTAGACTAGAGTATGAGCCTAAAGCAGAAAATAGATTTTTATAGCATACTCCTAATACATAGGTATATTTGGTGGTGTTCTGCCAGGTGCTGAAAAGGAATACCAAGATGGTATAGTTGTTACGGGCACCTGCTGGCAGATATATTAGCAATGTGTGGGGCAGGAGAATCAAAGCAATGACTTAGGCCATTTCACACTACACTGTTATAGTGCTATTATTCCACTTTCAACATCCTGTGGAATTCTGGGGTTTGTTATTTACTGAGGCCAAAGAGCTCTGTGCCTGAGAATTCTAAATGTCCCTCCCTAAACTACAAACCTCAGGATTCCATAGGATGTTGAAAGTGGACTAATAACACTGTAACAGCATAGTGTGGAAATGGCTTTAGAATCATAGAGCTGGAAGAGACCACAGGAGCCATCCAGTCCAACCCCCTGACATGCAGGAACACCCTCAAAGTATTCCCAACAGATGGCCATCCAGCCTCTGCTTAAAACCTCCAAAGAAGGAAACTCCACCACACTCTGAGGCAGCATATTCCACTGCCGGACAGCTCTGACTGTCAGGAAGTTCTTCCTTAGGTTCAGGTGGAATATCTTTTCCTGAACCTTGAATCCATTACACCTTGTCCTAGTCTATAGAGCAGCAGAAAACAAGCCCATTCCCTCCTGAACATGACATCCCTTCACATAATTAAAAATGGCTATCGTGTCCCCTCTTAACCTTCTCTTCTACAGACTAAACATATCCAGCTCCCTAAGCCATTCCTTATAAGGCATGGCTTCCAGACCCTTCACCATTTTGGTCGCCCTCCTCTGGACATGTTCCAGCTTGTCAATATCCTTCTTGAACTGAGGTGCCCAGAACTGGACACAATATTCCAGATGAGGTCTAACCAAAGCAGAATAGAGTGGTACCATTATCTCCCTTGATCTAGACCAGTGGTTCTCGACCTGTGGGTCCCCAGATGTTTGTGGACTTCAGCTCCCAGAAGCCCTGAGCATTGACCATAGTGGCTGGGGCTTCTGGGAGCTGAAGTTCACAAACATCTGGGGACCCACAGATTGAGAACCACTGATCTAGACACTGTACTCCTATTGATGGAACCAAGAATCTCATTGGCTTTCTTGGCTGCTACATCACACTGCTGACTCATGTTCAGCTTGTGGTCTACCAAGAATCCTAGATCCCTTTCATATGTACCATTATCCAGCCACGTGTGTCCCATCCTATAGTTGCCCATTTCATTTTTTCTGCCTAAGTGTAGGGCCTTACATTTGTCTCTGCTGAAATTTATTTTGCTAGCTTTGGCCCAGCTCTCCAATCTGTTAAGCTCATTTTGAATTTTGATCCTGTCCTTTGGCATATTAGCAACCCCTCCCAATTTGGTACCATCTGCAGATTTGATCAGTATGCACTCTACTCCTTCATCCAAGTCATTGGTGAAGATGTTAAATAGCACCGGGCAGCACCCTGTGGCACCCCACTAGTCACTTCTCTTCAGGATGAAAAGCAGCCATTGGTAAGCACCCTTTGGGTTCAGTCGGTCATCCAATTACAAATCCACCTAACAGTAGCACTGTCCAGTCTGCATTTAGTCTGGCTGAGGACTGGTTTGAAAAGTGTGGTTGGTATTTCAACTATTCTGAGGGGTAGTCGTGAAGAATACACAATAAATCTGGATCTTATGTAAAAAGACTTCCTCTGATTGGTCTCTGAATATTCTCTTGCTGTTTGTATACTTATATCCATCTTTGCTGTTCACACTATAAGGACATCGTTGCTTTTGGAGCTGAACTTCCCCATCAAATTGAGATTCCCAAAGTACATTCTAGTGTCATCAATAATGCCATTGCAATGATACAGAATCATGACTGCTCTGATAATCACCTTTAAGGTATAATCAGTGAAACAGTGGACTGCATTAATTTGTGAACTGGTGAGTCTTAGTTTGGTGAAGAGGACAAGGTTCTTCTTCTATTAATCAAGTAAGTAGACCACAGCAGGCTATCCATCCATCCATCCATCCATCCATCCATCCATCCATCCATCCATCTCCTAAGGAGTGACCATACATGCTCAAGAATTACACCTACTATCAGGACTGCTTAGGAAGACAATCTGTGATTCATTAGATCAGACTTTATGCTTTCATTGCTCACAACTACAGAGTATGACTTCTTGTTATTTCTGATCAGGAACACCTCTACAAGGATGGGCGTAGGTGCAGAATGTTAAAAAGTTGACTGGCTCCCTGTTTTAGTTTTCTGTTCTTCTTAACCTTGCTGGCAATGTAGACTGATTCATACAAGTTCTCTATATTAGGCATAAGAGCGCAAGAAAAAGAGGACTCATGACTGGGATAAAGATAGTGTCCTGGGTTCACAGGAATGTGATATTTGATAATGGTAGGCTTTGGCTGAGAAATTTTGCTGTGAGCACAGTTTATTCAGAGTGAGGCTTGATGTCTCTTATGGCTACAATTGGTCAATAGAGATAGAGAGGGGGATGAAGACAATATAAATCAATAATGTTCCTCTGATGAAGATTGCTATTGTTCTTGAGATGCAGCATTTGGTTTTCAGGATAATTGTTGTGCTGATTTTCAGCTTGTGACCAAGACAAGAAACTCTAAACTAATCCATATCAAAGAGGTGATAATTTATAGGTACTCTGGTAGAGGCATGGTTCAATATTGTGAATTGTGGAAGTGCTGGCAGAAACAGAGCTGTGTACACCACAGCAGGAATCTGCAGAAGAGCAATTTGTGGAAGATTATCACAGGATGAAATAAGATGCTTGGGTAGCAGGATGGCATACACCAAGACCATTGTTGGTGCCAAGTGATACAAGGAAGGTCTTGGAATCAAAAGTGGAGACTGGCAGAGTACATTGATAGGTACAGATCTCCCCACCTCGACCACTGGTTTTCAGTCAGATTTCTATAAGTCAGGACTACTGGGATCGCTACCACCTCACACTTGTCATTTTTATGGCTGTACTTGCCTAGATCTCTCTCCCAACTCAAAACGTGGTGTCAGCTATTTCTGCTGATCTACTAACCTTTAGAATGTTTCTACTATCGCTCAGCACAGGCACAAGAGTAATGTGTGTAAATCATAGAGACCACAAGGAAGCAGCTAACATTTGGCTGATTCACAGGATCCCCAAACAAGATGGGCATGTTGTCTAGAGGTTCTGGGAGTTGTAGAACAGAAAAGTAACTTTTTAAAGCTCTACACTGGATATATTTTACAGGATTTTAATATCTTAAAAATCAGCAGTCTTTTTGATTGTTCATAAGGGTTTTTTTATATAAAAAATCTCTATAGTCTTAAAAGATAATTTTACCATAGGCTAGCAAATACTTAATAAATCAAAACAGGATATTTGTGAAGTAGGAGGCACAGTTCTACTGAGTGCTTTGTTTATTCTGTATACCAGAAATGTAATTATACAAAATAAAGCCAATATGTGGAAGTGTGCAAAATTTATTAAGATTGGAAGGTTTTTTTATTTCTTTAAGCGCAGAATTTGGACAAGAGTTTATTTTGAACATGATTCTAATTCCCAGAGGCAAAATTGTAGATAAGATAACTAAATATGCTGTGAACATATCCAAAAGACACAAATCACACTGAAACTTCAAAGAAGGCAGCAAAAGAAAACAGCATTCAGCAAACTGAATCTGAACAAAGGAGACATCCATGACTTCATCAGACAGGGTTAATCAAGCAAGACAGAATGTTGGGAGGAGGAAGAGGACGAGGAGAATTACTATTGCACTTCTTGGAGTTCGAAGAGCAAAGGGTTCCCTGAAGCTGACAACAAATTTTTGCTGTACCACTGGCAGCAAAGACAAAAGGACACAGTCACCAGGGAAATAAAAACAGAAAAATGTCTAACAGAAAGAGAACATGGTCAGTTTAGGCATAAGAAAAGGCAATAATGACAGAAATGCTTGGTTGACTTGATAGTAACTGCCTGTATAATGCTATTAGATCAATTACTTTTAAAGCAGTTCAAAGTCCAGCATTAAAATAGAAATTAATAGGGGCCTGCGCTGCAGTCTTCCAATCTATATTGTTAGTCTCATCAAGGTAGATAAAATTTTTTTGCAAAGAATGCTTGAGAATGCTTAACCTATACCTTCTCCTGTTCAAACTGAATACAAAAAATCACAGAAGCGTAAAACACCAAACAAAGCAAAAACAAAATAGAGTTCATTTAGATACACAAAGGCACTTTGCTTGGATAACAAGGGTTTCACCACATCCTCCTCTACAGAAGCTCATAGTTTCAGGTGCAAATTTTCTGGAAGTGCCTGAGTTTGCTTCCAAACGGGAAGGATACTACACATCTCTACATCAGAATTAATGAATTATCAAGTAAATTACTTTATAAAAATAAAACATACAGTTAAAGTAGCCTACTACAATCTATCATGCCTTCTATTTAGGACAGTTGAATTAAAATAATCTTTAAAAGAACAGTTTTCAATCAAATGGTGGCAAACCAAACAGTTCTGGCTTGAAATCATTCATAGACTGTAGCACTAGAGTGGCTTCTTTAGTAAGTTCTTTGTCCAGGTTTTCATCTGGAATCATGACCACTTGCATCCCAGCTGTCAGTGACGCCTTCACCCCATTGGGAGCATCTTCAAATACAAGACACTGAGAATCAGAAAGAAAAACACAACTGTGAATGAAAAATAGATTCATTCGAAACACGATTATTTGCTTTTAAGAATTAGTTGACGGACAGAATTTATATAGTTCTGTGGGAAGGAATTACTTAAATCATTTAAGAATGCAATTTTAGCTTTTAACTTCTTACAAAAATTATATTAACCAGAATCTGTGATGTGTCAGGATTGCCCCCTACTCCATCTTTGGCATCAGAAACATGCTCTGAAGTGTTTTTCAGACTTCTGGCGCTGGGTTTCCTGGGGAGGAGCAAGAAAAGGGAGGGGATTTATTCCACACCTATTTGTATTCACACAAGCTGCTTCTGCAGGGATAAGAATGTTGGATACAGCCCACTGCTACTATCATGTGGATTTTATGGGTTTGCATGTATAAGTGGAAGAAAGTATACACAGCACATTTATACATAGCACAACTCAGTGACAGACAGATGCGGGCATATGTTTAAGTGCCTCCCTAGTGTCTTATGAGCAGATGCTCAGTAGCGTTTATTCATTGTTTGATGGACTGAATTAAACTTCCACTTATTTGCCAGACCATATACTGTCCCACAGTGATTTTCTCCGCTGGTACTGGAGGCATGCTGTTTCTCCCCACACCCTTTCCCTAGTAAACTCCCACTCTGCAATCCAAAGCTCAAGAGGAAAGGGTTGAAAAATGTACAAAACATTTATCAGATGTTCTAACTATTCTGGATGCAGAAATGATTCCAACTCCTCTTATGAAAGGACCTTGAATATTATTTGGGTATTATTCTCAGCTTGGTATACACGATAGATCTGAAAACTAAATTTATTTTTGAAAAAAATTATTATTTATGTGCCATTTAAACAATAAAGAAAAAATTTAAAATGGTAAAAACCCTTGAAAACAGAAACATGGATGCCTGGATACTTTAAGACTATTTGAATTTGAAGAACTGCTGCCAGAAACACATATAGACACACAGAAAGACAGAGCAATTCAATATACTGTTTTGTTATCAATGTCATTATGAAAACATTTGAGTTAGTAAAAGAACATATTGTTATTTCCCAATATAATACTGCTGCACGACAGTTAGAACTATGCATTATTGTTGTCATTAAAAGCTAAGCACATTACAGCCAAAATATTTTAATACTTTTACTTACATATTGCTCAATTCTCAGTCTGAGACAAATTTCAGAAACAGGAATTTTATTTAAGCCATCCTTATTCTTTATTAAGCAATAAATTCTTTATTAAGCAATAAATACTCATCAGACCTGAATTTTGAAAATTAAATGAGCTAATTTTATTCATAAAATATATTTCTCTGCCTTCTCTCTGTTCTCATCCTCCAGTTAAGTTATTAATATAAGAATTTTATACCCACATTACAGAACAGAATCTCTTAGTCTACAATTTGTATCAGCTAGCATGCCAGCTTGATAGTAAGTAAAGGTTAGAATAAAACAACACAAATGCTAGCTCTACATTTAGAAAGCGAAAAAAACTGAGGATAGTTTACGGCAAATATTTCAGATACAATTCTCTACACATGTATATTTTTTTTATAAATAAATGGTACACATATTTCTCTTTCTTCCCAATTGATTGCTAAAAAATACTAAATGGTCTGGCCACCGTTTTTCCTGAATGCGTTAGAATCCAGCTTCAGAATTTTCTTCCAAATGAATGCAAAGAAAACACAGAGGAAGGAATGGAATCCTGGAAACTAAACTCAGTTGCAACGCTGTGCTTCTATACTTCCAATCCCAACCTTCATGCATTGGAATGAAGGTCTCAAGGAAGAACAATGTGTAGTTTCCAAATTTGTGCAGGCTCTTCTATGCAATCAGGTTTGAAGATAATTTAATGAAACCAAAACACACTGGCCTTAGAAAGCTACAAATGAAAAGATCTCCATGCTGTGAATTATAAAATTTATTGTCTCCCACTCTCAGTTTTCTTGGATATTATTCTGTTAACAGAACAAATGTTATCTGTCTGCCCTTTAAGATCTGCTGGTTTGCACAGGGTTTTCCTGGGAACAGCACCTCTCAAAGATGCCCAAAGAGAACGTCACTTTCCTTTTTATATTTTCTCTATTTTAAATGAGCATGTTACTCTGTACTGTTAATTTTACCAACAATTTTAATTCACTCTACTTTTGCTGCTGTTCTAAGCTTGTTACTTCATTTTAAGAACTAGTTAATTTTATATAGGCATATATAAGCAATAATAAATATAATATAATGCTCAGCACTCAGTTTACTTTTTGAACTAGAAACTTTAAATAATACTTCATAATAGTTGTGTTCAGATTGATACACCTTTATAAAACTAGCATCAAACACCATCTTCAGTCTTGTGCACTCAGTAGCTTTGGAATGTTTGCCTGTATCTCCGTACTGCCCTGCCTTCCATATTCTGTGTTTGAAAACTATTTCCTTCTTCCTCCTCGCAGCCTAATGTTCCACAGTCACCGATATCTCAAGGATGCTGAAAACTGATATATGAAAGTAGCTTAGTTCTGAATAAGAATTAAGAAGCATGGCATTTTCCTTCCAGACTTTAAATTGACTCCTTCTTGAATATGTGTAAAAATGTTTTCCTTGCAGACTGCAAATTGTCCCCACTGTGACTAATTATGTACATTAAAAATTCTTAGAAATAGGGAAGATGACATTTGGGATACTGATTAGAATCCAGAAGCATTCATTCTCTCCCACAGGGAAGACACATTTCTGACTGACACTGATCAGAGACTTACACTGTATCTGTAAATAAACAATCATTTCACCTACCATTATAGATTGCTTATGCATGCGCGCATACACACACACACATGTCTTATACCTTTCTGGAGGAATGCGGAATCACAGGAGGATCCTGAAACAACATTCCTCATACACCATGTAGAAACACAATGACTACAATCTGTTCATAAAGAGCTCATAAGCTGGCAGGAAAAGTACTTGACCAAGTGAAAAATCTGCTGTTAATGGAGAAGACGTATTCCTGAACATTACTTCTATACCAGAAAATTTGGTACCAGAGGAAGAAATTGCTAGAAAAGAGTAGGGATGGGTGCCACCACCAAAACAAAACAAAAAACAAAGTGAGAAAGAGACAGAAAGAGAAAGAGAAAACGACAAAGAGAAAGAGAAGAGAAGGAGGCGAAGAAGATCAGCTCAACATGATCAATACACACATGTTAAATGAAACAACTAGCTGAAGTAAATCTGGCATATTTAAACAAAACATTTTTGAACATTCCAGAGACCACTTGAAAGCTTCTAGCAAATTACATCCAAGTATGACTTCTTTCTTGTCTCATCAGCCTCCACTTTTCTCATGTTTTCCACTTTGATGGCCAAAGTTATAACCCAAGCTTTTGTGTACTGGCGGTACATGGAGAGGCATGTATATCTGCTCTCCTCTTTTCTCTTTGTTTTGCTGTTCACACATGCTCAGTTAGGAATCCTGAAGACAGCTGCGGCTTATTTTGCCTGTTGTAAGCAGGCACACATGGCTACACAGTTGCATCAGCTACAGTAGAATCCTGCTGTTAACATGTGGAATTAAGGTTAAAAAAGGAACAATGAAAGGGAGCAATTTTGATGCAATATGGAAGATATTCGTGGAAAAGATGTTAGTAAAAGAGGAAGGTGTTACCTCTACAAGAAGAGTTAAAATTTTCAAAGGTGGAACAATTTGAGGTTTAATAGGTTCTGGGGATGGGGTACATTTAGTAATAGTAATATGTTAAATTTAGAGTACAACAGGTGAAAAATATATATATTATATTAGCGTATTTCCCAGGCGTTATTTGGTATTTGATTTTCCTCTTAGGAACTCACCAAACTGTCTTCTTCAGTAAATTTTCCCCATATTTTCCAATGCAATCTGTATTCAGAGTTATTTACATACACAATTTGGGTTCCTGAGGGAATACACTGTCCTCTTCCTTGCTGCTAGGCCTTGTCACCATAGCTACTGACCTTTTCCATTACCTGAAATTTTTCTCCATATTCCCCAATCCAATCTGTAGTCAGAGTTGTTAACATACAGAGGTTGGGTTCCTGAGGGAACACACTGTCCTCCTTCTTGCTGCTAGGCATTGTTTCCATAGCAACTGGCCTATTCCAGTACCTGTAACTTTTCCCCACAATCCTCAATCCAATCTGTGCTGTCTGGCGAAGTTGATGTACTGGTTTTTGAGTTGTTTGCTTTCTGCAGAATTTGTGCAATGGCTTTACATTTTTATGGAAGCATTTTTTGTTTTGAATTTCAAATTTTAAGATTCCTCACATATAGAACCCATACAATCCACTGTGAGAGACAAGAAAGCCTCGTAACTATGGTGTGCATGTCACTTTAATTTTTCACACATATGCCTCCCAAATGTTTTCTGGCATCCTTATTGATGGTGGGCCTTATCTCCATAGCAACCAGCCTGAGGCCCAAGAGCTCTCGGCTGAGAATTCTAAAAGCCCCTCCCTAAACTGCCAACCCCAGGATTCCACAGAATCTTCACAGACAGCCAATCATATGAGGTCTTCTTGCATCATTCAGCCAATCGTATGAGATCTTCACCTGCCTGACACAGACAAACAGACAAACTCACAGACAAACATTGATTTTTATATAGTAGATATACATAGTATAATGGTAGGTAGGGTAATAAGAGTAATTAGGAAAGGATAATTAAGGTTCAGGAAAGAAATAAGAATGAAATTTTGAATTTCGTATTTTGAAAAGGACAGAAATAAGAATGAAATTTCTAACAGTATACTTTGAAAATGTTAATTATGGGAATAATTAATAACAATGGGTATAATGAGAATGAGATTCAGATATATAAAACCAAAATATATAATCAGTATGATTGATAACACATTGTATAAACAATACTATATAAATGGAATTTGCAGAGAAATAGAAATGTAAGCATTTTTTTACCTTTCCCTTCACTTTTATGTTTGTCATGTTATGTATTTTTTTCTTTTTTCTTACAATAAAATCTATAAAAAGCAAAACAAAAACGTAGAATCCTTCTCCTTCCAGATTCAAGTTTTATTTATTATGTTGCTGACTGCAGATTCCCTGCTGCAACTTGACTGTCTGTGTGTCTCTGGTTTTCTTTCACTACCCTCCCAATGCCAACATTGCTTTTTGAGAAAAACAAATAAATAAGCAAACCCTTTGAGCTAGACGGAGGATGAGGACAAAAAAAAACTGTACTGATATAAAAAGCCAATGTAAAAAGGACCTTCACTGATGGAAATTTTGTTAGCTGAGGTATATCTGTAACCGTACAAGCTTGCTTCTACTGTCTATCTCAGGAATTTTCAAACTCCAAATAAAGTTCAAGAGTTAAACAGAAAAACATATAGAGTAACAATGGACTTTCAAAATGCAAGAACTATTAAAGCAAGGCAGGGCTGGACAAAGTGCAGGTTTCTAGATGGTTCTAGACTGCAATTCCCAGAACTCTTCACTACTAGCTATGCTGGCTAAGGCTCATGGGAACTGCAGTGCAATAACATTGACAGGGTCACACTCTGCCAATCTTTGTGGTTAGGTATACCAGCAAGAAGCAGCTAGAAAATTCACCTTTAATTTTGCATGTCTGAACTAAAGGATCTCATTCAGACTATCAGGATGATTTGAAACTGAAACAATATCTTTCGGTTTGGCAGACACTGCAATATCCAAGCAAGCACTACCATAAATCTGATTTAATCTAATACACCCCTAAGTGCCTGGCACCTCCCTGGACATAGCTATTAAAAGAGGTGCACAGTAATTATAGCCTCATGCTCCACAAAACAGACTTTATAGATATTGAACAGAAAGTTTAAGAGGATTTTGTTCTGTCATTAGTGAGATGAGGAGAGAATCTCTAAATGCCTTACCATGTCAGAACATGACGGAATGCTTCTCCCACAAATAACAGCAAAGATATTGGACATACTACATTGCCCGAACCTGGTTTCGTACTTAAATCCAGAAAATTGGGACAATCTTTCCAAAAAGGGTGAGTAGAGACATAAAAAGAAAAATGGAGTCTGGTGGGAAAGTATAGAGAGATGACTTAGTACAACTTCTTCAATGTCCAACATTTCCTTACTTATAGGAAGTTGCCCATAAAACACCTGAGTCCTTCAGGTGAGAAATCTTAGAACTCTTCTCTCTGTGATCTTGATGCTACTCTAGTCTAGTGGATGAGGCTTTCCTTACAAACTTCTTCATGCTGATTGTTCCTGAGCAGAGCTGGGTTAAAGTACATCTGCCCTGTTAGTGTTCCCAAATATTTTGAGCTTTCCCCCATACCTAGAAAGTCCCAGGTAGGAAATGGTCCACAGAGCTGAGTTTTTTGGATGAGAAACTCTAGAACTCTTCTTTCTCAGGTTCTGATGCTAGCTGATTAAGCTTCCCTCACAAACTTTCTACAGGCTGTTTTTTTTTCCTGAGCAGAGGAAAAACATCCCCTCCTTTTTCAGCTTCCTAGGACCTCCCAGGCTTCTCCTGTTCATTTTGAGATGACACCCTGATGCTCAGACTGCATGAAGAGACACACCTGAGTTCCTCATGCTTGGACTGCATGTGGAGATTAACTCAAAAAAGGCCAGACAATCAGCACAAACTGATTTAATGACTAACCACAGAATAACAAGACTAGACACAGAAAGTTGGATTAAATAAGGATCACTTTATTTGACCTACAGCCTATTTAACCTGTGATGACCCTGAAAAGGAGTAACCTGATGTGGGCCCAACTGAAGCCTGGTGTCAACCCTTGACAATCTCCTCAGCCTTCCTTTGGGTGAAACACCTAAGTCCGGAGGGCAATACAACAAGTGTGTTATCATGCCATACACTCCATGATGTGACAGGCAATGAACATTATTTAATTGGCATAATATAAATCATATACTGTTATGGCTCAAAAACCAAACTGGCAAAGAGGACTGGCTGAAAACATATGAAAATATGTCAAGGCATGGCCAAGTTGTATCAGTTGGGAATCTCTTGTACTAACGAGCTTCCAAATATCCCCTCAATAACTCAACCTTCAAAGACAATAATACCTGAAATGGCCTTAACAGAGCAACCAATTGTCATCAACCTTTGTTTCTTTACCTGTCTGGACATCAAGAACCTATCATGATTTCCATCAGTGCTTTGCCACCTAATGATAAAACCCCACTGTTTGCTCTGCCAGACAGCCATTAACACCTTCCCCCTCAGGGCAGAAACAGGGTATTTAAACCTTTGCTCTGAGTCAGACAATTTGGAGTACACTGGATCCAGGCCCTCAATCTGTTAGTCAGATACTAGTTCTTGTACTATCGTCGGACCTTTAGTCTGAGCCACATCACTCCATCTTGTCTCTACAGGATAAGCAAATATCACCCACTTTGCCCTAATTTCTCGCTATCCAATTTTTCCCTCCTTTCCTTCGGTTAGCCTTGTGTGGTTGTGAGGCTGCTTGAATCTTGTCTTTGTTTGTGATTTTCCCCAATAAAACATTTTTTAAACTCCTACTGGTGTCCCTGTATTAGTACCGCTATACGTAAGTGGAAAGATCCCATAAAGTTAACCCCCTCTAGCAAGCCTCCTTTTGAGCTCACAACTCCCCACTGTTCCAAGGAGGCACTGTCACTGTGGATGGACCTCTAAGTCACCCACCTTTCAGGGTAACAACTGGGTTGTTCTCTGATGGGCATTTACTGGAGGCTAAACCCAGGACACTTCATCCAAGTCCCAGGACTCTGAGTTCAGGGAGAGCAAACCCTCAGGTCAGCCTTAAGAATAGACTCCTTTCCCTCCATCCAGGTCCCATAACGGAAAGAAACCATTCCAGAGCCCTAGTGTTCACCAAAATGGGTGTCAAGGTATATACCAAACTCATATATTCTCCAAAGAGCCAAAGAGGCATGTGGAGAGGTGGACAGGCCTTAAACAGTCTCCAGCTCCATCCCCATCATGTACAGCAGTAAGGCACTGTGTCGGGCTGCATGCCTTATATGACAACCTTTGGCCTCTATCCCTGGAGGCCATCAAATGTTGTACCTTCCTATAACACCAGGTTCATATAAGCTCTTGAAAAATATCAATACACATCATCACTGTACGGAGTTCCTTAGACCAAATTCCAATTGTCAGTCCCAACTAAAATAGATCTACTGAATCAGTGAAAACTTGGATATTGATCCATGGATCCATTAGTACAAGAGATTTCCAAACCGCTCATTGAATTTAGGCCTTAACCATACAAGGCCACACTCTTGTGTCCATCAATGTATCAGCAAGGAATAATCTAATCACATTAATTTAAAAGATGCCTTCTTCTTTGAAATATAATAAACTGAAACTTAATACCTTCCAGTGAGGCAGCACAAATTCTTTTTAACTTGCATAACATGTTCAATAAATTCTCTTATTTAGTTTTCATTTCCAACTGATGATCAAAAATAGTTTCACAACTGATGTTAAGAATGCTTTTTAAAGTCTTAAATGAGCTGCTCGGAAACATTAACGTAGTGCAGAAAGTAAAAGAACCTTTTAAAAACTGCATGTTTCCAGTTAAATATAGAGTTTCTATCTGAATTACAAACCAAACCTTCCCCATCAATACCCATGAAAATAATTGAAGCTATGCTTACAATAAGGCCTTAATACCTTTCAGTCACAGACTACTGACCACTATTTCTAAAAATAAGGACCTGTGCTTTGAACAACAGCTGTAAAATTTTGGAAGAGCTCTCTTGTCCATGAGTTCTGTGGATGGTACTGCTAGTTTAAGACATAAATCCTTGCCTTTTAATTTCATACTGAATTCAGAAAGCAGAAAAAAAGAACAAGCCTGACATACTTGGCCTTTAGATGCTTTTTTCCCCACTGTACAAAACAGCATTATCACAGCTGTTCAGAAACGTTTTCTTTAATCCACACTGTACAACTACATATACTTCAGAAGGTTCCCTTGGCAAACCTAATTGACTTCCATGATGTCATTAAGCTTACTGTATGAAAAAAATGACAGTGACTATAGAATGTAATATGCATAATAGAAAAGCTTAACTAACTCCTCAGAACCAGAGGCAATTAAAACACCTAATTACTGAAGAAGCTCGGAAAATGACCCATAATTACGGTGGTTTTAATGTTGCAACAAATAAATGCACCCAATCTTCCTTCAGTTTTCATTTGTTGAAATCCACTGTCAACAACCCAGCAGCATTTTGGGCTGAGCAATGAGTAAGTCTTGCAGAGATCAAAATGGAATCCAAACTGGCCCCGCAGCCATGACTGATTTCTCTTTTGCCGTATCCATTAATACAGTAAATCCAAAGATATGAGAGTTCCTCAGCATAAACCTGAATATCTCAGCTAGGAATACAAGGTAGCACAAACCCAAATATCTCAGCTAGGAATACAAGGCAAGATGTGCCTATGAACATGTTGTGTGTTTTCTTCTTGACACCTGATTGAGTCCAACATGATCTCATCTGTCTTGTAAGACTAGCAGTTGAGTCTGTTAGCATTTAAATAATGGCAAAAGTTGAGATACCTGACCACCTACCTAAGTGCTGTGGATGCAGAGCCATGTTTAACAGTAACTGCAAGGAAGCCATATGAAATGCTCAAAATCCAGCTTGCATGAGCAAAACTGAAAGACAGTTAAGCACCTCAGTAAGGCTGATTTATATTTTAGCAAGAGCTTTCATGGCTATCAATCTTCTTCCTCAGATGGAATGACACAGAAATATTAGTAATATTAAGCATCAGGTATTAAGCATATTTATAAAGTTGTGGAAGTGGAATATAATTTAATAACTCAATATAATTTAATTACATATTTAATTATATTATATAATATAATAATTCAAAGGGTTTTGTGAGGTGATGCAGGTCTTTCAGATCTTTAAAGTGGCCAGCCAATACTGACATGTAAAAACAGTAAGTCTAATTACCTAAAGTCAGATACCTTGGAGCCTAAATCTTGTCCGAGGAGATTCCTTTTGTTATACATGTAGATGTAAAGACTCAAGGCACAGTGTGGGTATTCAGGGAATGGGATAAGAGTAATCCTATCAAAGTCAACACATGGAATTCCTTCAATTGAACATTAGAAGGAACTTACTGACAGGAAAAACAGCTCAGCAATGAAACCAACCACCTAGAGTGGTAGCGAAGCCTCTTTTTCTGTCCTCTTCAAAAAGAGGCTGGACATCTACCTGTTCGGAGGGCTCTAACTGGATTTCCTACATTGAGCAGGGGCTTGGCCTTGATGGTCTGGGGAACTCTTTTCTAACTTTATGATTCTCTGTTTCTCTCAACAGAGGTTTATCACAGAAAACATGAAGCCTTAAATCCTGCAGCTCTGAAAACAAAGAAACATGAAGACACATAGATTCACAGAGCACAGGTTGCCCTTTTCCAAATATGAACAATGTTTGGTGAGATGCATGAGGAGCAGCTGTAATCATACTGAGTTCAGGGATAATTGCCAATTCTGTTACTACATGCCATGCAAACCAGGACAATATGACATAAAAGGGTGGTGGTCTACAATGCAAGCACATCTTCTGAATGAGGACTCTCATTCATTGGACAAGGATCCTAAAACACATGAGAAGCCTAGTTCAGTCACACTGTTGTAATAATACAAATTGTATCGTATTTCCACACTGGATGAAATCTGGTGAGGTATGGTTTGTTTGTTTTTTCACTGTTTAGAATCTTCAGAAGATTTGTTAACCAAGGAGTTAACATACTGTGGCATCACTCAAGAGAGTAAGCTATATCCTATTACTTCTTACTTCTGGCAATGCAACATTTTTTCTAGAATACACAGTTATTCTCATGAGGTCAGAAGATACTCCAGAAGTCATATAGTGCAAGTTTTTTTAAAATCCATGTGGGTGAGGGCTATAATACAGGAAAAAAGAAAAATGTGTAATAAAACCCTGCAAGGATGTCTTCTTTCTTAAAGCCATCTTTGAGAAATATTTCAATATGTGTTATCTAGACTGTACACTGTAATGTGCTATGTGCCTACATAAAAAAGTAACATTTTACAATGAGGTCTCTGCATCCTTTATCGTGCAGGGATACGACAACATGCCCGTAATTTGGTGGATTTCAACTAGTAATACTGAAGCGCTGCTAGACAAATATGGTTCAATTTGAAGAAGAAAAAAGGCACAGGAAAGGCCTAAAAATGAAAATGAAACAAGGAAGCTAAAGAAACTTTGTCTTGTAACTTAATGCAGTAACCGTGCAACCACGGATCTAAAGAAATCAAGCTAATCTGCTTGGCTCTAGGGGGGAAAAAGAAGGAAAATCTGTATGACAAAAAGTTTCTGTCTGTTTGGTCAGACCACTAACTGCCTCCTATGCCATGAGGATGTGAATGATGTATTATCAGGCCCGGAAACAATGCTTGACTAAAGTTAGCTAGGATTGTTCTTGCTACTAGGTATGAATAGCATTTGCCCAGAAAGAACCGCATAATTTAAAAGTGAGATTACTAAGGCCATTTCCACACTACACTCTTATAACGCGATTATTCCACTTTCAACATCCTATGGAATCCTGGGGTTTGCAGTTTCGGGAGGGGCCAGTCGGCCCCTCCCAAAACTGCAAGCCCCAGGATTCCATAGGATGTTGAAAGTGGAATAATCGCGCTATAAGAGTGTAGTGTGGAAATGGCCTAAGAAAGGGAAATTATTCTGCTTAGCATCCTCTAACTAAGTCATTTATGAATTGCTCAGCAAACACTGAGTAAATATAAGAAACATTTCATTAAGCTTTTAAGAAGAGCACACACACCTGAACAGATTCTTGGAAGTTTTAACAGTACTTTGGAATGGAATATTGCACCCAACTTAGTTGGTAGCTTCCCACTGATTCATGCCTAAACCTGGACTTGTATGTATAAAGTAGTTTGAAATATAATGCCATACTTTATCAAATATTCATGTAAGCAGTGGCCTAAATAGCTGAAATAAAATGAGATGGTCACTTCCCCTATTCATGTTCCACAGCTTCTGGTAATACATAAAACAAAAAGGGTTTAGCAGCTGGCATTTTTTCTTGCTGCTATTTATTTGGCTCCGTTCCTGCCCAAACATGAGCAAATTTTGTTATAATTTTGCTATAAAGAAGTAATCCCTTATGAATGTTAACACTGCACAAAGAATTAAATTAGAATTAAGCTGGCACTTGACCTAGTGCTGTCCACAGATAAACTCCAAAATTTGCCTTGTAGCTCATGGATTAAATAGGCACGTAAGTGTACATCTCTTACATTATCAAGACAAATTTGCAGCACTTATTATCAATGACTGCAGATATCAGGGACATGCCAGGTCAGGAAAACACCCTCCATTCACCAGCCTGAACAGCACAAGTGCATGACTTTTCTACTGTCACTTGAGTTCTTTGGGGCAAGAGCTATAGACATCCCTTTTATAGTCTCATTGTTGCTGAAAATCTCATTTAGAAAAAGCCAACAGCTATTGAGTAGTTAAGATGCTGTATTCACAGCCACAGGAAGGCTATATTCAGTCTTGGGTAGCAGGCTAATTCAGATCATTCAAATCTAAAATAACCTGAGGAATTTCGGTCAAAGTAAACATTCTGTTACTAAGTGTTATCTTCAGAAACTTGTATAAATGTACATGTGCTCTGAGAATAAACTCAAATAAGGGATCTCTGGGTGTCAGCAGTAGTTTATCTTAGGCATTAGAAATTTTAATGGATATACAAGAGTCAAACTATACAAATAACTGCACCAGGGAAGCGCAAATAGTATAATAAGGCTCCTAATAGGGAATAATTGCACTGGATAATAGCAAATATTATGTTAGACCTTCTAACAGGGAATTAATTATTTTACAAGTGACAAAGAATCTAACACATACTAGACACAAGAAACAACATGCAGTTCCATTAGCCGTGCTTAATTTGCAATAGGGAAGATCACTTAGAACCACACTCATTACAAAAGGTGAAGGTCAAGAGGCTTTGGAATAGAGGCTGTGGTTGCAGAGTATGTACAGACGGTAGGTTCAAAAAATGGTGATAACCAGCAGCTAAACAAATTCGGAGTTCTGGGACTTTGCAAATAAAGACAAAGGGAGAAGGACATGGAGAAAACATTCAAGGGAGAACGAGGACGGAGGGAAGCTCAGTTTGTTTGTTGCAAACAGATAGATGTGCAAAGTTGAGTTGTCACAGTGGCAAAAAGACAATTGTGAATTCTGATTCTAAGATACACTGATTGATGGAAAGATACTGTGCATCTTCCCCAGATCCCTCTTAGATTCTCAAGAAGATAATAAATTCCACTCAGGTTCTAAGTTTTTGACATCATGGGCCCTTTCGCACTACACAATTATAGTGCTATGATTCCATGGTATGGCACAGCAAGATACTGTGGTGTTCTGGGATGTGCAGTTTAGAGAGCAGTATTTAGAATTCTAAGCTGCAAAACTCTAGTGCCTCATCAGGCAACAAATCCCAGGATTCCACACACTGAGGCCATGACAGCTGAAACAGAATACAACTCTATAATTGTGTAAATGTGAAAAGGTCAGACATTTGTGCCTGTATGTAATTCTTTGAACAAATTTAAGACAAAAATGGAGTGTGACGTCATAACTGAAGATAAGGGGGTTCAAATTCACATATGAAGCCTAGCTATATTGCTTTCCAGAAAAGAATTGCACAAAGTAGTTGGGTTTCCAATTAAAAGAAACTCTCTCTCTCCCTCCCTCCCTCTCTCTCTCTCTCTTTCCCTAGACACACACAGGTGTAGACAACATAGCATACATATTAGGAGGCTTAGATGTGCAGGGAAACAGTTCATGAAGGTAAATTAAGAATGAATGCATTACTATCTTTTGATTTTCTTAGATTATCCCTAAAAAACCCCATAAAGAACATTTAAACATAATTTAATGCTGCACAAAGGGAAAGGCTTTGGCAATGATCTCTGTCCAGAAAAAAAAAAAAGACCTGTTAGTAAGATTTTCAGAAGCCATGCCAAGGCTCTGGAGGAAGACAAGCTACCCAAGGCCCTGGACAAGACCCCAGTTTCTGTTACTCAAGGAGTGACTTTTAGCACTATATAGCTCTAACCTAGTCTGTGACATCAGCAATATTTCTGCAAAAAGTGTGTGTCTCAGAAGTGAAAAAAATGAAAAAGCCCAAGAGCGAGCAAGCATGCAAGAGCACCAGACAGAAAAATATCTTTGACGCTGGAGTTCAGGATTTTTATAGTCTTGCTTATACCATTTGTTCCCTCTCCTAATATTATCCCTAGTTTCCTTACAAATGTCAAAAGTTTGGGAATGGCAAAGAAAGGAGGCTGCACAGATTGACCTTGCTGGGGGAAAAATACAGAAGAGAACAACTAAGTGAAAGGAAGAAGCTGCTTGCCTTCATTGACAGTTAAACTATTCAATAAACAAGGGAACAATAGGTATGGGAACATCCATGACAGAACGTCCCAGGCAAGGGAACTTTTTTTGGGGGGGGGGAGCTGGGTATATTCATATCTGTGGTCTGATTACTGGCCCTTGGGATTCCCAGAATCTTATCAACAGTCTTGGTTGTGCATACATGTCAGCTACTTTCCTAATATTTTTTTTCAAGTTGTCTGATGCCAACTGGCTGTGTTAACTCCAACCATATCTATTCACATAGGCTAGAACACCCATAACCAGTTCCCTATAGGACAGATGTTCTTAGCTGAACTAGAATACACATGTCTAAAACTACATACACACACACACTTGGCTTCCGAGAGAAATCTGCATATCTTTGTAGGGGACAGAGCCTGTCAACAATTTTTCAAAAAAGGATTGGAAAAGTAGGCCTTGAATCAGACTATATTGGCTGATTTTCATAATATGAATTCATTCTTAAAAATGATATCCATCCCTATTTTTCTTTAAATCTTCAGTAGTTTTTCATTATTCATACCCATAGACATGTACATCTTTTCATTCTGCAAAATCCAGTAACTGACTGCTTTGGCCCAACTACATTTATTAAACTCCAGTCAGAAAGACACAGCACACTACTTTGGGGTGGAGAGGTGGATAAATATTTACATGTAACAACATACAAACAGTGGTTTCTAAAATCCTTTTTGTATGAGCTTTATTGGTTGTTGTAACAGTTGATGATATCTGCCTTTAAAGATGTACAGCTATTTGACAACAAGATGTGCTGAAAATAGTTTTTATATTATAGCTACTGATGCAAATAGAAGTATATCATTTTGGTAATCTGTCATAATAAAGCTTTCAGGTTATTCAAATTTTCTTATTTTCTGTTTTTGATGTACAGAACATCTACTATAAAACAGGGGAAATGTGTTTGAGTGACCCACTTAACAGCAGCCCCATTGAAGTACTAATGAATAAATGAATTTTAAATAGCTACAATATTTGCTGTTTGGGATCCCGCTGTGTTAACTGTATAAAAGTTAGGATTTTAAGAAAACAAGAAACAAGCTTTTTCAATTCCCCGATGGGCGTATGTCTGTGTGTGTTCTAACAGTCTTTATCACTGTGCAAGAACAGTCTTGCAAAACTACACAAGTTTCAGTCACTAGACATTCTAGCAGGGTAATAGAATTTTGGAAGGTACTAAACAAATTTAGATAATTCAGCAAAGTTGCACAGCACAGTTCCATATTCAGATATACAGCACTGGCTCTTAAGTGTGTGCTGGACTTGAGGAAAGACCTTCAGATAAATGCTGGATGGACTACCAGGCTCTAAAAGAATCTGCAAAGCAGAGATGTGGTTCATTAATCTAGTTCAAAAGGCCAAACTGCAGCTATCCAGTTTGATTTTGTTGCATTCTTCCAAATTCCACTTGCATTTTCCTCCCATTCATGTTTAATATTTTGCCAAAATCGGCTTCTCAAGTATCAGTTAAAACATAGTTCACTGGCTTAGCCTTGGGCTATTTCCCCTTGCTACTATACTCTGAAAAGATTGACCAAAGATGATCTGCGCTCTTTGTTACTTGCCTAAGGTCATACCAAAATTGCCTGGTGGCTGCTTTTTACTTTTGTTGTTGTAAATATTTGTACCTTCTTTTTAATTCTAAATAAATTTCTAGATGAGGTAGAGCTCTGGATTTTCTTCACTTCATATTTAGTTTACATATATTTAAACATTTCATTTATATTTGGTATCTCTATATGTATTATATAGTTAAATGAGAATTTCCTTGCCATTCTTAAGTGAAGAAGAAGAAGAAGAAGAAGAAGAAGGAGGAGGAGGAGGAGGAGGAGGAGGAGAGAATTAAGGAGGCATCCCAACTATGAAGAGTATCTTCTATACCAGAGTATGTTGAGTACCTGAGATAGCTGAAAGAAAAGGCTTCAGAGCGGTAGCCTTGGCCAACACATATGACTGCAGCTTTCCCCATACCTGCCAATAGGTGTGCGGAGGGAAGGGCTTATTATGGATACAAATGGTATGCTGGCTTACTTAGGACATCTTTCAGCATATTTAGCCCTTCACATATCATTCCTGCACTGACCCTAGAAATAGTTTGCTATTTAGGGTTGTCTCTGGGACTTCTAACTCCCACTTCCTTGCACAGAGACAAACTTACAGATTTACGGCAGCCGACAGTGTAGATCCAATCCATTAGGCATCTACATTTTCAGCTAACATCTGCCTGACAATGAATTCTCATAGAGTTTAATGTAATGGTATAGCATTACTGTTCCATTTCTCTTGGGCTGCTCTGACATTTGAATGTTTCCATAAAGGTGACCATTATGTGCAGACTAATCATTTGGTCTTGATATTAAGTTACTGAGTGTGTACAATGCAGAAACTCCCTTTAAACTAACTTGTTTGCAGCACAGGTGCAAGGACGAAAAGTGAGGACTGTCTGAAGAAAATCATTCATGGATGCAGAAATAGAAACCCTTACATTTGCATGTTTTTAAATGAAGTTCAGCAAGTTGTTAATTAAAATACTTGGCAACATCAGTTGTTTCAGGAACAGCTAGCTCTATGTTGACACCAAAGCTGGCAGCAGGTGTTTTTGTTTACTTGCTTTTGTACAGCAGAATTCACAGAAGATATCCCTCTGAGGTATTCTCCTTCTATCTCGCTCTGAAGTGAAGGGAGTCAGAAACGGAACAAGGGGAGGAGAAAGGAAACAATAACTTCCTTGCATCTATTCAGCATCTATTCAAATGAAAGAATAGATTTCTGTAAGAGGCAGTTGGGCAGAGACAATGTGATGACTCTGAAGGAGAAGGTCAGATTTACATGAAAGGTTACTCTGATTTTGATGGCTGGCTGGCACATTCTTTCAATGGACGACAGTATCTGTAGAGGACAGCATACAAAGAATTGTAAGAGAAACTGTGTGTCACAGGTCCCTATAAAACTGAGCCATTGGTTAATGATAACCAGTGGTTTTCAAACTGTTTAAGCTAACTTTGGCTTTTCTAAGATGATCATGAGGCACATAGTCTTATTATTATGTTTAGAATCTCTATCCGTAGGGAAGCTACGGGTGAACAGATGACAAAAGTCATGAACAGGTCACAAAGAAGTACCATGTATCCCAATAGGAATGACCAGAACCCTATACGAACTGAAAAGAGGCAGGGCTTACACCTCTTTGACCAAGTACATGCTTTGTATGTGGGAGGTCCCTGTTTCAAACTTCAGCACTTCTACTTATCTTGGCATTTCTGCTTTGGAAATATCTTGAAAATAAACTACAAACTGTGGTACTTTTAACTTCTGATTTATCTTCTAGTTTAATAATTATTTTTTTAAATTCATCCTACTCTTAAATTTCTATACATTTTTTACCAGTTACAAAACAAATTACTATTTTGCATAACTCGTGATATTGGTTTGCTTTTTTATGACTAATTTTAATACGAATATACAAATAACACAACTAAATCATATCCATCTTATCATGTCTATCTGGGGGGCAATTCCCCCCCCCCCAGTGTGGCAGGAACTGGCATATTTGTGCCCATAAACCACAATTCATTCTTTCCTTTTTTCTTTCCTGGAAACTTTCCAGTAATTGATGATCAATCGCTCAGGGATTGGCATCAGCACAGGGACCATGAGTGAGTCACACTGTCATGGATAGATAATAACAGCACTGTTAAAGAGCAAATCAAAAGAAAAAATATATTGCAGGCTTGGGTTTTAATGAATTCAGTTTTCTATCAGTTACCAATTCCCCTACAATGCTTTTTCTTAGGGATTGCTGCCTATGTACATCCCTTCACCTAACTGGTTCATATTGAATTTCAGTGTAACTGACATAGTGCTTTACCTGTTCCTATCTGCTGAGACATCATCTACCTTTCATTGGTTCCTCAGGACAACTCCTACCTGCTTAGTGACTGCTTCCGCTTGTCTTTTTATTTTTTATTTTTCCTGCTGTGTGCCTGCAAGCCCTTTCCAACTTATGGTGAACCTATCGCTTTTTTGAGGAGTGGGAGGATATTTGTTCAGGGCGGGATTGCCTTTGCCTTCCTTTGAAGCTGAGAGGAAATGACTTGCCCAGGTTCACCTAGTGGGTTTCCATGGCTGAGCCCCTGAAGTCTGTTCTCCAGTCTAATGCTCAAACTACTACAGCATGCTGGCTCTTTCCTTTTGGTTTACTGTGCTGTATATAGCCAGGCAATGCTGATCTAGAAGTTATTCAGAATTGCTAAGCGTGACTTGATTTATATTTGTTTTTTCCTCTCTCCTCCACATTGTCTTTTGTTTCTATTTGTAAGCATTATTCTGGTCTCAAGCATAAATGCTGCTGGCTGCATTCAGACCAAAAGACAGAAGAAAGTCAGGTCTGCTTTCAGGTTTACACCCTGTCTCATCACTTCTTTACCTCAGGGAGCGGCCACAAAATCAGAAACATCTACTTTCATTTTAAATTAGGTATAGTTCAGTATATTGTCTTAAACATAAGCTGGTATGTTTGACTGAAAGAAGTTAGCTTCGTAACACATGGTTATCCAGTTTCAGTATTACAACTAACTGTGTTCTGAACTCTGTTTTTCAGTGTGTTGTGACCCACCATGGATCCCAGTATTGGCAGAAAGGTTAAGATATAAATGTCGAATAAATAAAATTAGCCATAGGTCGGATTAACCATGCCTACTTGTGTTGTCCAAATATGAAAACTGGTAATGCAATATGCAAGGAAAGGCCTTCAAGCTCCTGCTCAGAGAGGATACAGTTGTTCCTCTCATGATAAATTAAGGTTATTATGAGACACCAACACAGCAAATGAAACACCGTTCTTCTTAGAATCCTTTTCTCTTTCTGTGCAATCCACTTGAAAAAGGGTTTTGTGTGAGGTTGAAGTATCAAATATTGGCTTCCGTGGGTCCACAAGGTCTTGAAGCTTGATTTCTTGGGAGAGCAGCAGAATATGTCACCTGTTAAGCTGCTTCTGAAACTGTGGGGCGTGGTAGTTTGGTGTCTGAGGATGACAAAAATGCCTCTGGTTTCTGTATCATACCTTTGCTTCCTCTTTTA
Source organism: Iguana delicatissima (assembly GCA_948472985.1). Classification (NCBI taxonomy): domain Eukaryota; kingdom Metazoa; phylum Chordata; class Lepidosauria; order Squamata; family Iguanidae; genus Iguana; species Iguana delicatissima. Next base: position 73,417 of record CAOKZL010001422.1, read on the forward strand.
CATGCTTGAAAAATTTGTACTTTTTCCCAAGAACCAGTTTTGTATATTTATGTTTAGAATCTGCTGATACTACAACTACATACAGCCAAGTTTTAAAGGTTTTAAAAACTCAATTCACACATGGAATTTGCAAAAGCATAAAACACAATTTCATAGTTGCAGTTCCATGTGTTTGTGTGAATAATTCCCTGTGTTAGCACAGTAAAACCACCACAAATACATGCTTTATGCATTGTGGGAATTATCATAACCATATATTTACATTCTTTAAAATTACAAATATTAAGAGAAAGTACAAACACATTAGCTACCAAAAATGAAAATTTCCATGGTTGGTGCAAATTGTGTCAGCATAAATATATACTAATATTTTTGTGAGATGCATAAACAAATGTTGTAAGAAAATGTTTCCTGCTAAGTAGGTCAACTTTTATGTTTGACATTACAAACCTTGTTGGTATAATTAGAATTATCACACAGAAAGAAATATTGTTTAAGAAGTATATAAAGTTATGTTGCGTACGGGAAGTTATATCCCTCTAAAATTTTATCTCCTCATCCTTGAAATGGATACATCAAAATGACTTTCTGTAAGTACACCAAACTATGGTATTTCATTTTATGTATATACAGTTTTTATGGCGCAAGAGGACATTGGCCTTGAAGAACTGAGGACTCGCATCTAAAGTTAGAACAAACAAGTCATGAGATTTTCTGTAGATATATTGACTCACTTTAAAATATTTTCCTGTTTATTCTGATAACACACTAATGCCTCAAACAGGGTAATTTCATTACTTTACCCTAGTAGCATCTAGAGGACAATTATGTTCTGTCTCTAGCATTTGGGGTTTTCTTATTACAAAGTCTATTTATTGACATGAGCTGCTTGTCTCAATCCCCTTACAGGGGATTATTAAACTCTTATTCTCTTTTATAGGTGTATTTGTTTTATGCTTCTTTTATAGCTAGTTTTAAGTCAGTGAGACATTCACAGGAGCCTCAAAGTGCATTTCTTTTAGGATCAAGAACAAAAGTTACCTTAAACATGTACAAGGGTAAGCTACAAGAATGAACCAATGTAGGAAGGAATATAACTTCCAGCTCTTAAGTAAGGGGTATGTTAGAATTTTCAACGTGGTGAACCCACACAGTTAGAGGCAGCTGAGTGCTAGATGCTGGAAGCAAGCAGTGAGAAAGAATTTGTGTCAGTGTGTTCTGCCTGTGGGCTCCTTAAAGACATGCAACTGTTGGAAGGACACTGCTGCACTAATAGGCCTTTTTTAAGAGAAGAAAGTAAACATTTGTTCACCTCCTGGAAAAAACAGTTTTACTGACCTATTAATTTGTGGAATGGTTGTTCTTCTCCCCCAAGTGCCTTACCTGAGCAGGAGACATTAGTAACCAGCTGACATTAAGCAAGGGCATGTGGTTTTGTAAGACAGCCTCTGACATTTCTACAAGCAGAGGTGAATCTGGAAGTACAAGTGTCTGTGTACTTGATCCTTAAGAGGAAAGACAGTCAATCCTGAACAGTAGAAACACTATTTTTGGGGTCATGTCACCACCCATCAATTACATTTCTATATCATGTGGATGAAGTTTCAGCTCTAATTGAGCTCACTACTGATTCGGGCAGCTCTTCAAAACAAACATGTACTCCCCTGAATTAGATGAAAAGAAGGAATAATGTTGAATATCACTTTACTGAAGCTACCCATAGAGATCTCTTGGAACATCTTCCACAAGCGGTAGATAGTATGAATTCAGTGCTGACTCATACGGCACAGATGCTGTGAAGCACCTCCTTCTAGAATGTTCCTACTAAGCTGTGATGAAAGTACTAAAGTATGATATCTCAAATTTCCATTCCACACATGATCTAGAAGGTCTGCAGTGTTGAAAGTGTCTGAAAAGCCAATAAAATAAATATGACCACAATCCTATTGTCACTGGCACCATTCAGTCACTGGTGACTGAGGCAGCTTTAGTACCAAAACCAAACTGTAAGTTAATTTGTATTAATAGTTCATCCAGGAAGTTTAGGGTCTGAGGGCCACCACACATTCAAGTTCCTTGCCTACGAACAGGAAAGGGGACATTCAACCAGTAAATAGAAAAGCTGGTTGGGTTGCAAACAGGGATTTTAAATCAATGGTTGCCATGTTATTTCTCTTCAGAGACATTAGGCATGCAGATCAACAAAGTATTTAGCAGGAAAATGGGACTTCAATGTGATTCTTTCATCTAAGTTGTGATTTAGATAAAACAGCTAATTCAGTGTAATTCATTAATTTTACCTGTGGTCCAGGTAAATCCAAGTTACTAGAAAAGGAATTTTGAAGGGTAAAGCAAAAAACAAAAAGTTGTGGAGAAGTAGGCTAAATTAACTGACATACAGGCAGATTGAACATTTGAGCACCTTAGAGTTATGCTTTACTGCAATTCACAGAGAATTAGACCTGTAATGTTGGCATTATAAGACACAGACATATTAGGATTCCCCACTTACAATGTACAACTTTTGGGTCTTGTTGGGGACAAAGTTTTCTCAAAAAATCTATTTTATTTTGCCATTGGAGTACTTTTTTTGTCCCATACAATGTAATGCTGTTTTCTGATGCATCATGCAGAAAAGCTTATATAAGTGCTTTAATAAGAAATAAGTCTTCCTCTGCTGAAAGACAAACATAATTTGAAATTCTTCCACCAGCATAAACATTTGGTTACTGAGATGGTGAAGTGGCCTGTTTATGAAAGTGAAAAAAAAAATGTGACCAGTTGCTTCATAGCCAGGCAACTAGGAGTCCTGGAAGAATCAGAGTTCACAGAACAACCTCATGGCTGACTCAACAATAATAAGTTTGTGTTTATACAGGCTTCCAGATTATTTTGTTGTCATCCAGAGGGGAGATTAAAAAATACACTGCTCTTTCTTCATAGGGGGCAGCAAGTGGAAGAAGCCACTCACCACCCCGCTATGGGGACATGATAGCCATGTTTAAATATTTGAAGGGATGTCATGTCGAGGAGGGAACAGGCTTATTTTCTGCTGCTCCAGAGACCAGGACAAGGAGCAATGGATTCAAGCTGCAGGAAAGGGGATTCTACCTGAATCTCAGGAAGAATATCCTGACAGTCAGGGCTGTCCGGCAGTGTAATATGCTGCTTCAGAGTGTGGTGGAGGTTTTTAAGTAGAGGTTGAATGGCCATCTGTTGGGAATGCTTTGACGTGTGTTTCCGCATAGCAGGGGGTTGGACTGGATGGTCTAGAGCTAGAAACATCTGAACTGTTCCTCAGAGAAACAATTATTTACCACATGATCCATGAAACTAATGGTGAAGCATGCTGGGTATTCAGGGCATGGAAGAGAAGATAAACCCTATCAAGTCCAAGTATGGAATCTTATAGGCACCACTTACGGAAGGCATATACTGGTCTACTATTCCTGATGAAAGTTTACCACAGACAACATGAAGCCTCAGGGCACTGATACTAAGTAACAATCAACCAGAAGAGATTTTGTGCACTCAGAAGATCCTTGAGGTTGGAGAACAAAGAAACAAGAGAGATACGTAGATTCACTTATCAACAGGAAGCCTTTCTGGTCACATGGCTGAAATCTGTTAAACTGGTTTGAAAGCAGTATGCACACAGGACAGCTCTAACCATTGATGAACATCCAGCTGAGTTTAGAGGTAAATACATATTTCAGCAAACCTTGGAAAGGCAGGATAATAGTTAGACAGGCAGACAGACAGACAGGCTTCAGGGCTACTATATCATATTCTCTGGAAGAACCTGACTAGAACAACACTGTTGCCTGGCAAACAGCGTTGTGCACCATGGGAAGCCTAACCTGGTTACAGCATGGTAACAAACCTAGTTGAACCAAGTTTGCACACTCAATAAAATGTGGTGGACACCATTTATTTCATTAGCTCAAAACTTGTAAAAGGTCCACTAACCAAAGGCCTAATATAAATGGATGGTAGTCAACATACAGCCACACACACACATACACACATATATATATGTGTGTATACACACATATACATATACATACATACACCCACCCACTATTATTTCTACTGCAGGGAAGTAGACACAAAAACTATCCACTGCTTGTATGAACCACTGCAGCATTCAGCTGCAGTTGTGGTTGCCTGTAAATTGGCTGGCTCAAATAAGGGCCTTCACTGACGGATGATTCTGTAAGCAGAGACTATTTTGCTACTGTGACAGAAAATTGCCCAGGAAAAATCCTTAAAGCTAGGTCCTCCTCTAAACAAACAAGAACAGCAAGGAGGTTCACTTATTGATTTTTCATGTTAAAACAAGATTTTTTTTCTTTTTTGAACAAAAAGGGTATAGTAGTATTAATGTTTTGAAGAGACAGAATATGGGTTGCTTACATTTTGTTCCAAAGAAGAAAAGGAGGTCTGTCAGCTACACAAAACAAATTTTTCACCTCATGTGAACTTATGCATGTTTCATTACTGAGCAATACCCTTCATTCAACACCTATAAATACCCCTGTGGACATGAGACTTCGTTATATTCTGAAATACTCTGGAATTTGCTTGGTATCAGAAAACACCGCAGAAATTTTCAAATAAATATATTTTATGTGCTTGCAATCTATGCAGCCTGATGATTCAAATGGAAGGGATGAAATGCTATGTGCTACAAAAATTTCCTACAATAATAAACATTTACCATTTATGAAAGAGTTGAAGTTGGAGGCAAACAGTAGAGAAATAGAGGAGCCAGAGTCCTAGGTTTGGTGTATCAGCTCCACAGCCTTCTTTTCATAGAACACCTAACATATTGTTCCTCTATATATGCTCTAAGCCACATGTGTCAAACACAAGGCCCATGGACTGAATCCAGCCTGCCACGCCATTTCATGTGGCCCTCACAACTCTTCTGCAGCTGAGGCACTCCCCCTGCCTGGTGAGCCCGACCCCCACATTGCGAGACCCCGGCTGCTGACACTTTGAAGAGGGGCCCAGCTTACAGCACTCACAATCTATTTCTACTTCTAACTGCTCCTCTGTCCAAGTCTCACCATCAGAGCATTGCTGTGGGTTACCATCACAGTGCTCCACACAGCCTGCATGTTGGACAGAGGAGCAGTCAGAAGTAGAAGTAGATTGCCAGTGCTGGCTGCTGGGCCCCTCTTCCGAATACTGGCAGCTGGGGGCCCACAATGTGGGGCTCAGACTCACCAGTTACAGAGAGAGGCAAGGGGGCAGAAAGAGCCACAGGTGAGTGGGGAAGCAGAAGAAGGCACAGGGGGAGCAGAAAGAGACCAGAGAGGGTCTGGGGGCAGAAAGAGGTACAAAGGGGGTCTCAACTGGGACCAAAAAGTTAAACAAAGTTAATGTAATAAACAGTGCTTGGTAATATTTGTCTGAGGATAAAAAAAATCTGTTTTCAAAACTCATTTTTCAATATTGTACAATAGTGGTACACTTGAATATCTGCTTGCCATTATTTCTTCCTAGACTTCTAGTTTCAGAGCTAGCTATTACTAAAATGAGTAGTAATTTAATACAGAGACAACTATTTAATATGATAAAAGAGTAGATACACTCATATAGTCTTACAGATACAACTGGCCTTTTGAGGGAAACCATACTGCTGATGCAGCTCAAGACGAAATTGAGTTTGACACCCTTGCTAAGCCATTTCACATACCTGTATGCTTTAGCTAAAGCAACGGAGAGATTTTCAGAGGTTACAGCTAAGCAACACCCAGTACTTTCATTTGGAAAGCCAGTCTGTCTTTGGATAATAGTCTATATATCTGGCTACTTTTCTGTACTTTACACTCCTCTTCCAGCTCCCCAAATCTTGTACCATCAAAATCTTAAAAAGAGATCTGGCAAACAGGAACACTTACTGAATTTGTGACATTTGAGCGATTCAATAAGGCAGAGGTAGTCAACTGAGGTTAGTCTGGGGTCAATTTCTAGGATGCTGAAGTTCTTGAGTTTTTGACAATAGCATTCACAGGTTTTGGGGTGTTTTTTCCCCCCTTACATTTTTGTTAATGTAGGAACCTAAAATGCATTATGTATAGCTAGGTTTGGCATAAAACTTATTATGTTTGACCTAGTAAGACTGCTATTTATTCAGAAAATAACTGCAAGCTTAATTTAGATTTTTTTTTTAAGAAAATTATTTTTTGATACAAATTTAGCTACAAAGTCCTGAATGGTAAGGAACACCTGAATTATACTCTTTAGTTTTGCCTATTTATAAGAAGCAAGCAGAAAAAAACAAAAAACTATTTTGTTTCCTCTTGCCACCCACAGAGCCAAGCAAACATACAGAACTCATTCACATACAAAAAACTGAGAAAACAGACCAAGAAGTGCAATGATATGAGATATTTTATGTACTGAGATACTATAAAGGTCTACCTGTTACATCTGTTCTTTTATGAAATAACTAGCATATATACCTGGCGTTGCCCGGGATTTTGTTTTCTTATAGGGAATAACTGTTGGAAAGATTCCCCAAACTGTCTTGTCCAGTACCTGTAACTTTTCCCATGTTCCCCAAACCAATCTGTATTCAGAGTTATTAACATACAGAGGTTGGGTTCCTGAGGGAATCCACTGTCTTCCTCCTCCTTGGTGCTAGGTCTCATCTCCATAGCAACTGGTCAGGCCTGAGAACTCTCTGGCTAAGAATTCTAATGATCCCTCCCTAAACTGCAAATCTCAGGATTCCACAGACTCTTTTTAGGCAGCCAATTATATGAGGTCTTCACCTGAGACAGCCAATCATATGAGGTCAGGTCTTCACCCAGCACAGACAAACTCACAAATGTTGACTTTTATATATTAGATGTGCAGGAAGTAAATATATGAACATCTTACCTTAAATATTCTATTCATCTTTTTTTTTAAAAAAAAACAACAACAACCATATTTTTTCAAATTCTCCAGGAAAACAAATGGGTTCAGATCCCTTGCAGATTTTTTTTTAATTATTATTTTTAGATGGAGGAGACATTTTCACTTATTTTATGCTTCTCTCCCCAGTCCTCTTTGCCTCTCACCACCACAAACTGAAGAGCCATTTGGAGATTCAGGAGAATAACTTGTATAAATGGTAGGAGATTCAGGAGAATAACTTGTATAAATTTCCGCCCTCCCTTTCCATTTAGAGCACCTTCTGTTGGAACAATGAGCCTTCTTTCAGTGGATATAATAAGATATAATCTGTTAGCCTCACTTTGCAGTTTATATATAATAGTATAATCCAACATACATTAAGGTGCCTTAGCTTTGATCACATTGACTTAATTTATTGTCTCTTGTATCAAGACAAGAATCCTTCCACAGGCTGCAGCTATTGAATTTATGCAGAAATGGCTAAGAATCAATTTTTTTTTTAATGGACATGATCACCACAAGGTGGCATTGTCCTATAATGAGTCATTCTCATAAGCATGCCACCAAGGCAGGGAAATATATAATCACAGGAAATGCATTTGTTGAACACCAACTCAGAATTTCCTGCATTTCTGTCACCATCATATAAATTTATAAGAATCTGCGGCCTCTGATATTCTACACTGAAATGTCATCTGAGAGAGATTTCCTCAGGTGGAACCAAATGTATAATCTTACACTAAATAATAATATTGAAATATGTCTTGTTTTAAAGCAAGACACTTTTAAGAACTTTTAAGATGCATGAGGTGCTTCCACCACAGGCAAAATTCTTATGCTGCTTTAAGCCTTTATGACTTATGAATAAAATAAAGAAGTACAATATACATAAGATAGGATATCGGCTATTTCCATCTCCCCCAATATTCAATCCTACATATGTTATTTGTTATTTCTCCCACCTCTAAACATAATAAATAAAGCTGAGCCCAAAACTTACAGATCAGCCTGTGCACATGAAATTTATTCATATCAATGATCAATGTCTAGAAAGAAACTTTAATTCCTCACCATTTCCTCTATAACTCACAGGAGCAAGTATGGTTCTACTAAAAGGCATAGGCTTTGGTGGAAGAAACAGAGCAAATGAGTAACCTCTTCTAAAATCGTGGCCATTTTCCACTGCATGTACAAATCTTTGTATTTACAACTGAACACCTCCTCACTACATTTTACTGAATTTTTCTTGGAACTGAGGTATATTATCCATTAAGCACATAGAATCAGTTAGGAATACAACCAAAAAACTCCTAAATGGACACAGACAATGTGAATACAGTACTTGTATAAGTAATCTGACACAATGAGAGAGAAAAAATGATACCGAGTTAACATATTGCTATTTACCATTATTGTTGTTGCCATGTATCTTCAATTTGACTGTGGACAAAGACAGGATACTCCTGTGTTTATATGTATGAAGAACAGGAGTCATGTTTTCAAGAAGAGGTCTTGCTAAGCCATCTCCCTGAAAACATGCCCGTGATGTCTCGAAAATCTGTTGTACAACTTGTGATGCCACTCTTTTTTTCTGAAAATGTTTTAACATATCAATTTCAACAATACTACAACTCAATCTGCTATTTAGATGGGATATTTCTCATTTCAGCATTGCTATTTTCATTCTGCTTGTTGCTCGTGGAAATGCAAAAGTTGATACAGTGCAACAAAACTCTTCAAACAGCACACCAGCACCAAACTTCACAATACTGAGAACAACTGTGCACCTTAATAAAGAATCTTGATCTACTTTTCTGTTCTACTTGTGTTACAATCCCATTCCATTCAGATGTGCACACAGTGACAAAAACAAACCCTTTAGAGCTTGGCAATGTCAAGTTTTGAAAGGCTGACATTAAAAATTTTTACAGTTCATAACACAACTGATCCTGTGAAGTGCTCATATAATGCCAATGGAAAGTTGGCTATTGAACATCTGTGTTCTTTATGTGTGAAGTAAGTGTTCAAAGCTCTGTACTTTTTGAAGAAGTGTTATCAATTAAAGTAATTTGGGTCTTGCACTAAAAATGCAAGTCAGGCAAATGCTTGGAAAATAAATTTATTCCAAGTGATTGTCTGATACAAGGGTTATTTTTAAAGGGTTATTAAGGGTTATTTTTACAAGGGTTATTTTTTTTAAAAAAAAATCTATGCAAGCTTTTAATATCTCCAGTCATTTCAGACTGTCAACTGAAATTTATTAACCTGTCAAAACAAAAAGCGATTTTACAGCAAACACAACTGTGGTTTATTTAGTACATTTATTGCTCTATAAACAGAACATTCAGTCTTGCCTTTTGACAGACTTAATCCCATTTCTCTCAATGAAATAAGAAAATTTGAGGAAAGCAGGCTAAAAATTGATAATAAAACAATGCTGTTCATAAGATGCATTAAAATAACCTGAACAGTATTTTTAGTATATTTGGAAATAAAAATGATTTAAAAACCTATTTGAAGGGCAGATTAAAGTGTAACAGCATATATCTATCTGGAATTGAAGTGAGTGGGACTATGGTACCCTATGGTACCCTTGTCATGTTCCTTTTGTTGACTATTTTTGGTTTTTTGGAAGATCATGCAGCCCATAAAGTCTCAGTGTTATAAAAATGGCTTCCACATCCATCACACTTCCGCATCCTTCAATAAGGAAAGAAGTCAAACTAAGGGATGTTATCACATCAGACTGTATATGGGACAAAGTCTTCTTTCCAAGTCAGCGTATATAAAATTTGGTTGTTGTCTAAAATGATATACTGAGAAAGACCTCCTACCAAGGAAAGTTATGGAACATCATGAGCAGCATGGTTTGTTTGTTCTGTGATTCCTCCAAGTGATTCATTAAAAAAATTTACTAATACATTTTTTTTTCATTCTTATGCACATCATAACAATTTTGTTATGAGAAAAATGCACTGAATTTTTCCTTGGGAAGACAAAATAATATCTCACCATTCATAGAATATTTTGATTAAATTCAATGATCAGGCTTAAAATCTGAGCTATTTTTATATATCATTTCCACCAAATAGCTTCAAAGAGGGAGGGAACCATACATTAGACATTTAGTTAAGACAGTACGTAAACATGCTATATCTAATCTTTAGAGCAAACATCACACAGTGAGTGTTGACTGTTGGAATACCTTTCTAGAGACCAAGGTTTGAAACCTAGCTCAGCCATGGAAACTCACTGGGTTATTTTGGGCATGCTACACTCTTTCAGCCCCAGAAGAAGGGAAAGGCAAACCCACTCCAAACAAAACTTGCCAAGAAAGTCCTATGATAGGCTTGTCTTATGGTCATCATAAGTTGGAAATGACTTGAAGGCACACAAGACTTTAATCTGTATCACTTTAACAACATTTATACCTGAAGCTTGGGCTTGTTTAAGTTAGGAGGGCTGGAGCCTGTAGTTATTTTGCATTTGCTCACCTGTAATCTCTTATGTTAGCCATGCTATCAGAGCTTCAACAATTGTGCTTTAATCAGTGCCTTGTATTATTTTCTTCTGCTATGTCTCCTGCTAGCCATGTTATTGTTACGTTGTTATAATGTAACCATTCTTTTTTACTGCTACCTCCATATTACTCACTGTTTTATAATATTATAATGATACTGCTTTTCACCATCTTGTCTATCATTTCAATAAATGTTAAATTTGCTTTACTTTGCTGCTGGTTCCAAGGCTATTCTCTCTTGCTCATTGGAGCGATATACCAGAAACGGCATATAAAAAGAATCCAGATTTCCACTGACATTTTTGTGGTTGCCACTGACATAAAACCTGTCTTTCAGGCTGTGTTGTGGAGGCTGAGGTTTGTCTGAGATGAGTTAGCAAGAGTGAGACCATCTGAATGAAGGGCCACTCAATCAGTAACTTTCCAAAGATGACATTAACTTTGATGAACTACCTATCCATCATCTGAGCTGGCACTATGAGCCAGCAGTCCTGTTGACAGTGAGTGTTTAAAGAAAATGTTAGAAAACAAGCTCCTTCTGTGCATTTGCCAACTTCTTGTGACTCAGACAATGATTTGGAAACTGCAGAAAGGGTTTAAGAACTGCCAAGGTGGATATCATTTTCTGTACATCTGCTTACTTAGCTGAACATGGAGCATAACCCCTATATTCAAGAGACATAGAAACAATAACTTAGAGAAAGGGGCAGAACAAACCTTAACATTGGGACACTCTATATGACACTTTAGTCTTCCCTAGCCTCATGCCCTGCTCATATGTGACAACTACTCCATTATCCCCAGAGAATAAGACAACTTATTTGGCTGGTGGGAGTCACAGTCTAATAAATCCAGAAGGTGCAGGGTTAGATGAAACTGTGGCCCTTTTCGCATGGCATTTGCCGTGTGAAAGGGCACCTGGAGCATCGCACGATTGTGAGGAGTGATCTGCACAACGCACTCACAATCACGCAATGATCCAAGGGTCAGCAGGCGCCAATCACGCACCTTTTCATTTTCAGCTGGAACCTGAAAATGGTGTGCGACTGCGCATTGCTCCCAGGCCCTGCACACACTTACCTGGCGTGTGGAGTCTCCAGAGCCACGCCAGTCAGGCTTCCTGCCCCAGCCTGGGAAACTCCCAGTCTGCACTGCGGAAGGAAGAGGCGGGGCTCTCACGCAAGCAGGCAGCTCGTGTGGAGCTGAAGCAGCAGGGACATGAGAGCCTCTCACCGGAGGGGCTGCTCACGCGATCCCCGCACCTCAGCGCCGAAAATAGGTAAGGTGTGGAAAGGGACTGTGTTATTGCATTTTCTTGGGAAACCTCTTTGCAACAATGACTTTCCACACTTCTGACTGTAATGTGGCAGGAAAGTGCTTATACCAGTGCTAGATTTTCTACAAGAAAATTGCCACTAGTATGGAAATCCTCCTTGTCATAAACCCTACCAGCTAGCCAGACGCTTTGTCGTAATGCAGAAGTGGCCCTCTACAGGAAGAGGTGACACATCAGACATGATTAGATGAGCTACATTGTGGCTTAAGAGCCTAGCAAATCATACCTGCCACACTAACTGGTGGATGCTAGTTCAAGAAATAACTTTTCCAAGCACTTCTGTTTACATATCCTCCTACACAGACACTGTGGTTGCATGAACAGGTGAAGGTTACATGTTATTCATTTATATTTATAAACAATCCCACTTGAAGGGGATGAGTTAAGGAGAAAAATGAAATATCGTCTGCAATACAGAGTAAGTTTAACAAAATCTTGAGTCTAATTACATTTTTTTTCTGATTTCCCCTCCAGGACAAACAAGCAGTTTCACAATACTTTCAAATGATGTGCAGGCCCAGAATTTGTCAAGTCTACAAGTGGGAGGTGTTACCCCAAAACGTGGGTGACTCAGGGGTCCACCCATGATCCCGGTACCTCCACATGACAGAGGGGAGGGAATTAATCAGCTCAAAACTAGGAGGCCTGTGAGAGGGAGGTAACTTAACGAGATCTTTCTATCAATGTTTATGGGGTCAAGCAGGAAAGAACCAGCCAAAGTTTCAAACATAAACTAATAATGTGTTTTACTGAAAGATTCGTACACACAAACAAAAGATCCAACACTCACACTCTCATACAAGGACTAACTGAAGGAAAAGGGGGGAAGTTGTGGATAAAGGACTTTTCAGGTGATAACTATTGGTCTAGAGAGGAGAGCAGAAAAGGTGCAGTGTGGCTTAGGTGGGCACTTAAGAATAGTTCTCATTCGGGAATCAAGCAGACAGCGTGGCATTCAGGAAGTTGAGAGACTGCACCAAACTACTCAAAACTGAGGGTTTTCTATACCTAAAAATTGACCTGTGTGTATGGGTATGGATCGCTCTCCCAGCTGAGTGGACAATGGGAGCTGCAACACAAGACAATGGCACCCAGACAGTGTTAACAGTCTCAGTGTTTAGGAGACAAAGAGTTAACGGCTATTGTAAAAGCTCTGCATTGTAGAAAGGTTTGGAGGACAATGCAGGAAAACATCCAGGTGTGAAGGAACAGGGTTAAAACAATCACTTTTTGGTAAGAACATCTCTTTTCTCAGTGAAGAAGTTCCAGCTTCAACTTAAGCCAGAGTTGTTTAAGTAATCTGCCTGACAATGATTTCAACTATGTCTAGGGGGGTGTTGGTTGACCTGTCATGCAATCACACGTTTTCAGTCAGTAATTTTCCTCTGTCCAGCTTGACCTTCCAGTTAACTCAGCTTCCATTTTATATCAATGCCAATTAATGTAGCTGTCAATCTGATACATAGAAGTCAAAGATTGTTTGTCTGTGGCAGGCGAAGAACTCATATGCTTGGCTGCCTGTGAAGATTCTATGGAATCCTGGGGTTTGCAGGTCGGGGGGGGGCCTTTAGAATTCACAGCCAGAGAGCTCTTGGACCTCAGTCAAATGTGTCTGTCTTGAATAGGCCGGTTGCTATGGAGATGAGGCCTAGCAGCAAGGAGGAAGAGGGCAGTATATTCCCACAGGAACCCAACCTCTCTATGTTAATAACCCTGAATACAGATTGGATTGAGGAATGTGGGGAAAAGTTACAGGTACTGGACAAGACAGTTTGGAGAATTAGGAACACAGGATATTATCTACGAGAAAATAAAATCCAAGGCAATGCCGGTATATACGCTAGTTAAATAATATTTGCCAATTAAACCATATCAATCTTGGAGGATGTGCAGGGCTGTAACAGTGGTAGTTCCACAACTGGGGCCAGATATTAACAGCAATTTTCTTGTGTTCCTCCTGTCTCTACCTGAGGTATCCAAATTATTATTAGGAGTGAATCCTTGGTGAAGCAGAGACTGTGACTGAGCAAATGGATATGAGGAAGTTCAAGTCAGGTTGGCCCTAAGACTTCTTTAGTCACTGTTAAATGAAAGAATCTGCAATATTTATATATGGCTTTCCCTATCCTTGCATTTCACATAGCTGAAGCTGAGGCTTTCAAACAGTGGTTTATAAATTGCAGTGTACAATCACTTTATAATTGCACTAAATTCATGGCTGCTGTCTACTGCACTGATATTAGATAAGATACTTTGCCCTCTTTATGCAATAAATAGTTTGGTAGTGCTAATAAACTGTACAGTTTATGTGGCCTTGTGGCCAAATGGAGCACATTAATATGTACCAATAATAATAAATATAACTTTGCCACATCATAGAACAAACTATATGCATGTACTGAACTGAACCTCTCACTGGGAGCCAAAGCACCAGGCTACTTTTAAAAACAAATTTGCTTTCTTTCTTTCTTTCTTTAGATTGTATTGTAACATAAAGAGGCTGCTAAAACAAAAGTTACAGCAAAACACAAAAAACATTGCACCTTCAAAGACTTCTGCAGGCTCCAATAGAATAATAAATTACAGAACAATAAAGATAATGCTAACAGAGCATTTCCTTGTTCTACTAGTTCTTTGTTGTAAGGCCATGAAGATGCACAGTTATGACAAGGGTTGGGGCAATTAAAAAAGGGAGTTCAGTTTTAGTGAGAAGATCAATACAGCGACTCCTTTTAAGAAAAGGTTTTATTCATTGCATGGCACAGCCCAGTATACATCTTAAAGCATTTTATGAAAGAATTCCAGTAAATTAAATGTAACAATTCAAGGCTTGTTCTTGTCTGCATCCATAAAAGAGCCCAAGGCCTTGCAAATACAGAGAACTAACTCAGCAAGTAGTTTATCCTAAAAGAAGGATGTTTCACCTAGCTTGCCCCTTACACTATCCCACAGCTGCCTCAGTATCATGCGTAATAATATCTATAATGAGCTCCCAAAAACAATTCATGACATATCTCCAGTGACCTACTAATCTGAATATGATGCTTTTTACCAATCCTTTATGGTTTCACATCGATATCACGTAGAGAGAGAAGAGAGAAATAAGGGCACAAAACATGATTTATTATTCTGCCTCATATTTCATCAAGTCCCTTACCAGCCACTTGTAGGCAAATACAAGTTTCCCACAAACAGAATGGAATAGTGCAAGGCCTGAGTAATTAATACCTAAATTACTTTCAGCATACATAACATCTTATTCCTCCGTTTCATATATGCAGAAGAAAAAGACAGGCCAACTGTGGATGAAGAAAAGTCTTATGAGAAACAATAGACCTGTTTTCTCCTGACTTCGTTTAAACTCTTTGTAAATAAAGGACATTGAAGGAATGAGAACAGTGTTCCTGACTACCAGGAGCAGCATTTGTGACTTCCAGTGGCTAGCAAGAACTTGTTGGGTACCATTTTTTTTTCTAGTGCCTAAGTCTCCTTCTCTCTCCCAGAACCCCACATGGTTTTTGAGGGCTCTGCAGAAATACAGGAAAATCAACCAACAAGGCATTGCCATGCCAGCAGATGGACAGGTCTGGATAAAGCTGAACAAGCCGACACAGGGTTCCCTCTAGTTTAACCAGTGGGTATTTCAGTTGGGCAGCCTCACTCCTTGTCACAGTTTATTCAGAGCTTCATTCTACCTTCCTTCTCCTAGTTGTTTGTTATTATGTGTTCTGTCACATTTTATAGCTGACTATTTCATCCCAATTTTGGGGCAGTTTTGCCTTGGCCCTGGATCCAGTTAGCTGAGAGATGGGTTGTGTGTGCCCTCAGTACCTAGTCAGGAGTCAGTATGGGAGACAGGGTGTGGGTAATTGGGTTATGCCAGTAACTCAACTCATCCCCAAGTGGCAGGGAAAGAACACAGCCTTCCACTCATGGAGATTCCCCCATCTATCATCCCAATTACACCAGCAGTTAGTTTGAGTGATTTGTTTTCCATTGGTCAGCAGGATGGTGAAGAAATGCCTGGATTCAGACCCTGCAAAGGGCCAAAGTTCCTTTAGCTGTAGCAGCAGCAGTAGAAATATGGACTTTAAAAGAAGTTACTCCTGGGGGCAAGGGGACATACAAACAGTCTGGTTCTGAATAATTCTTCTCCTGGACCTGTGTAAATCCATCACAGGATATAGCTTGTGTCTTTAGAATGCAGAATAATACAGCTTATGTCTCGCTGCTTAGGGTTAAAATTGTTTTTGCACAAAAGTGTATGAAATGGTACTCTGTTACTTTTAAATCAGGAAAAGTAATGCAGTAATAATCCAGTACCTTTTCAGCTCAAGCATGCCTTGACCAAGATCTCCTCTCACCCCCCTCTCATTCCCACCCTTACTATGGGTGAATCAGTCACTTCAGGGGATAATTTTGAGCTGAAAAAAGGAAAGATAAGATGTTACAATGTTTCTTAGAACCCGCCCACCTTCTTCTGCTCCTGCAAAGTAACCCCAGGTTGCTTTTCGTCTGAGTAGAGAGTTACAGAACTCCACTTTGATCCTCACTTAAATCTATGTGTTTTGATTCTTATTTGAAAATTGGGTTTGTGAATTACATATTTTACAGATGACTTTGAATGAGTATTTTACAATGAATACGAATCAGGCCAGGATTTGGAGCTAACACTTTATTCTGATAACCTAGGCAAATACTTCCTACTTTGAAGACTTTGTACCAGTGATGTAGACTTGAGTCAGTTGAGTCAGATTCAAATCACTTCAATGACTTGACCTGGACTTGACTCAGCAATAAAAGACGGACTGACTTGACTCAACTTTTGACTCATCTATTTTTACTGACTGACTTGCTACCCTTGGTCATCTCACCTCCCGCTCCAGGTTTTTGCCAATCAGCAATGAGGTAATCTTGTATTGATGACTCAATGGGAGTTGAACATGCTCCTTATCCCTGCCTCTGCACCACTCCCTTATTTCCCAGATTTTTTTTTTGTGAAGCCATTTATAGGAAAGCAAACACATGGGAAGATTGAAGATGTGAAAAACAGGAGTTTGCAGTTTTTTTCAGTGAGTGTGGGCATGGAGTGGTCTTGGCATGGGTGGGGTGAAAGGAGGTCAGGAAAGGTCATAGCTGAGAGGAACCTACTTCTCATGTTCTAATGGCTGACAGAATCAGGTTACCTATCCCAGTGGCTTCCTCACCAGAAAGCAGGATTTGATCCAACCCCTGAACCACGGAAGGGCAGGGAGCACCTCCAAAAGGAAGCTACAGCCCACTCTTTCATGGCTCACAGAGGCAGCATAACTATCCCAGTCACTTCCTCATGAATAAGCAGGATTTGGAGGGCAGCGAACACTTCCAAAAGGAAGCCACACTTCACTCTTATCATGGCAGGCAGCGGCAGCATTCCTATCCTGGTGGCTTCCTCACAAGTAAGCAGGATTTGATCCAACCCTGGAAGGGCAGGGATACCTTCAGAAAGGAAGCTGCACTCTACTCTTTCATGGCTGGCAGATGCAGCATACCTATCCCAGTAGCTTCCTCAAGAACAAGCAGTGCAGTCCATCCTCCACATTCAAGAGTTCCTATTCCAAAGAGATTTTGTAGCTGCTGCTTGACTGGTTCATTCTCCTCATCCCCACTCCATCTCCTGTCTTCCCAACAGCCCATCCTGTCACTCCCTTTCCCACCTTGCCTCAGTGATGCTTCAGCCAGACTTTAAACTCCTTCCCACAGACATCAATCTTCCATTCTCTCTCATTCCTGTTAGCCAAAAGCTCCATCTTGTCACTTCCTTTCCCACATTGTGTGAGTGATGCTTCACCCAGTCTTTAAACCCCTTCCCATCAATATCAATCTTCAATCTTCCTCTCTCTCTTCTGCCAGGCAACAGCCCATCCCGTCATTCTCTTGAAGTTTAAGCCATTAAAGACAGGTTTAAAGCAAATCCTGCTTACTAACGAGGAAGCCACCAGGATGGGTATGCTGCACTCACTTCAAGTTTAAACCCATAAAGACAAGTTTAAAATTTGGCTGAACCATGTGAGGCAAGGTGGAAAAGGGAGTAACAGGATGGGGCTTTCGGCAGGCAGAGAGATAGGAGTGTGGAAAATTGATGTCAATGGGAAGGGGTTAAAAGCATCGCCGAGGGAAGGTGGGAAAAGGAGTGATAGGATGTGGATTTGATTTTCTAGTTATTAAAACTTAGAAAACTTAGCCTCCTCCCACACATCCCATCACCATTTCTCTTTTTTCTGTTAAAGTTGGCTCCCAGACTTGAGATTGTCATACCCCTGCCCAAGGACCCATACAAGGCCTTTTCCAACAGCCACACCCTAAAGAGATGAGAGCAATAATACTTACAGCAGCCAGCTCAAGTAGAAAAGGAAGTGCCCAGGCTTCTGGCAATGTTTATATAGGAAGGGCCTTGTTAATTAGGCCACAGCTAGGTAGGACGCTGAGACTATATAACCAGAGACCAAAGTGGCAGAAAGTTGTGGAATCTACTGATTCCATTGGTGGTGGCCTTGCTGATTCCCGTACTCTTTACTCGTGTTCCTCGAACTTTGGACTTTTGCTTGGACTACAGATTCTGCTCTTGGACACTCTCTCCCTGGACTCTTGGTACATTTGGACTCAGTTACTCTAAGCTTGCTACAGACTCAGACTTACCAGAAAAACAAATGGTGTTTGCTAGCTCCTGTTATCAGTCTGATTGTACAGCTGCGAAGCCTTGGCAGGCTGCCAGCACAAGACAGCAACTCAACTTGAGACTTGACTTGAATTATCTTGCAAGGACCCAAGACTTGAAAGTAGGGACTTGAGACTTGATTTGAAACTCGGAGTAAAAGTCTTAAATACACCACTGCCAGGTACCACGTTTACATGTTGACAATATATGACATACTAGAAAGAGTAAATATACACTCTTAGCACTCAGCTTGCCATCGTTTTTATAATACTGTAATACTACTGTAAGAAATCTAAAGACAAAACAATTCCACTCAAAAATAAAGCTTTCAAGGGGAGCTTAAAGAGCTACATGTAATTGGCCATAAGTTTTAATGGATACAACTAATGGGAGTTGCAATAGGGCAGTACAAATTAGCCCATTACACACAGCTTGCAAACCATACACCCTGAGACATATAAATAAAATAGTCCTACAGAACAAGAGACTTGCCTAGAAAATGAGCACTTATTTACTGCTACAGCTTAATGGCAACTTGCATTCAACAATCCAGTGTAATCTCTTCAAGAGGCTACATAAATCAGTATGTAAAATCAGTTCCTTCTTGAGAATCTGAAAGTTTTCATGCTCTCTGAGTCACCAAGACCCCAATGTCCAAATTACTAAGGAACTCCAACTGCAAAGTATAAACAGATATGATTGCTTTCACTAAGCTTGTGAACATACAGAAAAGTTGGACGAAGAGAAAAAAAATGTGCAATGCTTTTTGTATGGAAGCAAGGTGTGTGGATAGATGTGAGCTACTCTGGCTGGGAAGAGGAACAAACTGGAACTGTCTATATATCAACACACACACACACACACACACACATACACATTCTTAGCACATTTCTACATTCACCAGCACATACTGTGCTTACAGTTTTGCATTTCCTCTGCCAGTCCCAATTCAGAACTCACATTGGCTGTAGGGATGCTGATGTTTTTCCTCCTCCTTTGCCAAGGAAAGGGCTACTAGATCAGAGGAAAGCTCTGAAACCTAGTCTTGGGGAAATTCTTAGCGTTAGGAATATGATAAAGTCTGTGGCAAATTTACAGGTGAATGGAGGCATCCTCAGATTTACCCAGGCATTAAGAGAAAGATACCTTCCTTACACCAGTAAAGTGTTGGCTGTAAGCAAGGCAATGACTTTCTGCAGGCCCAGATCAGGAAGTGGGCTTGCTCTGACACCCGTGAGATATTAAAGAAATGCTTCAATATACTAATGTCTTCAACCAGGAAGGACCCAAATTGAAAAGAGGGGTTGTACTTAAACCCAATTAACAAGTTCTCTGTTGTTGTTGCTGCTGATGCTGATGTTTAAAAACAATTTAGTGCTCTGTTCCTTTACTGTGCAGCTCTGGAGGCAAACATGTTTACTCTTTCTCAGCTACAACATTTAAAAAGTATAAATCAAATATAATTACTTCAAACTCAACATTCAAAACAAAAATGTCATGAAAGGTTAGATAATATCATACTCTGAATATTTAAAAGAGGTCACTTGTACTTGAAGCATATACGGTACCAAATGTCACAGGAAAAAAACCCTCACCATTTTCTAAACTTTTATTATTCAAATTTGCTTTTTAAAAATACTGAAATGATTAAAACCTTCCTGTTTCTTTGCAGTAGACTGAAACAAATCAATTTGCATTTACATTTCAAACCATCATATGTAATGTAGAAAGAGAATCATTGCCAATATTCTCCTCTTGCCTGTTTTTCCTTAAAAACGTTTTCAAAGCTCTTTAGGAACTTGCCATATTAAATAACAAATGAAGATCAAAACATGACCTGGATTATATATCACTACTGTCTCTATTACTATTATTCTTACCTTTTCTGGAGGTGCTGGAGGATTAAATCTTTTTGCACAAACTATAAACACATCAGGCTGTGGCTTGCCATTCTTCACTTCAGGGTCATCTCCCAACACAATATGATGAAATAAATTAAAGAAGTCTTTGTGTCGACTTGTTTTCATTTCAAATGTCACTCGAGCTGAGCTGGTGGCAACAGCTATGGGTATGTTGCGTTGATGTAGATGGCGGATTAGTTTTTCAACTCCTGTGAAACAAAAATATATGAACGTGTTAAAATATACTTTGTTGAGGGAAAATAAAGCGTCAGATTTATTGATTCTGTTCTTCTGTGAGTCTCTTCCACTCCTACAGAAACTTTTTTTTTTTCACACCTATTACTTCCTTTTCCTGCCCTACCTCATTTTTCTTATTAAATACATACTTAAAGAGGTAGCATTTCTTATTTCTGCCTACATTACAACCTCAGATAAATACCACAGAGTAAGTAAATTAGCCTCAAAGTGAAAAGAGACATAAAGAGAAATGGTACAACTCTCTAGGTGGGCCATACATTTAAAAAATATATGCGAGGAACCTATTTCTATGCCATCCCACCTTTGAAAGAATGGAGAAGACCCCACAAACCCCCTCACATATGCTTTTCAACATCTCACTAATAGCTTCATACATGCATAAGAGTCACTTATTGATGATTTGGCCCAGCACTATTATCAGTGTAATCTTCTTGTCCTCACCTCTTTATACCTCACTATGCTTTACACAGAGAGAGACACTCCTCAAAGAACACAGGGATGCTACTTTGTCCTGAATCAGATTAACACATCTATCACCTTTGTCATCTACAAAAAGATCTCCAAAATCTTGATTAGGGACTTCTCTAGCCTTGGAGCGAAAGACAGAAACTTGAAAGTTTACAAAGCAAAGTATATGTTTTACAAAGAAGCTACAGTCCTCCTTGCCAGAACAATTACTTCAGATACTAGACTTTGTACATCTGGTAAAAAAATTAAAACACTTCTGTTTGATAAGAAAAGGATATGCACCTGAAATGGAATCTGCAAAACTTAAAAGAAGACTTAAAAAAAATATATTCTCACACACATTCTGAGATACTTTGAGAACATGATGAATCAAACCAAAGCTTGGAGCTCTAGCTAACCTCAGAAAAATTCAAAATACTGAACAATGAAGCACTAGGATATTACTAGAAACACACCTATATGAACTGTGAAGGCACTTCACAGGATACTTCATAGGAAAGTAGTTCTTTGAGAAGCAATAAATTGTTGGCTAGTACGTAGCTAATTAAAAAGAGAAAGACATGCATATTTAGTAAGCTTGGTATAATTTAGTAAACTGAAAGGATCCAAGTTAAAAATCTCAGCAACTTCAAGCAATGATTAATCACACATGTCAAATTATGAAGTCTGGAAACAGACATATTAGGGAGGTAAAAATAACTGACAGGATTGAAGTCTTTCTCATAGGACTACAGAAACTTTCAAAAAGGTAATAATTCAGCATTTTTTATTTGGCAGTTTTGGAAAAGAAAAAAACATGATTAATTTGTAGTACTTAAAACTCCAGGCTCCCATGAGCTTTATTGACGCTTCAACTTCCTGCTCTTTCCAGTCTCCTGAATTTGGGGTGTCAAAAAGTATTTATTTTATTTCCATCATCAATTTATTCTTCATTTACACTCCGTTTTCAAAGCATAAACCCTATGTTTTTTAAAGAAAATTCTAATTACTAGCCCTGTCATCGGGCTATAAGTAAGTAGGATATTCCTACTGAAGTTAAGGGCAATTTTGTCAGTTGTGACAAATAAGTTCAATTTATTTCTCAATGGTCTACTTTGAAAGTATACACAGTTATAGCAGTTTAACACAATTTTAACCATCATGGTTCTATCCCAATGAATCCTGAAATTTGTAGCTTAGTGAATTGCTCAGAATTTGCTAGACATTCCTATACATCTTCCCTGAACTACATGGCACCCTGGGAAGATAGAAGGAGAATTAAATTAATTCTGCACTGTAGAGAGATACTGTACGGAACCAACATTGGATTTAATTTTGTGGAACACGGTATTTCCAGACCAAAGCTATGACACTTTAAAAAAAAAAAGGTTTTAGCATGCTCTTCAGACCTCAGTTTCAACATTAATAATACCAGTTTAGCAAATTTTCGCTATCTTTGCAACTGGGAACTTGCAAACCCAAGTGGAAGGAAAAACATAAGCCTCCAAGTTAGTACACCAACAATTAAGTAGCCTGTAATATTACTTAACATCTTTAAAGTACTATATTCCCTGTCTTCCAATCTCCATTTTGTTTGCTAAACAGAGGGTTCTGTTAAATTAATCCCACTCCAAGAGTACTTTGAAGAACGAGGACACTTCTGTGAAAACGTCTGAGATGAAAGATGTCTGATTAATAATATGATGGACTGATTTAAATCATGTCACTTTAAATCAATGAATTAAACCATGTTTCCCATTATAATTTCCTGACCCAGCATGCATACTAATAATTTGCTTTAGCAATTAGAACATACTGATTTGCAACTAGACAGAGCCTGTCTGCTACCTGGAAGCATATTCTAAAACCTTTGATCATACAGCCCACATGCTGTTTCTATTACAGACATTTCTACATAAAGACAAGATGGCGGGGATGTAAAATTAATGGATTAGTACTTGGCTTTCTGTATAGATCCAGGGATGCAAAGAAGCTTCACTTGGTTGTCAAGCAAGAACATAGTCCAGTCACGGAGATTTCACAGTGATTGGACTGAACGTGAGGTCAAGAATAAACAGCCTCACGTGGTTAGGAAAGTCACAAATATTCAGAACAGATTATACTGTACACGTCTTATAGTTGCATGGCATAAAACAACAGTAGATCAACAGATCTCCCTGATGAGAGACAAAATGGGGTTTTCTGAATCACCGTGTCTCTGATGTACGGATGGGGAAAGAAAACATCAACCACAGTAAGAGTTTTGTCCCCCCACATTTCTGGTACTTTTCCAAAAAAAAAAATCTGTCTCCACAGTAACACTGCCAAAAAAGTTTTGTTCAAAAATTGTTTGTTTTTAAAAAAGGAAGTACAATGTTTTCTGCACCAAGTAGTTTTGTGTAACCCCCCCAAATGTTTTTGTACAAATGAATTTTCTTTCAAAAGTACTGAAATATGAAAAATGCACCCACCTATCCACACATAAATCCCTTTATATAATCTTGCCCAGCAGGAAAGAAACCTTTTAAAATCTTCACATTTGCTTGTAAGAATAAAATACACGAAGCAGGTTTATATCCCCGCTCTGACATTCTACCAGTTTGCGGTTCAAAATGGAATTCCAAAATAATACAGCATGTCATTGTTGTATTATATTTAAAGTGGTTGACCTCCAGAGTCAAATTCCCACTTCATTTCTTTCTTTCATTTTAAACACAGACCTTAACTACTCTTGACCAATAAAAATGTCCAGGCTTCCAAGCTAAATGTAACATGTTAGCACTACATTTAGATTTCAGTGTATACAGCAACTTATAAAGAGAACCGTTTTATGTGCTTCAAAAAGAGGGTTGTTTTTTTTAAGAAATCTGTTCATCAGTCTTATTGACTTCTGCTGGACGTTCACTGCAAAATGATTAGGTGGAGCATGAACTGAGACTGCTTTGTAATTACCACTGCACAGAAACTTGCTTCTGAAGTTTTAATCTCCATGCATTAACAGACAAGATATTCTTCAGTCCTGCACAGGCATTCTTCTTATCATGGGATTAGAATTAAGTGTGTGAAGAAGTAAGGCACTCTCCCTAACTCCACTGCTTCCAGCACATCTTCACATGCTGGAGGATGCATATCTGCAGCAGAAAGTCTTCTGTATTTACACATAATCTTTACATGATTTAGAACACTGAAGGAGTGCACATGGCAAACAGGCTATGGAACCACCATGAGAGTCAACCCATGGGCAAATTCAGCAATACCCCCCTGTCTTTTGGTTAGTAGATACTTCTTCAGCTAGAGAAAAAGGGGCCAAAAATCCACCTCTGTGAATCAACTGGCTTTTGGTCTCTGTTTTCAAGGTTTTCTTCTGATACAACTAGCCTCCAAAAATAATGTTGCTATATTGCTTTATAGGTGCCAAAAAACTATTCCTGTCTGAAATCAGACCTATTTCACCATTGTTTTTTAAAAAATTGACAACACCTTCAGAATACATGAGATCAAACCCAGCATCATCAATATACACCCTTAGTCATGTGTCAGGGCTTACTGCTCATGGCTGACTGAAACCACTATTCTGCATCTCCTGCCACTACCAATTTGCTGCTATCAATTTATGTTCATCTAAACCATGACACTCTGGTTAAAACATTTTTGTAGAAACCACAGCGCTGAATTTTGGACAAACTTAGGGAACCGCAATGGGAATTACCCAAACTTTGGTCAAAATCTTCCTTTGAGTTCCAGACATTCATGATACCCCCCATACCCATCTGTGGGCTTTTCTGTTTGATGTCTCTCAGAAGTTAAAAGTAAATTAGTAACAATGCCACTCGGATTTATGCTTTGCCTTCACTGAAGTGGCAAATCAGTGTCTGGGCTATACTGTTTCTAACTAAATGTGGGAACTCAAAAGCTTAGATTTGTTCAGTAACAACAAAATGTTATCCACATTTACAGCTAGCATGTTTTAAATTAAATTCCTGGAATGCTGACTGCCTCTGTGCAGGGATTTTTTTTTTTAAATATTATTAGCATGGCAGCATGTCTGTCCAGTCATGCAAGTATCAGTCTGAATTTTACTGCTAGGCTTGCTGTAACACAAAGTCAATTTGAAGGCATGTAACAACAATGACAACAACCACTTCTGAAACTCCATCTTAACCAATGAAACTTCACTTTAACCACCACCAACAACCACTTCTGAAACTCCATCTTAACCAATGAAACTCCATCTTAACCAATAACAATAACAGCCACACTTTTAACACTTCTGTGAAGTAGCTCTTAAGACAAGGTTGCAACAACCAGTTGCTTCTTGTTGATCTTCTTGTTGTGTGCTTTCAAGTTGTTTCCAAATTATGGTGACCCTAAAACAAACGTCTTGTGGGGTTTTCTGGGGGCTGAGTGTGTGTGTGATGTACCCATGGTCACCCAGTTGGTTTCCATGGCATGGTCTCCACACTCATAATACAGCGTTCAAACCACTAACCACACTGGATCATCAATGACACCATGTTTATCAAGACAGAAACTCCATCTTAACCAATGAAACTCCATCTGAACCAACAACAACAAAATAACACTTCTGTGAATTAGATCTTAAGATAAAGTTACAACAATAGGTTGCTTCTCATCAACACCACCATGTTTAGCATTGGATGAACTCTATAGAATTTGGCAAGTCTGCAAATCCATCTTAACCAATGAAACTTGATTACAATGTTTAGTGGTACTTCACATCAGGCAGGATTTAAAACGATTGTTTGCCAAATCAGCAATGCAAACATCATACGATAAGATCCCCTTAATCATCTTCTGATGCCTAATATGGATAATGAGGAATTATGCCTTGGTGATAGCTCTCAGGAATTTAGACAAATAATTAAAAAGGAGCCTGGAACACTTCATGAAAAAAACGCTACAGATTTACCAGTGGTGGATAGTGTCATGTGTTTCCTTAAAATAAATAGTTTTCAAATAAAACAAAGCCATGCTAATACTATAGGTAGAAAGGAGAGTTATACCATTTTAAAGGTATGAAGAAGTAATACCAAGGACATTTTAGAAGATGAATTCATTTAGTTAACTGATTAGAAACTGACATTTCAAAAAGCTGTATAAACAAAGGAATGGCTCCTATTAGTACACCCAATGAGCATATTTGTGTTGTAACAAGCAGAATAGAAAGTAGAAAACATAACTGTTAGCAGTTAGTTTCTATCCCCCTGCTCCCAAACTCAGTCCCCACTCATCATTTCCTACACGTACACAAAACAGAACTGCACAGCACTAAAAGCCCAAACCTACCCAATATTTAAAAGCCTGACAGTACAAAAACGTTTTGACCTGCCAAGACCTTGCCACCCTGTGGCAAAATCCACTCCAAATTGTTTGGTATAAATGGCCTTGAACAATCAATCCAGGAAATCTATTAATTCTCAGGCCTCTCTCACTCTCTTTTTCCAACTATCATAATTTTGAGTTCACAAGTCCAACATGGCAAATTGCTGTGTGATGTTTCTTTTTAAAACTCTTTTCAAAAAGCATGAACACGGTTTTATTAGGTATGACTTATTATATGATGGCATATACTAGTAATAGCTCTCACTATCAATAGTAGTGAATTAAGAAATAGATACCACCCATTTTTCTGATTTCTACTACACTGTAACTGACAATGCAGCATCAACATCAAAGTTGCTAATAAAATTATGCTGGTTCCAATGAAAACACAGCTTGTGTGGCTATTCTTTCCTCTATTTCTGTGAGTACATAGAGGTATAGCCACGTGGAGGGGGCTGTTGTTTTAATGTGCCTTCAGGTTGACTCCAACTTACAGCTGTCCTATCCTAGGGCCTTCCCAGCAAGATTTATTCAAAGTGGGTTTACCACTGGCTCCGTCTGAGGTTAAGGGAGTGTGACTTGCCCAAGGTCACCCAGAGGATTTCCATGGCTGAGCAGAAATGTGAACCCCAGCCTCCCAGTGTCCCAGTCCAAAATTGAAGCTGCTATGTCATTCTTGTTTTTGATGATGGAAAAAAAGAATCAAAATCATTCAATAGTCTTGAAAAGGCAGCGATAGACAAGATCTGTCAAATTCACTTTAAGGGTGTTGGTGGGATTGCCATCATTGAGTTTGTCTGATTCAGCCCACTCACTGTTGAACTGCAGGCTATCACAGGGCACCATTCTGCCCTAGTGTTGCTTTAACATCTACGTTAAAACATGTTAGCAGTCATGAGGAGCTTTGGAACAAAGCAACATAAATATTCAAGAGATATCCAGCTATATCTCTCTGTAACATGTGAACCAATGCCCGGATGCAGCTATAACCTGGAAATTCTAGGTTGGTTCCTAGACTATGGATTTGTTTACCTATTCTGAATGGGTCTGCATTCCACCTGACGGAAAAGATACACACCGTAGCAATCTTATACTGCTGTATAAAATTCCAAAATATTGGTATTTGCAGGAATGGCATCTACCTGTTGAATTACTCTTGTCCATATAATTTAAGAAACAGAAGCTGTGATGAATTTAAAATGCCTGTTAAAAAAAATAGACATATTTATACAAACTTCACTAAGTTTTCTCCTTGCTCCATTTGTTGATATGCTTTCAATTATTTATTCAATTTTCTAAAATCAATTTACACTTTTTATCGTATATTGTACAGTAACCATAATGAGCCACACATTTTTCCATGTACATTTCTTCTAATACATGCATTTTGAAATACATATACCCCCTGCCCCAAAGCAAATAATAATAATAATAATAATAATAAAATTTATTTCTATCCCGCCTCTCCCAAATGGATCGAGGCGGCATTACAAAACATATAAATATTAAAATATCAAAATGTAGCCCACCCTCCCCACTCACCAACTCTACCATCCCCCCAACACACCAACTATTAAAACAGATTAAAATAAAATTAAAACTAAAAGTTAAAAACAAAACAATTAAAACAATTAAAAACAAAGGGACAATTGATGAGAGGCAGTGGAACACTAGTCTGGGAAGGCCTGTCGGAAGAGAACAGTCTTGACTGCTTTTTTAAAGCAGTCAAGACTGGTAATGTGCCGGGTCTCCTCCGGCAGGCCATTCCATAACCTGGGAGCGACTGAAGAAAAGGTCCTCTGGGTAACCGCAGCCAACCTAGTTCTGATTGGCTGCAGTAGATCCTCCCAGAGGACCTTAATGTGTGGGGTGGATTATATGGGAGAAGGCGATCCCGCAAGTAGGCTGGCCCCAAGCCATGAAGGGCTTTAAAGGTAAAAACCAACACCTTGTACTGTGCCCGGAAACTAATAGGCAGCCAGTGTAAAGACTTCAATATAGGTGTTATGTGGTCAGTTTTAGATCTTCCGGTGACCAACCTGGCTGCCATATTCTGAATTAATTGAAGTTTCCGGACTAAGCACATGGGTAGCCCTATGTAGAGCGCATTGCAGAAGTCAAGCCGTGAAGTTACCAGTGCATGTACCACTGTTTTTAGGTGTTCCAAGTCCAGGAAGGGGCGCAGCTGGCGTATCAGCCGAAGCTGATAGCAGGCGCTCCTGGCTGCCGCATCGATTTGAGCTGTCATCTGAAGCGCTGAGTCCAAGAGCACCCCCAAGCTGCGGACACAGTCTTTCAGGGGAAGTGTGACCCCGTCTAGAACTGGTTGACAAACCTCCATACCTGGGCTAGGGCCCTTGACAGCAAGTACCTCCGTCTTATCTGGATTCAGCTTCAGTCTGTTTTTCCTCATCCAGTCCATTACTGCTTCAAGGCATTCATTTAGAGGCGAGATGCCACCCTTAGTCGATGCTATTATCCGAGGCATGGAGAGATATATCTGGGTGTCATCAGCGTACTGATAGCACCTTGCTCCATGCCTCTTGATGATCTCTCCCAGCGGTCTCATGTAGATGTTAAATAGCATTGGGGACAGGACGGCGCCCTGAGGGACGCCAGATTTAAGCTCTTTTTTCGAGGAGCAGCTGTCCCCAAGCATCACCATCTGGTATCTACCCGAGAGATAGGACCGGAACCACTGAAGTGCAGTGCCCGCGATCCCCAGCCCTCTCAGGCGTTCCAGAAGGATACCATGGTCTATGGTATCGAAAGCCGCTGAGAGGTCCAAGAGTACCAGCAGGGTCACACTTCCCCTGTCGATACCCAGACGTAGATCATCCACTAAGGCGACCATGGCAGTCTCGACTCCATATCCTGCCCTGAAGCCAGTTTGAAATGGATCTAGATAATCTGTTTCATCCAAGACAGCTTGGAGTTGAAGGGCAACAGCCCTCTCGATCACCTTGCTTAAAAATGGAAGATGGGAAACTGGTCTGTAATTATTCATATCCAGGGGATCTAGGGAGGGCTTTTTTAGAAGCGGACGTATAATTGCTTCTTTTAAACAAGCTGGAAAATTGCCCTCCCTGAAGGATGCATTAATAACATATCTTAAGTGTGTCTTAATCGCAACTCCTCCCTGGACAACCAGCCATGAAGGGCAGGGATCAAGAGGGCAAGTTGTCCTCCTTACTTTTCCAAGGACCTTGTCTACATCCTCGGTACTCACTGACTGAAACTGATCCAGTATAATCCTATTCACGGAGTTGCCGGACACTTCATTTGTGACCTCTGCTATAACACCGGCATCCAAATCGGCTCTTATCTGAGAGATTTTATCTGCGAAATGATTATTCAAAACATCACAGCAAGCTACATTAGGTTCTAACAACGAGTTCAGGGGAGTGGTAACTGAGTCAAATCCCTTACCACCCTGAACAGCTCTGCTGGATGAGAAATCGCAGACGCAATACGTGCAGAGAAGAAAGTCTTCTTCGCTGCATCTATTGCCACTCCATAGGAATAAAGGAATTCTCTATAGCGTGTCCTGTCAGATAAGAGTCGAGATTTCCGCCAGTTGCGCTCTAGTCGTTGTCCAGCCTGCTTCATATTCCCAAGTTCTACTGTATACCAGGGATTACGGTTTAAAGCAGGCTGGAAAGGACGCTTAGGAGCAATCGTGTCGATAGCCCTGGTAAGATCACAATTCCAGGTATTAACCAGGGCTTTGACAGGATCACCGGTGATACCAACCATAAAAGTGTATTTTTATGTACACTTTCCGTTCGGTAATCATTTTGTGTGTACATTTTTTCTTCCATGTCACATTTTATCTCAATTCTTAAAAAAGTACAGATTTTGGAACAGAACTGTATTCCAGTCCTTGTGTTAATCTGGGAAATATGGACTGAACATGTTTGTGATGAACAGTAAAAGAAAAAAAATCCCTGCCCCTTTTATAGGAAAGTAATCATAGCATCGTTTCTTATTCCATCAGCTCCATATTTCTCTATACCTTATATCATTATTGTTTTGATTTTCTCTCTCACCATCTCTTTTCTCTCTCATACACACACAAAACTGCCATTTGCTTTTTAACTGTCAGTGTATATATATGTGTGTGTGTGTACACACACTTATTAATATTTGGTGTGGATAAAGAAATCTAGAAATTTGGGCCTGATTTCCTAGCTGGGCATTATATATGGTCAATGAAGTTTTCTCCACTTTTCTTCTCTAAGTCATCAGGTATATGACAATAAGATGGGGGTGGAAGGGTTGAGGATTATCCACACAGTGCTGCAGTTTAACAGTAGGCAGAAAATGTGAGGTGAGCTTATGTAATTTTGCTTACTCCAACCTCCTGCAGAAAGTAAGCTCTCAAAGTCTTTCCTTGCTGGAATTTTGCTTGCTGGAATTTTGCAAAGTGCTTGCTGGAATTTTGCAAAGACACATTATGTTTGTACCTGTGTTTCTTAAAATATTTTGTAATGTTCTTATTCTCTGAATAATCTTTAAGTGAGGTTATAATGTAATCAGCCCGACTTTGCTACTGTACATTGACTGTAAGACTGTGTTGGCATGTCTGTTATGAGAGGAAAACCTCCCACTATCCCCAGCCTCAACTGTGTGATTGCCCAGTTTGTAAGCACAAACATGATGCACTAAGGCAGCCTGATGTAGTGCCTTGAATACTGGTCTAGGGCTCCTGGAGATCAAACACTTGCTCAGTGATGGAAGCCAACTTGGTGACCATGGGCAGGTTACATTGTTGCAGCCCCAGAGGAAAGCAATGGAAAACTCCTTTTGAAGAAATACTGCCAAGAGAACACTATGATAAAATTAGGGTTGTCATAAGTCAGAAATTACTTGAACACACACAACATGGTGCTCTGGCATCTCTCTATATAAAGACCAATGAATGAATTATGTGTTTTAATACTAACCATAGTTAGGGTTTTACATAATGGATCGATACAGAAATGATGAAGGGTGGTGATATTTGGGAGATGTGGGTGATTGGGGCTGACAATCAACTGTTTATGTTGCACTCAAAACTAGTAAGAAACATAAATAAAAAAGTGGTATGAAAACTCCAGAGTAAGAAGCTGCTTTTATTTATATAAGCAGCAGAAAAATGATAAAAAGAATTTGGACTGGTGTCAACAAACTAAACACTGGTATTCCTCCCACTACACATGGCGAAGAATTTGCCAGGAGTCTCTTGTGTAACCACATCGAACAGTGAAAAGTACATAGAGACAAATATGAACATACTATTCATAGTGATTTTCCGAGAAGAGGAACTTTTTTATTGGGGCATATATACGGCCAGAGGAGTCAGACAGGGTAAGGCACTCATTGGTAGTGACAGGGGTTCTGGAGGCCATTGGAAATAACTAAGAACAGCTTCCAATGTGTTATAAATAGCCATGTACATAGTTATAGTTGTCAAACTGTGACGTATCATATGCTATTTCTTTCTTGTGCAAATAACAGTAAACTGAATTGCTCCTAAGTGCATCATATTTATTTTTCTGTTCTTGGAAGACAACTCAGTGATATTTTAATGACGATTTTTTTTCAGACTACTAAGGCAATTGGAAAGAAACAAGGACGAAGGAAAAGTTATTCTGCAAAAGAAAATACTTAGAACTACTAATATTTAATTTGATTTGCACAGATCTGAATAGAGGAAATACAACCTGGCATCAGTGTTGCTGTCGGAAACAATTTCTCCTGTTTGATTATGCTTTCACGCAGTAGCTCTTCTTTGGTTATCGGAAGGTCCAAGACATTTTGAATGATCTCTGCTCCCTCCAATGCTTTTTTACCCATTGCTAAAGACTTCACATGCCAGGTATATATTTTTCCATACTGCTCACAGATTTCTTGATACACAGCAGTATAAAGACGTTCAGTATCTGGAGAAGGAAAGCAAATCCGTGTTAGTGGAACTGTATCACAGTAAGACTCCTGAAATTCCAACATACTGGACAGTTATCCCAATTTGGGATCCCAAATTGGGATGCCAAATCCCAGAAACTGTAACATAAAAACAATGTCATTTGCCAAGGTAGACATAAAAATTAAATCGAACAGCTCTGGCTTAAACAAATAATCCCTTTATCCATATGCTTTGGTTTTGAAGAAAATAGTTTTACAGAAAATCCATGACATGCCAAAGTAGCAAGCAGAAATAATAGTCCTGCCTTAACAAATACGGAATGAAATCTGGCTGCACACATAACAGTGTCAGGCCAAAGTATTCACCCTACCTTTTCTAGTCATGCACAAATGAATGATCTCATGATTTGACCACAATATAGGAAATCTAGAACAGATAATTTTACTTTAAATAAGAAACTTTTTTTGTCTTTTTTAAAAAATCCAGTAGCATTCCTTTTGCAATATGAATGAACTACTTGATAGGAACAATCCAATATCACACCATATATTGTGACTCTCAGAAGCATTTTTGGGAGGAGGAGGGACAATATCTTGAAGCATACCATTTGGGACTGCAACATATAATTATAAGTTAAAGTCTGCTTTGCAAATTTGTAACTATATATGTGCAAGCAAAGCAATGCCTTAATTGGGAGATGATCTTTCTCTTGGAAGTACGGATGACAAATGAACAAGGAAATTTGTTTCTCAAGGGATGCCATTACATATTCTATTTAAACTATAAAGTAATTTATTTTTCCACCCTTTGAACAGGACTTTAAAAGTTCTTCAAAAGACACCAGAGTGTAAAATTGCCAGTGGCACCACTACTTCTACATCTGACTGTATTTACATTACATCCCTATAACCTATAATGAAGAGATTTTAAGAACAAGGAAGTTCTCCTCAGGCCACATTCATGCAATAAGATTTCTGCCTAAGGACCCAATCATCTCTTGAATTTATTTCCAAAAAAAGACAAGCAAACACAACCATAAAAATATCCTTCCGCCAAGGATCTTAGAAGCAAGCTTGTCTTTTCCTGCTCAAGCTAAGAACTACTAACCCCATATTTTTTGATTAAGAGGTCCACTCAGCAGTAGATTTTCAACCAGATGTATATGCGTCCCATTCATGAGACACAGAAGTATTCAAGGTGAGACCCCTCTGTTTTAGTCATAGGAATAAAAATCATTTCCAATAACACCAATGCAATCTTTAATTTATTTTATTTGGGTTTTATGCTTACTATAGCACTAAAATTTATCTTCAGTAAAATTTTTACCATTTTCCGCTATTAATGTAATTAATATTTTTGTCTGTGTTTCCTTCTAATAGTACAACTGAATTTTTAAAACGGTCTTTAAAGCTTATAGTGGAAGACAAACAGCAACATTCCGATAAGCTATGGGGAAAGGGAGAAGCTCAGTTTTTGGCAGAATGTCTGATGAAACTTTAGATACAAAAGGCTAAGTACAAACTCACATTCTAGTTATGAAATGATACTTAGCTACTGGTGGTTTATATTATAGATGCATCCTCTTGTCAGCCAGCGTGGAATAAGAATTTGAATATTGGAGTAAGAGTAAGAATGCCAGGAAACCAGGGTCTGAATCTCTGCTCAGCCATGGAATTCCACTGGGTGACAATGGACATGTTAGACTCTCTCAAACAATGGCAACCTCCTCCAAATAAAACTTGCAAAGAAAACCCAACGAGAGGTTCTCCAGAAGCTGGAGTCAACTGGAAGACATGTAACAACAACTGTTTCATGGCAGATTTAGTCACAGAAAAGAGTTTGATCCCATAATTTGAGAGTTAAGGAATTTCATTCTGCAGAATATTTAACAGCTCTCAGGAGGAAACGTGTTTTTCAAAATATTTATATAGTATGTTGACTCTTTTCTTCTCGATTACGTTTCAAGCCATCATGATATCAGACACAGCAGCATTCTCTGTCAGTTTGCCGTTGTCTTTAAATACCTGAATCAGTTGGGTTTTTTTCTTTTTTTGGATCAAAAACAGTACATTGGACAGTACAGTACAATACCTTGGAATTTCTGAACATATATAAATTAAACATATATGTTAATAATATGCAACTGAGAAATGCATATTAGGTGTGGCCCAATATTTTATTAACCTGTAGCTCTTACTGCCCAACTGATTTCTCATTACTATTGCAGATCCTTCCTTGCAGAAACAGCACTATTTAGTAGATGGGACATTGTCATGGTTCTGTTTCCCAGCACATGATATATCCTTCCTTCTTGCAGAAGAATAAACATGCACATAGGTATGCCAACTGGTTGAAAAACTTGGTCATTTTGTTCAGATGACTTTATCTTAAAGAATAAAAATGAAGAAATGCAGAGGTTCAACAATACCACACCCAAAATAAGTGTCTGTTTTATACAGATTCTACGTAACTTGTTGCTTTGCAGGTACTAAAATACACAGAATCTGGTTTTATGAAAAGTAAGATGTTTAAACAACAGGTTTGACATCAGGTGAATTTTCAACATGCTAGTAGATTCCCTAGCATTTCTGAAATCAAAGTTTTGGAGAGCCTATTGTTAACCTGAACTCAGTTACAATTTGTGTCAGTCTAAGAAAAAGTCAATCTCGTATCATAAAATGATCCCTAGAAGCACTTGTAAGTAAGGGGCAGGAAAGATCCAAAGCAAGTATTGAGCACCTTTCCACTGTAATCAAAAGCACAGTAGTAATATAACACCATGATTTTCCCAGTCAGCACAAATTCAAGTGACTTGGCTCTGAAAGCTGCCAAGAACGATAGCCTAATGACACAAACAAACAAAAAAACCCTCATCCTCCTCTTCACTTGGCACTTCTACATGAAGCTCTCAGCAATGTTATGTGGAGCGGCACTAGAAGCATACTGATTAAGACGTCTGCCTCTGAATTCTGTTTCTTATGTGCTGGAAAAAAAATGGCTTCACTTTTTTAAAAAACCACTGATCTACTTGAGGAGTGGGAAAGCAGGGAAAATCTAGCCATTTTATATTCTTCAATGAGAAGCCAAAATATATAAATGGAAACATAACTTGTGACTTTAAAGTTCCACAGACTGGCAAATGCATTCTTTGTCACCATATTACCACACACATTTTGGGGAGGGGACTGTGGAAGGTGACCTGCACCGGTTTTCCCTTATCATAGCAACATCTTGAAAGTCTGCTTTGGAGGGGTGGATAACCCTCTTAACAAGACATTAAGTGAAGTGTAAGAATAATGTCTCCCATCTTTCCATTCATGGGATCTTCCATTAGATTTTGGTTTGGTCTGTAAACAGCAATAGTCCTTCTGTTTATGGAAGCCTACCTCAGATCCATTTAAAAAACTGTTCCTACCCTGATGTTCATGTACAGATAAACATATTTATTTTCAAAGTTTCCTACAAAGCTCAATTAGCAGTATTCACCAGGTAGCTATTGATAAAAAAATTAACAATCATAGGAAAGCCAGCATCAGAAAAACCACAACAGAGCTAAACATACCAAATATCTGCAAGTGATTTTCACACAGTATGGAACACCTACAACTTGAGCACTACGTGATCCTCTCTGGGGTCCAGTATCTCACAACCAAGAATGACATCCCTCTAAAAGCCTTTTATCTGGTAGACATCTGGCAGCGCAGGGCCTCTCTCAGAATTCCACGTAAGTAAACATGTGTGGAGGTAAGCCTTCAAGTGCTCCAAGATGCTTATGGATGTAAAGGTTACCTTTAACTCAGCTCAGGAGTAGAATGGCAACCAGTGGGGGGGGGGGAGTACTGGCACAACAAGATCAAAACTACCAGTCCCAATTATAGCAATCTTGCTGCCTATCTGATACTAGAAATGGGTACCATTATAAATTCTGCACATACCTTTCAATACCTTTCAGATGGTAAAATCAGTTTGGATTAGCTCTGAGGCAAAATGCTTGTAAAATAGTCTTGCCCATTCTTCTATACGATCTTTACAAGAACAAACAGAAAATGAGAACTTAGAAGGTTGAGCTTTCCCTTCATCTGCTTCTTGACTCAATAAACAGAAGAAAACACAGCGCAACCTTATTTCTTTCATGGTTGGCAAAAAGGTTAGAACAGGGTTATGCAGGACTCTTTGGAGAAAGCTAAGCCTTACAGTTCAAGCTATCTATTAGTTTAAAATGCAGGAAATCTTATTTGAACTAATGGAAGCAGCGGTTATTTTAAAATGTTCCTCTGTTGGTAACAAGTATCAGAGTCTACGCTTACATACACCAATTATTAAAAAAAACCCCTATGCATAGATAAATAGAAGATGAATGTTCTATTCCTAAAGTAAATATGACTTTTTATATGGACACTGACTCCATTCATAATTCCTTTCCACTAAGAACAGTGAGTTGGATCCAGTGCCATTGAAATAAAGTGATGCCTGATTTGATTTCCATGTGCCTTAAGTGTAACAACGTCTAGAGCCAACTCAAACACACTTACAAATGTTAGAACCTGGATATAACATTCATTGATCATTTTCTTTATTTAGCTTCATTTCATATTGTCTCTAATACAAAAAGAAATTCAGAACACTGCATATCCAGTTCCGAACACTGCACTTGAAGACAAGTGCTGTACGTACAGCATTGCAACATTAATTCAACTGCTCCTAAAACAAATTCTGAAATTTGGCCATTTCCTAAATGGGATCATTTGTATGTAAACATAGAATCACAGAGTTGGAAGAGACCCCAGGGGCCATCCAGCCCAACCCCCTGCTATGTAAAAACGCCCATCAAAGCATTCCCAACAGATGGCCACCCAGCCTCTACTTAAAAACCACCAAAGAAGGAGACCCTACCACACTGTGAGTCAGGATATTCCACTGTCGGACAGCTCTGGCCATCAGGAAGTTCTTCTTGAGGTTCAAGTGGAATCTCCTTTCCTGCAGCTTGAATCCATTGCTCCTTGTCCTAGTCTCTGGAGCAGCAGAAAACAAGCCCGCTCCTTCCTTGATATGACATCCCTTCAAATATTTAAACATGTCCATCATGTCCCCTCATCATTAAGCAGTTAAAAAAACAGCAAGTATGGTACAGTGCTTTGAGCATTGAACTAGGATTCTAGAGATCAGGGTTCAAATTCCCGCTCAGCCAGAGAAACCAACTGCGTGATTTTGGGCAAATCACAGTCACTCAACCTCTGAGGAAGGCAAAGGCAAACTGAACAAATCTTGCCAAGAATACCCCAATGATAGGTTCACTTTCAGGTTGCCATAAGTCAGAAACCACTTTAAGGCACAGAACAACAATAACAACCAAAAAAAGAAAAATCCTCAAAAATATCTTAATGGCTAAAGACTGAAGGAGAAGTGTTAAGTCCCTTAAACTGGAACCTTTTGACTTTGCTCATTACACCAAATGTTTTAGGGTGCTTGCTTGCTTGCTTGCTTGCTTGCTTGTTCTTGCTTGCTTTTAACAGAAAGCTGCTGGGAAAATGGTTACCCTTCTCACATTAACTTATGTGGACAACGAACAGGACACAGCCTGCTCTCTCTCCATTTCATCAGGGTGAGCGGTTTCATTTCTCCAGTATACATTCATTTCACAGCAATTTTCATAGCACTCCTGCTTTTAGACAGCAAAGACTGCTCTAGAGGTGGTTATTACAATGTGTGAAAACCAGCCACAATAAAAATACAGATAAAATGACAGCGGTGCTGGACTGCTCAGTTTGTGATCCAGCACAAAGAAAAATAAATATTGTGAAATGGACCTAGAGATGCCACTTGGAAGAAAAGCCTATAGTGCTGTTATGAGTATTATTTGTAACTACTCAAACCCCCTAAATTGGAGCACTCACTTACTTTGGTTTTGTATAGCACATATTCATTATTGTAATGAACAGCCTTTCTATGTTTGTATTCACTCATAGATTTTAACACCATACTTAAAATTCTAAATGCCTACAGAAAGAGGGAAAAGGCATATAATGGTGATAAATGCAATTATATTGATGCAATTCTACAAGCAATGGTTTAAAAAAATTACTTGGTTTGCTTCAGAATACTTACACAAAAGTCCAAATGTTTAACCACTGTGCTGTTTTTATTCCTGAAATGAATGTCTATCCAAAGTGATGAATAATCACTAGATTCTAGTAGTTGCCTTCTTCAAAACTGAAACATGTACATTCTCCATTCAGCATAAAGCAGTAAAAACACTGTGTGTGAAGCATGATCATCAAGGTCTGTTTAAGTTTGGAATTCTTTTCAAGTATCCCAACCTTAAATGATCCATGCAAAATTAGTGGACCAGAGTCAATAGATACTCTTCTGCCATCTACAGATAGCAATTTATGTCTCAGCACACCTAGAGATGTAAAGGCTCCAGAATTTTGCAAGAAATGGTCCATTCTAACACTAGACAAATACAAAATGGGGAGACTGAAAAATAGAGGGGCATCACATGTTACTGTAGGAACATAAAACATGTTACACATAACTCTATTTGCTCAAAAAATATTTCATTTTTGGATACTTAAGATTTCAACAATACACTTTTTGTTCAACCAGTAGTGACCTGTTTACTAAGTGACATGCTCACTAGCTGAATTGCAAATGTTTCTCTTTTTTGTTAAGATATTGAGCTCTTTTTTTAAAAAAAACCCACATTATTTAGATTAGGGGTGGCAATGGTGGTGCTCAGGACCTTCCAGGGGCCACAAATAATTATCACCCAGTCAGCCTGACATCAGTACCTGGAAAGATCCTGGAAAGATCATCAAACAGTCAGTTTCTAATCACTTAGAAAACAATGCCGTAATTACGAAAAGTCAACATGGATTTCTCAAAAATAAGTCATGCCAGACTAATCTTATCTCTTTTTATGATAGAGTTACTTGCTTGATAGATGAAGGGAATGCCGTGGACGTACTATATCTTGATTTCAGTAAGGCCTTTGACAAAGTTCCCCATGACATTCTTGCAAAGAAGCTAGTAAGATGTGGGCTGGACAGGGCTACTGTCAGGTGGATTTGTAACTGGTTGACTGACCGTACCCAAAGGGTGGTCACCAATGGCAGATTCTCATCCTAGAGAGAAGTGACTAGCGGGGTGCCACAGGGTTCTGTCCTGGGCCCAGTGCTGTTCAAAATCTTCATTAATGACTTGGATGAAGGAACAGAGGGCACGCTGATCAAATTCGCTGATGACACCAAATTGGGAGGGGTTGCTAATACGCCAGAGGACAGGATCAAAATTCAAAAGGACCTGGACAGATTGGAGAGCTGGGCCAAGGCTAACAAAATGAATTTCAACAGAGAGAAATGTAAGGTCCTACACTTAGGCAGAAAAAATGGTATGCAGAAATATAGGATGGGGGACACGTGGCTGGCTAACAGTACATGTGAAAGGGATCTAGGAGTCTTAATAGACTACAAGCTGAACATGAGTCAGCAGTGTGATGCGGCAGCCAAGAAAGCCAATGCAATTCTTGGTCGCATCAATAGGAGTATGGTGTCTAGATCGTGGGAGGTATTGGTACCACTTTATTCTGCTTTGGTTAGACCTCATCTGGAATACTGTGTCCAGTTCTGGGCACCCCAATTCAAGAAGGATATGGATAAGCTGGAGCAGGTCCAGAGGAGGGCAACCAAAATGGTGAGGGGCCTGGAAGCCATGCCCTATGAGGACAGACTTAGAGAGCTGGGTATGTTTAGTCTGCAGAAGAGAAGGTTGAGAGGGGACATGATAGCCATGTTTAAATATTTGAAGGGATGTCATGTTGAGGAGGGAGTGGGCTTGTTTTCTGCTGCTCCAGAGATCAGGACAAGGAGCAATGGATACAAGCTGCAGAAGGGGAGATTCCACCTGAACCTCAGGAAGAACTTCCTGACAGTCAGGGCTGTCCAGCAGTGGAATGTGCTGCCACGGAGTGTGGTGGAGTCTCCTTCCTTGGAGGTTTTTAAGTGGAGGCTGGATGGCCACTTGTCGGGAGTGCTTTGAGGGTTTTCCTGCATGGCAGGGGGTTGGACTGGATGGCCTTTCTGGGCTCTTCCAACTCTACATTTCTATGATTCTATGAAAAACTTGGCATACATAAAAGGAGTCCACTCAGGAGTGACGTATCCTGTTTTGGAGGCCAGTCGGGTAAAATTCTAAGCAGAGTCTGTCAGACAGCAGAGACAGTAGCAGCCCTGGCCCTATGTAGGAGCTTACCAGCCAGGTGATTACAGTTCTTAGAATCTAGGCAGTTCTCAGTGTGATAAAGGAATCAATCCAAGGCATCAATCCAAGGGAGTGTTGAATAGCAAGGTCAGCAAACAAAGCAGTTTCTTTGGAAGGATGAGCTAGAGATCAAGAGACAAAAGTGTTGCTTCCTTCAGCACTTCTGCAATGAACTCAGATTTGAAACTGTAAGTTTCCTCTGACTCACACACAAATACACATTACACATAAATATATGGAACATGTATGAATAGGAATGTATGTTTTAATTAAATTAGCTAACTAACTTAAACAAATAGGTAAATCCAACATAATACCAGCTTTAAAATATGGAACCAAATCATCCAATTACTTCCCTGAAAGCCAAACCTCAGCTTTAGATAAATTGGAAGAAAGGAATAAATCAATAAAGAATAAAAGAATAAGTCTTACTAAGGATAAATTGCCATGGCTTCAACACAGGAAAGTCTCACACCACCATAATATCTTTGAATTATTTTGAGAGAGCTGAAACATATGTAGAGATGGTGTGGTACATACTTTAACTTCTAAAAACCTTTTGACAGAGTTTAATCATCAAGGAGTCTTAAGCACTCTTCAGGAGCCATGAGATAAGTATGAAGCATCCTTTTATGAACAGGTGATTGGTTAATGAAGAACTCGCAGAAGGTTTTGTGAGCACTGCTCATACGGCCTTAAAGATTAAAGTGTCATAAAAGAGATCCTGCTAGAACAGGAGTGGAAATCATGCAGTCCTCCAGATGTTAGAGGATGGCAACTCACAGCAGCATTAGCCAGCATAGCCAATGGTAAAGTAGGGAAGGACATGCAGTTCAACAACATCTGGAAGACCATTCCACCCCTCTGACAGATTATGTGTGGGATTGTACAAATGATGAAGAGCCACATTCTGTCCAAAACCTCCTTTAGGAAGCCCCCAAGCCAGCCAAACCTACTTCCATTATTAGGACAAAATTTGCTCCTAAAATGCCAATTGCCACTCTCCTGTGCTAGATCAAGGATCCATACAGTCCAGATCTTTGTTATTTTTCCACATGG
The DNA here is from genome assembly GCA_948472985.1 of Iguana delicatissima. Classification (NCBI taxonomy): domain Eukaryota; kingdom Metazoa; phylum Chordata; class Lepidosauria; order Squamata; family Iguanidae; genus Iguana; species Iguana delicatissima. Next base: position 115,057 of record CAOKZL010001422.1, read on the forward strand.
GAGTTATTTTGGAATCAAGTACTGCTACTGAGACTGCACTGAGAACCCTCTGAAAACATTCTCCTCCATCTCCCCAGCCCGTCAGTCACTTGGGTCAAGTGCTAACCTTCTGGAACAGATTCAGATGTAGGCTTGGTAAGGGGCATAATTCAATCAAGGTTTCATCAAACATAAGGAAGGCAAATCTCACAGTAAACTTGGTTTAGCCTCAGAATGGAATGGATCCTTCATTTTTCCCCCTCATTGCTTAGAACAGTGGTTCTCAACCTGTGGGTCCCCAGATGTTTGTGGACTTCAGCTCCCAGAAGCCCCAGCCACTATGGTCAATGCTCAGGGCTTTTGGGAGCTGAAGTCCACAAACATCTGGGGACCCACAGGTTGAGAACCACTGGCTTAGAAAGTGTTTGGCTTAATGGTGCAAATTCTCCCAATGGAGGTTCATGATTCTTTGTGCCCGTAAAATTTCTCCGGCCAAGAGAGTCCAAAACTTCAAGAGTATACATACACTGGGCGGAGGGCTATATAACCAAATCTCCACCAATCTCCTTCTCCCTCAGGAATTAAAAGTTTGTATAGCTAGTAGTTTTGCAACTTCAAACCCAAGTGACTACAGAATACTTCAACTTATAACAGTAGTAGTTCACAAAGATAAGCTGGTTGCTGACAAAATCCTATGTGAACAGGAGCTAAACTCAGAGGAAACAGGGAAGTTTAGGTGGTGGTAGCAGATGATCATCAGAAAATACAAAGGCTTTGGTTCTGTGAGTCCTGGTTCCACTATACCACTATGAGGTGACGCACATTAACCAGGGATTGTTTTTTCCATCTTGGGGTCCTATGCCACCATAGTTGAGTGGCTAATTGTTCCTGTATTCTTTTCTTTCCATCTGGCCCTCACCTGCTTTACAACTGAGGGGCGGCAGGTGTCCTGACTCTCCTACATCAGAAGCCTGGGCCAATAAATTAAAAAAAAAAAGGCTAGAGATCTCCCGTTGAGAGTAAACAGCTACAAGGAGGAGAAAAATTATGAATGAAGACTAGAAAGCATAGTGGAAGTGACTGGAAGCCCCCACTAGTCCTTGAACCTTGCAGCAAAGAACACTGAACTGGTAAATAAAGTTCCCTTATGTATGCAAAAGCAACGTTCTGCACACATTTTGAGGATACCTAACTATTTCAGGCAAGCTCTGTATTAGCATCCAGCCATAAGCACATTTGGAGAAGAAAGCATTTAAATACAAATACTTTTCAACAAAGAGAGAGAAATACTGCAACAGCCATTTCTTCTCACTTCTAAAACAACTGTGCACATCTGCTTACCAGTCTAACCTCCACCAAATATCCCATAGGCCATCTATTTCCATTAATTAGGCCTCTAGACAGTGCTTTTCAAAGAGAAATGAGAAACTGAAGCACAAAATAATTATAATATAGTCCGTTAACAAAATTGTTTGGTGAGGGCTGTAGGGGAGTTTTTACTTTTAAAAACAGCAAATTCACTGTAAAGCATAAACCATCTACAACTGAAAGGAAAAATACCTGAATAATGCAAAAGAAAAGAAACCCATCATGTTCCCATAAAAAGGACAAATTTTAATCACTATTCTTCTTTAAAACTTGCAGGGTTTGTTTTGGTTTTTTACTCAGTTTTACTGTTGATGTTGTGTCAGCAAGTAATTCATGAACTGCTGTGGTATTAAGACATCTATTACTTTGTAACAGGAAGCAAAACAACAAAAAGTATAAAGAAACATTTAACACAAACTAGTTCATTCCCAAAACTGCATCTTTCTGCCCCCACAGAATTTTCAGTATAGAAAACAAATAAAAAGGCTTCAGGGGTTAGATCTGATTTAATTGGTGTTTATTTTAATGAATCTGATTAAGAGCTCAAGGCACAATGGACAGTTGTCTGACTGTCGTCATAGATAAAATCATTACACAGTATCTCTCGATATCCTTCAAAGGAAAATTTATTGGGCAGTGTATCTGATCAATAAGCTTTCCTTTCAGCTCACTGAACAGCCTTATGGCTCAGCCTTACTTTAACAACATTCTATCTGATACACTCTCACCTAAAAAGTTTGCTTTGCCTTGGGAGATCAATGGTGCTTTGAGTAGATCAGTTTCAAGAAATTCTGGACCACCTAAATTTCTCAGTGTCTACCAATTTTTTTTTAAAGCTGACCTAGCTCGCCAGTTAATCTATCTCAGCTATGTTCCATAGTTGTCCATTAACAAAATTGTCCTCATTTGACATTACTTTAACTTTTGCACATTATGGGTAGGATTTGGTTTTTACTATGAAATTATTTAAATGTTACTGTCACTGTGGGTTGATGAGCTGATTTGTGGATCACAAGGCATTTTAGTCCAGAGGTTACTTTCTAAAAGAAACCTTATAAAGTTCAGAGGAATCGATATTCCCTCATCCACTGTTCAAATGTCTTCAAAATAAATAAAGAACTATCATTGGCAGTGAGCTGAATATCACTTTCCCCCCAGTGTCTAGCCAAATGGCAACATGAACTTTCTTGTATGCTTTTCCATCCTGCCACACAATGCAAGACTATCAGATTAACTGCTTCAAACCTGTTCAAACAGGACTGGCAGCTTAGACAGCTGTGGAAAGAAAAGGTAGCATACTGGTCATTGTGTACATTCTCTGCCAGCTTTCACAAAGCAGTGGAGAAAACAACTTTGCCCTTTAAAGCCACGGGAGAACACCATGTCTGGCTGTTACAGCACTGTGGTCCTTTCAATTTACTGGATCATAAAATTAGACCTACCTAAACAAAACAAAACCCCTGTCAAAAACTGCTACAATGACAAAATGCTGCAATCTTTTCCTCTACCGTTCAGCACAACATTTTGAGTCTTAAAACTGTCAGTAAGTTTTACATTACAACCAGACTCGGTCACACAAGATGTGTTTTTGGGAACAAAGACTGTTATCTTAGGAAATGTTCAGAGACAGAAGCCCTTTTTCTCACCTTCCCTATAGTATGCTCAGTCACATGAAGGAGAAGGAGCCCTGAGCCAGCTGGCCTGACAACTCTGACCTCCACAGTTTAGGCTGATAGTGAGAAATGGCTCTATTGACACTCAAAGTCCGATCACGTAACAGCTCCCAGCAGGATATACAGCTCTACACACAAAGAGCCTTCTCACACTTGAAGTCAAACATATGGAGGTCATGCTGTAACCAAAGGTATGGATCAAAACATAAGAGTAAAGCTGTACTCACTTCATACTGTATGATAATAGGGGTCTTTGCTGCCCCTGTGGAAAAAAGTATAAAGAAGAGAAGACTCATACCATTCAGTGTTTTGAAAGTCATGACAAGCACACACTGGGAAAGTTTCCCAGGGTGTTTTGAGAGGCACAGAACCTTTCCTCACACTTGGCATAGTTTTTTATTGCAGGAATAGCAGTTTCAGCAGCAGCTGAAAAAAAGTCATCAGACACAAATTGGATCTTACTGTTCACACGAATTAATGGTCTTTGTTTGAACACCTGGGTATGCAACACATGCACACATTTCCCAAGTATACAAATAAACACACACTCCTTACCACTCTTTCGATGTCCTGAAATTTTAGCAAGACCAGCACTGACTCATTTGCAAACAACCTGAAACCCCAAACTACACTGTAGCCTATACATTGCAGGAGGTTTAATGATTTTGGTATATTCAAAGAGGTATTTGTTTTATAACAAACCACTCTTCAAAGAAAACTACTTTATCCAAAGCTAGCAAACAAGATTGTAAGATTTACTGTTCTTTTATACAGGTTAAAAAATAGCCTGTATTTGTTAATCTTCTAGATATTTAATTTTAAACTGGCTGAAATTTACTCAACAAACAAAAGCACACTTTTTTTCACCATGCAAATTTTTCTATATTTTAAGCAACCCACCACTGCGCAATTTAAATACATTTACAATCCTTCCTATGGTCCAAAGCCAAAACTGGAACTGCAGCACCAGCATAACTGAATTTTCTTCCCTCCCCCTGCCTACCAGGTCTGGATGGTACCCCAGCTCTGCCCAGGATGTTCAGGGTGCATGGAGAGGGGGCAAGTGTAGTGAAAATTGTACTGATGGAACCAGTTATGTCAGCAAGTGCAGCCTGCTGGATCTTGCTTTCACTTTCAGATTTTGAAGTTTTCTGTCCCCTCAGCTATAACAGTGGTAAAATAAATCACTGGTAAAAGTTACACTTTATAATTCCAGTAAAGTGTCATATAAAACAAAAATTATAGCACAACAGAAATCCCACAAACCACCACCCCAGTGCCATTTTGTGAATGAAAATTTATCATACATTAATGCAAGGAAATTATCACACATCCTAACAATTAGATTCCTCAAAGCATTGAAATTTTTCCTTAAAAAAGCCATCACTACTGAATTCATTGCAGGAGGAAGTACTAAACAGTCTTTGCTGTTCTATTTTTTAAGCCCCTGAAAAAGCTTCTTAATTAAGACTGAGGTATATTGATTTCTGAGATTTCTGCTATCCTACTGATTTTCTCTGGGTTAAACAGAAGACTGGAAACTAGCAAATGATAGTAGCATTTACTAGATTTGCAGTATATGCATCAATGACTTCCATGTGAGCTGTTGAGTTACTCTTTAATCTTCTGCCATAATCACTGTCTGAAACTCGTAGGACCCTCCAAAAAGCCTACTTATTCAACTTTCTATTAACTGCTATCATTTTATAGATGAAAATGCCGTATTAAAGATTCTATTTAAAATATTTCATCATCTTGGAATACAAATCATATCTAGATGCATTATGACCCATTGTGCCATAGGAGCACAGGAAAAATCTAGAAACACCCAGTACAGTCAGCCCTCTATATCCACATGGATTCCGAATCCATGAACACATGGATTCAATGAACCATGACTTGAAAATATTCACATACACCCCACCAAAAAAATACAAAAAGCAAACTTTGATATTGCCATTGTATATTAGGGATGCCATTTTACCACACCACTGTACACAATGGGACTGCAGCAACCACCAATTTTGGTATCTGGGGGAGAGCAGTCCTGGAACCAAATCCTAGCAGATACCAAGAGCCCACTGTACACCAATAAATATTAACATATAATTTATGGAAATTTATGGACTATGTCTGGTATTTTAAAAGCAAAAGAAGAAAACTTTTCAAAGCACCCAAAAAAAAATGATGTGGGGTGATGCTGGTAGGAGTGAAATTGTTTAAAACTAGACAGTACTTGTACCAAGCAAGACAAACATTGTTTTGTCTTTCATTCTTCTTATTTTCTTATTTGAGGCATTTTTGAACAAACACATGCACACATATCAGAAAGGGAAGTAAATTCATTTCATGTGGATTACAAATATAGTTTCCGTGGACAAAGAAAAGTATCTGTCGGATTCCTAGGTCTTCTGATGGCTAATAATGATGCAATACGGAAAAGGGGTAAACACACACAGTTCTGAAATGGGGCCAACTGATGTCAGGAGTGAGCTCCATAGAAATCCAACAAACAGGTACCTGCCAACTTGGAATTAAGGAGAAGATTTCAGATGTCAGATCTCCACCAAGATTCAGGCAGTTTCATATTGTGTGAGAGGTGCTATTATAATAATTTTAGAGCAGTTTTACTCATAAAAATAACTCAGTACAAATACCTATGAGCCTTTGAAACATTAAACAAAACATTTAGTAAGTCAAATCAATATGCTGAATCAGATCACGCTTTATTTAGTGGGTTGGAAATTTTTCCAGGAAAATTTCCAGTGAAAACACAATCATCCACACTCGAAGGCAAACTCCAAGCAACGAACTATACAGTGGGCCTGCAATCCCATCATCAGAAATGGAAAAACCCAGTTTTTAAGCACATTTGTCTTAGTGCAAATCAATGCTAAGCTGTGGTGAAAGGAGCAGATGCACAGCTAGTTCATGCTTCCTTCTCCAGACTTCGAAAGCTCTTATAGAGAGGAAGGGGTGACTTGTATGATTTAGGAGTATAGGAAGAAGGAGAGCAATGCAGGGATACAGAGGGATTCATTTCAGCTATGTCAAAAGCTAGAGTTTAGCTGGGATGTAGGTATAGGTTGGGCAGTGCAACACTGCCGAGAGTGCAAAATTGGAAATCATTCACCATTATATATTTTCTATTTGCTGTGTTTGCATTTCCTTGCTATCTTTGCCTGCTCCTTTTCTTTGGTTGTCTAAACAAAACACAATGCTAGAAATTTGGGAAATGAAGGGAAATTTCATTAGGGGGCAAAATTCTTATCTGGGGGAATTCAATGTCCTCAGCGTGTGCCCTGTCCCCTGCTACCCTACATTTCTGACAGACAGTATGGTAGACATATCCAAAGAGTCATTCAGTTTTGAAAATTTAAATTATGTTAATAATTTCATTACTGAAAAAGCAAATCTAAGCTTAAATGCCACCAACAGAAAAAGTGATGTGTGAAGAGGCCTTTAGGATAAATCAAAATGCAAGAAGTGCAGAAGAAAAAAATAGCCACAATGCAAAAAGTGAGGATCCACCTTTCCAAAAAAGTATCAACTTTCATTTAGTGTGAGCATAGGCTTCCTTCCTTTAATCTGATATTATCAGAACCTATTTCGCCATTGATTATTACTGCAGTTGTGCTACAAGTGATTTGCACGATGAAGACCATGTTCCTTTGAAAGCACTTTTCTCTTATTTTACAAAACAATTCAGACAAATCATTAAACACAAAACATGTACTTAAATATTCCAAAGTCAAAGGAAAGGGGGAGGAAGAACTACAGTTCCAAAATCACAGTTCCAGTTCTATTCAACTGGTGTAAGTTCACCTCTGCCAATTACCGACACTTATTCACTTCAAATATGGATTGCTTTGGAAATTGTTTTTTCCTTCGAAGATCTTACATACTCCAAAACAACCTCAAGCATATGTTTTCAAAGGCTGGAACCATTAGTAACAAGTTTTCCTCTTCAAAATATTAAACACTGTTTCCATTCCCACGAGGCACTTGCCCAGGGTGACTATCAAAGCAAGCGGCTTACCAGGGCTATAGTCCTGCGATAAACAAGTCAGTGTGGATGGATGAACTGCTAACATTTTGATACATTTTAGCAACAAAGGGAGAAAAAGCTATTTTTGAGTAGATTACCACGTATTATGGCAGACAAGTCATCCAAGAAACAGCACCTTCTGAAAATGCTAATAGAAAATATAAGAATTAATTACATTGTTCTCTGGCTATACTTTTTAACAAAATAAAGGCTACACAAATGGCTGTTGCAGCGTGATTTCATGTAAGCGCCTCCCTTGCAACCAGGATAAGGAATCTTTGCTGGCCCACTCCCCACTGTTTTGGCCTACAGCTTCCATTATCCATATCCAGCATGGTTCAAGATGAAAGATCATGGAAGCTGGAGCCCTAACAATATCTCAAGAGGTACAAAGGTTCCTGGCCCCTCCCTTACAGATAAAAGAAGGGAGAGATTTTTATTTTGAGATAAAATAAGAACCCAAAAGCAATACATGATGAAGAGAGCATGATGCTTAATCCAAAGAAGTCACTCAGGAGCAGGTGGGGATATTGACTCAAGGCTATGGTTTCATTTCAGTAAGATATGAAGAAAATTACTCTTTCAGTCATGTGTAGAGTATACAGAACACTCTTAAATCACGACACTCCATAGGACTCTTTTTTCACCTTGTCTAAAAGAAACTGATAACATGGTCTAGCACAAGAAAGAAGAAAATGGGAAAATGATATTCTTTGGTTTTGGATGCAATAGGATAAAGAGGCAAAGAAGCACAAAATCCAATAGCTAGTCCCGATCAAAGTAGACTCACAGGATGCATGTGATCATGTTCCAGTCAACATTTGATTCAGTGGGCCCATTGTAGTGAACACTAGCAATTGGATTTAGGCCACTGTATTTTTTAAAGAAAGAGAGACAATGAGAGAGAAGAGGTAATCCTAAATTGTACGATGTACTGATTTGACTGTTGGACTAGGACTCCATGAGACCAGGATTAAATTCATTGCTCAGCCACAGAAATTGTCTGGGTGGCAGCAGGTGTGTCACCCTCTCTCAGCCTTAGAATAAAGCAATGGCAAACATCCTATGAATAAATCTTGCCAAAAAAAATTTGAAACCTTTTCCACACAATGATGTTGTCCCATGTCATCCCATCATAATCCTGGCAGCACCTCTGCTGGAATGGGAGCATGTCCCAACACTCTCCTCTGCACCCAACCAGCTGCCTGCAGAAGGGAGCACATTCCTTCCTTCCACACCGCAGCCAGCCTTCTACCCATGCTGCAGTGGGGAAAGAAAGCCCTTTTGCATGGTCGGCTGTGGCAGAAGGCTCATGTGATCACGGGCCATTGCTGGAACTTTTCCTTCAGTGATATACCCCACAATTGCAATAGCTGCTGACATGAGAAGGGTGGGACCGCAATGACATCATGCGTGACAATGTCATCGCAATCCTGCTCCTTTTGCGTCCCCATGCCGGGAGGACAGCATCCTGCAGAAAGGGCCTTAGGGTTAGATTATAAAAATAAGATCCAAAATAAATACACAGACTGATCCCTATAACGCATTTCTGTGAGCAAGGTGACCATAGTTCCTCCATTCTGGTTCCTTTTATATTAAGAGTAAACAAGTAACCTAATAACGGCAACATGCAGCATTCAAGCTAGTCTTACTCATTTTACTGGGAGACATTATAGCTCAGAAATGAAGTACTTCACAAGTTTCCAACACAGGAGCCCATACATGTTGCCTTGATGTGCTATCATTTTTGGTTTATGGTTAATCAAAGGAGCTAGGGGAATGAAAAGGAGTACTTTTAGCTAGAAACTAGTAAAAACTGATCAAATGCACTGTAACACCAAAAACAATGGGTTACAGTGAGTTTTAATCATACCAGAATGTGTGTAGCAAATAAACAACTTTCTGTACATTCTGTACTTCTAACTAAAATGTCTTGCAAACAACTCTCTTTGCTACTGTTCAACATATATCCAAAGCACATGGTCCAACTGTCCTTGATCAGGACTCTAAACCTGATTACCATTATTTGACCACACAGGTAGTGTCATATGTTTTCTATTTCATAAATAAATATCTGCATATTAAAGGCCATATGTGTCATGTACTTGATGACCCATAATCCATGAACATATTCAGAAGGTTCCAGTAAGTTTTATTCAACGGATTAGAACGAGCAACAGCAGCATACTTCCACAGAAGTTGTTGAAACTGATTAACATAAGCAACATTCCTCTTTTATAGGTTATCCATTTAAATTTAAGTATGCAAAGCAGGCACTAGTTATGCCATATTACTGATGCCCCCAAACACTTTTGCAGCCTGTTCCTGTCTTTAATCACCTTGTCCTTGAGCACTGTTGACCAGTCTACATACCTTCCCCAATTATCACCATACCTTTCCATTCACATAACAACCCACCACCAGGCAGTGTTGATTTTCACTTTTCCCACTGGTCTCGATCCATCAATTGCAAAGTAACAGAAAGTGATGTATGAGATATAATATAACAGCAATTAGCATTGTTTAATATTTGGCATACATAATAGCCTTCAGCAATTCCAAGCTGCTTGGAAAACATACACATTCGAATACACGTTCCCTCAAATTGCCCCCACCCTTTTCACTCATAAACGTGGCAAGGATGTGCTGCAACCTAATAAAATGTTGACTTCTGTTCAAAATAAAAATTGAAGATACTACAGCCAGCAGGAAAAGCTACGAAAGCCAAAAAAAAATTACCTCCTTGCAATTCCTTTAGTATTCACACACCCTTCATAGAATCATAGAAATGTAGAGTTGGAAGAGACCACAAGGGCCATGCAGTCCAACCCCCTGCCATGCAGGAAAACCCTCAAAGCACTCCCGACAAGTGGCCATCCAGCCTCCGCTTAAAAACCTCCGAAGAAGGAGACTCCACCACACTCCGTGGCAGCACATTCCACTGTCGGACAGCCCTGACTGTCAGGAAATTCCTCCTGAGGTTCAGGCGGAATCTCCCCTCCTGCAGCTTGCATCCATTGCTCCTTGTCCTGGTCTCAAGAGCAGGAGAAAACAAGCCCACTCCCTCCTCAACATGACATCCCTTCAAATATTTAAACATGGCTATCATGTCCCCTCTCAACCTTCTCTTCTGCAGACTAAACATACCCAGCTCTCTAAGTCTGTCCTCATAGGGCATGGCTTCCAGGCCCCTCACCATTTTGGTTGCCCTCCTCTGGACCTGCTCCAGCTTATCCATATCCTTCTTGAATTGGGGTGCCCAGAACTGGACACAGTATTCAAGATGAGGTCTAACCAATGCAGAATAGAGTGGTACCAATACCTCCCTCGATCTAGACACCATACTCCTGTTGATGCAACCAAGAATTGCGTTGGCCTTCTTGGTTGCCGCATCACACTGCTGACTCATGTTCAGCTTGTGGTCTATGAAGACTCCTAGATCCCTTTCACACGTACTGTTAGCCAGCCACGTGTCCCCCATCCTATATCCTATAAAGCCCACAAAGTATTGTAACAGCTTGTTGAACTTCTAGTAACAATTATGATGTATGCTATTTTATCATACTATTATCTATCCAAGAGCCACATGAAGTAGTGGTTTGAGCAGTGAACTACAATCCTGGAGAACAGTGTTTGATTCCTCACTCAGCCATGGAAACCAACTGGATTACCTTGGGTGTTAGCCCCCAGAAAACCCTGTGGTAGGTTTGCCTTAGGGTCACTATAAGTCAGAAATGACTTGAAGGCACACAACAACAGCAACCACCATCTAACTTTAGTTTCAGAGTCAACTGTCTGGACAAATCAGAAATTCCACAGAGCCCCAGTGCTATAGATATCAAGGCAAGCTATTGAATGCTCCAGCATTTTCTTGGGATTTTATTTTTATCCATGCAACCTACAGAATTAAAATAAAGATAGATATATATTGTAAAAGTTTAATTACATAAAAGCTTAGCAATTTCCCCCCTCTGTGATAAAACCAACAGCTGCAAAAGTGACCTACCACCTATGGTGCATTCATGTATTAAGAATCAAATGTTCACTTTGCTTTCCCTGCTCTGTGAGTGTGCATGCATGCGCGCGAGTGCGCGCACACACACACAATCAGCTCATCTTCTTACAAACGAATCAGAATACATCAAAATTTAAATTCACTTATTCCTATTCTCCTGGGGTTCTGCTACAGAGTGAAGTATGCTCCACTTTTAAGATGCTTAACTAAACCTTGTTGTATATGCATTATAGAAACCAGACTTTAAACAGAATTTTAGTGCAGCATATCAGAATTCTGACAGACTTGTACTACAATTAATAAACTATTCAGGCTTCCTGTAAAGATCAACCACTGTTACAAAGAAAATTGTGGGAATGGAGGCTGGCATGAAAGAGCAGAATACGCTATGTTTTCTCAATTCTGAAGAATCTATTTTAAAAAAATTAACTCATTCTAGTTACAAAGAATACTTTCTCCACTAAAAGAAGAGAAGACAACACCCATTTCAGAGCTTGTGAAAGTTACTCTTTAGACTAAAAATTCCCAGAATGCCCTGCAAGCTTAAAAGCAAAATGTTGCTAATGCAGCCAGCATTCAGTCTATTCAGTTGGAAGTGAGCAAGCTGTAATCAGGGAAGCCAAGATTAGTGGCCAAATGTCTCTCAGCTCAGAAGCTCACATAAACACACACACACAAGACAAAACTATTCTTTATGACTGTAATGCAGCCCCTTTCCCAAAACCTGATCCAAACAAAACATTTTGTTGGCTTTGCCTTTCTCAGCTAGTATCGTGCTTGTGCATGTACAGGGGTAGAAACTAGAAAAATTTAAAAAGGAATCATAAAAAAAAATCATACTTAAGAGATAGCAATGCAAGCAAAAGGTTTTCAAAAGAAACCAAAAAGCAGAGTTCAGAAAATAATAATACTAATAATAATAATAATAATAATAATAATAATAATAATAATAAAATTTATTTCTATCCCGCCTCTCCCAAATGGATCGAGGCGGCATTACAAAACATATAAATATTAAAACATCAAAATGTAGCCCACCCTCCCCACTCACCAACCCTACCATCCCCCCAACACACCAACTATTAAAACAGATTAAAATAAAATTAAAACTAAAAGTTAAAAACAAAACAATTAAAAACAATTAAAAACAAAGGGACAATTGATGAGAGGCAGTGGAACACTGGTCTGGGAAGGCCTGTCGGAAGAGAACAGTCTTGACTGCTTTTTTAAAGCAGTCAAGACTGGTAATGTGCCGGGTCTCCTCCGGCAGGCCATTCCATAACCTGGGAGCGACTGAAGAAAAGGTCCTCTGGGTAACCGCAGCCAACCTAGTTCTGATTGGCTGCAGTAGATTCCTCCCAGAGGACCTTAATGTGTGGGGTGGATTATATGGGAGAAGGCGATCCCGCAAGTAGGCTGGCCCCAAGCCATGAAGGGCTTTAAAGGTAAAAACCAACACCTTGTACTGTGCCCGGAAACTAATAGGCAGCCAGTGTAAAGACTTCAATATAGGTGTTATGTGGTCAGTTTTAGATCTTCCGGTGACCAACCTGGCTGCCATATTCTGAATTAATTGAAGTTTCCGGACTAAGCACATGGGTAGCCCTATGTAGAGCGCATTGCAGAAGTCAAGCCGTGAAGTTACCAGTGCATGTACCACTGTTTTTAGGTGTTCCAAGTCCAGGAAGGGGCGCAGCTGGCGTATCAGCCGAAGCTGATAGCAGGCGCTCCTGGCTGCCGCATCGATTTGAGCTGTCATCTGAAGCGCTGAGTTCAAGAGCACCCCCAAGCTGCGGACACAGTCTTTCAGGGGAAGTGTGACCCCGTCTAGAACTGGTTGACAAACCTCCATACCTGGGCTAGGGCCCTTGACAGCAAGTACCTCCGTCTTATCTGGATTCAGCTTCAGTCTGTTTTTCCTCATCCAGTCCATTACTGCTTCAAGGCATTCATTTAGAGGCGAGATGCCACCCTTAGTCGATGCTATTATCCGAGGCATGGAGAGATATATCTGGGTGTCATCAGCGTACTGATAGCACCTTGCTCCATGCCTCTTGATGATCTCTCCCAGCGGTCTCATGTAGATGTTAAATAGCATTGGGGACAGGACGGCGCCCTGAGGGACGCCAGATTTAAGCTCTTTTTCGAGGAGCAGCTGTCCCCAAGCATCACCATCTGGTATCTACCCGAGAGATAGGACCGGAACCACTGAAGTGCAGTGCCCGCGATCCCCAGCCCTCTCAGGCGTTCCAGAAGGATACCATGGTCTATGGTATCGAAAGCCGCTGACAGGTCCAAGAGTACCAGCAGGGTCACACTTCCCCTGTCGATACCCAGACGTAGATCATCCACTAAGGCGACCATGGCAGTCTCGACTCCATATCCTGCCCTGAAGCCAGTTTGAAATGGATCTAGATAATCTGTTTCATCCAAGACAGCTTGGAGTTGAAGGGCAACAGCCCTCTCGATCACCTTGCTTAAAAATGGAAGATGGGAAACTGGTCTGTAATTATTCATATCCAGGGGATCTAGGGAGGGCTTTTTTAGAAGCGGACGTATAATTGCTTCTTTTAAACAAGCTGGAAAATTGCCCTCCCTGAAGGATGCATTAATAACATATCTTAAGTGTGTCTTAATCGCAACTCCTCCCTGGACAACCAGCCATGAAGGGCAGGGATCAAGAGGGCAAGTTGTCCTCCTTACTTTTCCAAGGAGCTTGTCCTCGGTACTCACTGACTGAAACTGATCCAGTATAATCCTATTCACGGAGTTGCCGGACACTTCATTTGTGACCTCTGCTATAACACCGGCATCCAAATCGGCTCTTATCTGAGAGATTTTATCTGCGAAATGATTATTCAAAACATCACAGCAAGCTACATTAGGTTCTAACAACGAGTTCAGGGGAGTGGTAACTGAGTCAAATCCCTTACCACCCTGAACAGCTCTGCTGGATGAGAAATCGCAGACGCAATACGTGCAGAGAAGAAAGTCTTCTTCGCTGCATCTATTGCCACTCCATAGGAATAAAGGAATTCTCTGTAGCGTGTCCTGTCAGATAAGAGTCGAGATTTCCGCCAGTTGCGCTCTAGTCGTTGTCCAGCCTGCTTCATATTCCTAAGTTCTACTGTATACCAGGGATTACGGTTTAAAGCAGGCTGGAAAGGACGCTTGGGAGCAATCGTGTCAATAGCCCTGGTAAGATCACAATTCCAGGTATAAACCAGGGCTTCGACAGGATCATCGGCGATACCAACCATAAAACCCTCAAGGGCTTTCTGGAATCCAATAGGTTCCATTAACCTTCGAGGGCGGACCATTCTAATAGGTCCACCACCCCTGCAGGGCCGGATAGCAGCCATTAGTCTAACCCTGACCAGGAAATGATCCGTCCCTGACAAGGTGGTAGCATTTATTATCTCCACCCACGGCTGTACCTGTTCTGTACTAAAGACCGCATCAAGGGTATGACCGGTACAATGTGTTGGCCCAGAGGCTAATTGGGATAGGCCCATGTTTGTCATGGATGCCACGAACTCCCGAGCTGCACCTGTCAAACTGGTCTCAAATGGGATGTTGAAGTCACCCAGAACCAGAAGTCTGGGCGACTCCAACACCAACTCCGACACCAGCTCTGTCAGCTCGGCTAGGGAGTCTGATAGGCAGCGGGGTGGTCGGTACACTAACAGAATCCCCAGACTATCCCTTGCCTTCAGGCTCAGCTATATACACTCAAAGTGGTCTGTTTTCCGGACAGGAATCCTGGTCAGTATAAGATTGTCTTTGTAAACCAAGGCTACTCCGCCTCCCCGCCCACTTCCCCTTACCTGCTCACTAACAGAGTATCCGGCTGGCAAGGCCTGGACCCAGGTTGTAGCACTATCGTCTTCCAGCCAGGTCTCTGTAAAGCATGCCAGGTCAGCGTCTTCATCCTTTAAAAGGTCATGGATAATATGCGTTTTCTTTTTCATTGACCTGACATTGCATAGGAGCAAGGAAAGGTTCTGTGGGTGGTTTGGTTCGCTCTCCAGACACCTTGGGGTAGCAGGGCGAACGGAAGGTGGGACAGGCATTAAACATCTATCTCTCCTTCCCCTGTAACGACATTTCGCCATGCTATCACCATATCTCCCTTTGCCCCACACAATACTTATTGTCGCTCCCCAATGTTCATCCATTACATTCAGCCGCCCCTCAATGACTTTACCTCAAAAGAAGGGAATGGTGACGAGACACAGAGAGGACAAATAAGACACTTGTGGACAAAAAAGTGGACAAAATGCAACATTGAAGTTGTAAGGGAGCTGAGCTCAAGACAGCTCAAGACTGAGAGTTGAAAGCAATATGTGGGCATACACTAGCTATGAGAATCAAAAGAGCATGGACTACATTACAGTCCATGTAATCAGAGCTCTACAACTTCAGTATGAAAGCTGAAAAAGGTACTACAAGATGAACTATACAGTAATTAATACACAGTAGATTCCCTGTATATGTGAGGGATACATTCCCAGAGTCACTGTGTATAACGAAAAATGCAGGTAATATTAAATACTATTCTTTTTTTCCCAATGATATGAATGGCATATGCATTGAGACAAGAATACAGCTTGGAGAGGATGCCTTGAAACTTGACAGAACCTTAGAATCTAAGAGAAAAAAAAGGTTATGCAGCCATTATCTGCAGGCCAAAGCCAATATGCAACTGATAAAAACATAAAAATTAACAAGAATGTGTGGTCAAAAAAGAGATGGGAACACAGCACTGCAGGATGGATAAGTGAAATTGTGTAGACTGGTCATGCAGGTTTCTTGATTGTAAATATTGGCTTAGTGCTACAGGTAACACGCGTTGTTATAAAAAAAATGAAAGGTGGTGAATCAGTTCCTAAAAAATGAAAAATTGGCAAAACAAATCCCCAAAGACTACTCCGATGTGAACAGTATTTGAATCTATAAATGGAACAAGTATAGAAGTAAAACAGGTATTAACATATTAACTCAAATGAAACAAGTGAAAGGCTTCCTTTCTTGCTTCTACTTGTTTATGCCTTCATTTCTTCCAAACATGAAACAGAAATCAAAATTAGTACATGGAAATGCTTCTCAAATAAATAAGATTTGTGAACATTAGCTAATAAAAATTTGATTAATATAGATTTATGAAAACAAATCCCATAACCATACTTTTAGAATCTTGAAGCAAAAACATGATAATTATATGATTAACACTTCTGGAATAAAAATAACGTATAGGACTGCACCTTTCATGGGAGTAACTGGACTTTATTCTGAATAGACAGAACTACTATTTAAATACAGTCTCTCAGGAACATTTACTTGGGAGCAAGCCACTAGGACTTTGAAGATCCTGAAGTGTAAAGATATATCATTGAACGCTGAAGTTATGATTGTTTCTAACTGGAAATTTCCAGTGATAGCAAAAACTGGATAGTGAAGAAAGCTAATAGGACTAAGAAAATCAAATTATTTGAAATATGGTATTGGAGAAGACATCTACAGACACCACAGACTGCTAAAAGGACAAATAAATGGATACTAGAACAAACCAAGTCTGAATTCTTCCCAGAACCCAACATGACTAAAATGAGACATTCATACTTTGGATGTATCTTTAGATGACTCACTAGAAAAGACAATAATGCTTGGTAAGAAAGAAGATGCTGGTAAAAGAGAAAGGCAGCATTATGGATGGTTGAACTTAGAAAAGCCATGGCCCTGGGTGTGCAGGACTTGATGGCAGTTAACAACAGCAGCAATGAGCCGTACTAGATAGTGATCAACCTGTTTTTAAGTATAAGGTATAGGGTGCCTTGTGAGGGATATTTATTCAGATTTATACTAAAAAGACAGAAATTCTGCAAACATTCAAAAACCATCTGGAAAGGCAAACCAGAATCATACCTGAATGAATAAGAAGTGGCAGAAGCATTTTAAAAACACCAAAACACTGCAAAGTAAATGGCAGCCTAAAACCCTTTTGATTGTTGTCGAAAGCTATACTACTGCAGAAATATGTTTCTTTGCAGCATATAACAGCACCCTATAAACAGGAAAAAAATCTATTTATGGAGGGAGTAAAGCAGTAGCTCCATTCTGGAACAGGAACATGAATATCATCATTGCTTTAACGCAGAACTTTCGACAGCATTTTAAAAATACAAGAATTACAAAAAGCTGTAAGCAAAACAGCTACATAAAACAACTAGGATACAAACTGTCTTCTATATTATCAGATTCACATTACACTAAACGCTTCCATAATTTGTAACATGCCAAACTTAATACAGCCCACTAGCTAATACTACAGCTTCCCTGCCAAAAATTGATAATCCCCATTTCCACACTCCCAGATGTTAAAGAGAAAAACTTTATCAAACTCTAGTGGGCTGTCAGTCCAAGGAAAAGGATTTTTGATCATACCAGCCTGTAGTATAACAAGCATCTAGCGGTCAGAAGTTGCATGATAACAATGCAGCCAATGCAGACTTCACTAAAGTAGTTTTTGGTGGGTAATTTTGAATCTGCATGCAGGCACCAGCAGAGATACTCCAAGGAGAAAATAAACACACATTTGTGACAGGCTTAAACTGGGCAAATACACATTGCAAATACACATTAGTTCAAAATATTAACTGGAGGTGACCTAAGAGTTTCTCATTTGTCATTCCAAAGCTATATCTGAAATGTATTTGTGGTAGCCCTCTGATGTAATCTGTAAGAGACAACACAAGAACCAACACTTATTGCGGTAACATACTGACAAATATTATAATAGAAAGAAACAAATACAAAGGTACAACTTATCACAAGTTTTTTTTTTCAGTTATGTCTCCAAAGCAGTATTTTTGCAACAACAACAAAAAACCCTACAATTTAAAAAGCCCCAGTATTTTCACTTGTGTTCACAGAAGCAGCAAAGAGACATGGGTCTTACAAAACCTGCTACCAGCAAGCCATGGCACAGCTATTCCCTATCAAATATGAAGCTGTGCATTTTTAATCACTATGATGCTGAAGGCCATTTATGTCTAGCTCCAAATGTTTCAAGAATAATCTTACAGTGATGAGTATGTAATAGGTACCAAACTGTCTCCTGTTTAAAACTGTATAATCAAATGTCTTGCACCTTGTCAGCAATCTCTTCCATTGCAGAAGTTATCATAATCATACTCATCATAATAACATTTTTCAACAAAAAAAAAAAGAACTTATCAAGGAAAACAACTTGACCATAAAGATGCTAGATCATCTACCCCTCTCCTCTGTGGTACATTATGTGTTCTGTTGTCTCATGTTCTGCAAGACTGGTCATGGTGCTAAATTCTCTTTCACTGCTAACCATGCTGCTTTTCAAACAACTTAAGTCTTTAACAAGATCCCACAGGTACCGTACAACATCATTTGTTTCAAAGTGAGCTTCTGGATCTCTCCTTTATCTATCTGTAAAATCTTACTAACATAACTTAGTGGGATAACTCTAAATTTCATGTAACACGCTCCCCCATCCGCTTACGAACCCCCTCATTTGAAATAGTTTACCTATCTTCTTGTATGTTTTCAACCTTCTACTGCATAACCTGCTGTAAGAAGTGGCTTGCCATCTGCACTTTATTTAGGCCTGACTCATTTTGTTAAACACAAGTTCTAATCCTATGCATATGACTCTGAAAATCTGTTCAACTAAAATTAGTAAGACTTCCTTCCAGAGGAGCAATGATAAGATCAGGCCACTCAGCAACATAACACAAAGATCAGTTCCAGAGTCCAGTTAACCTCACAGTCTCGGATGTATTACTGTAGTTACCCTATTCATTTCTGCTGAACTGAACTCGAAGTAGCCTAGGTACTGCAGAGGTGGGAAGTGTGTATGCCTCCAGAACATGCCATTGAACTACAACTCCCTGCATTGGTCGCCACTGGCTCTGCTGGTAAAGACAGTTGGGAACTACAATTGGAGGGATGCACAATTCCCACCTGAACTGCAGACTGTAGGAGAACTCTGCAAAGTCCCTTTCATAAACCACTATTCCTGGAGTAGTGGCCGTAATGGCTGGGGACTTAGGAACCAACAGGGTCAGAAGCTGGAAAAGTTACTTTTTGCACTACGACCTTTCTAAGTCCCCAGCAAGAGTCCTGCTGTAGATTGCCCATTCCATTCCAATGCTGCACAACTTCGCTTTGCGATCCGTGCGCACGTTCAGGCATTCCACGTAGGAAAGGTGACCTGTTACGGTGCTGTTATTCCACTTTCAACATCCTGTGGAATCCTGGGGTTTGCAGTACGCTGCAGAACGGAGTAAACTGCAAACCCCGGGATTCCACAGAATGCTGAAAGTGGAATAATAGCACTATGGCCATTTCCGCACTAGACTTTTATAGCGCTATGATTCCGCTTGAAACATCCTATGGAATCCTGGGGTTTGCAGTTTCGGGGGGGGCCGGCCGGGATTCCCCAGGATGTTTCAAGCGGAATCATAGCGCTACAAAGGTCTAGTGCGGAAAGGTACCACACAGTATGTTGAAACGGGCAAACAAAGCGATCCCCTGTGGGGCTGGGGAGGAAGGATCCCAAAAAGCAAGTTTCCCAGGTTGCTTTCTCCCTCTTCTCCCAGAACAGAAAGCGCAAACGTATGGCGCTCGCTCTGTGGCAACACGTGGCCGCTCCGCTTCGAGCTCACAAACGGGAAGTGGCGGAGCGAAGGGGGAGGAGAGGAGCAAAACTGGACCACCCACGCCGGCTGACCCCACAAGGACGGGGGCAGCCGAGAAGCGAGGCGCGCCAGCCACAGCGGGACGGCTCGGGCTGCCTCTCCCTTGCCGACGCGCTACACACCCAGGAGGAGGCCGTCCATATCGAAGATGAGGTGAGTGACAGGTCGCGGCGGCGAGGAGGCGGGCTTCGCGGCCATCGTGCGGCAACAGCGACCCCCGCCCGCAGCAGGGCGACCCTTGATACGGCTCGGCTCGCTCGCGCGTGCGCAGTTCCGCTGCTCCGCCTACCGCTCTGTAAGGATAATAAACGGAGCTACCGCGGGTGCCAGGCGGTGGGAGGATTGGCTGTCGACAGAGCGTCTTCTTCTTTTTTTTTCCGCCCTCTGGGCATGCGCTTTAGATGGTTTTAGTGCTCTAGCCGCAGTAGGACACGGAAGGGTGGTAGAGAGGGGTTGAGTGTATTGCGCACGCGCACACGTGGCTCGAAGGCGCAGAGCTACTCCGATGATTAAAAGGGGAGGTGTGGGGAGAGGGCGTGGGGGGGGGGGTGGTTTGGCTGGGCCCCGGCCGCGCATGTGCGAGAAGCGGAGCGCGCTGTTAGTATGCGGCTCGTGCCCGCAGGAGAGGGAGGAGAGGGGCGCCCTGCCTGTGTTTTGAGCAAATGAGATCGAGAGCTACTGAAGCAATTTAAATAGTGTGCCCTGGTAAGGGGCGGAGAATGCGTCGGTCCCCCTCCAAGTCAAATGGAATAGCAGCAAATACAGTACACTTAACACAGCCAAAGGCTAAGAGTCCTGTCTTAATGCGTGTTTAAATGCCAAGTAGGGATTAATGCATTTTAATTCTCAAATGAGTCTTATTCCCAAGGAACTCGGTGTACGAGTGCAGAGCCCATTGAAGGCATTTTCAGAAATGACCATTTCTTAAAGTGGGCAGGCAAAGGGAGACTTGTGACTCTTGTTGCAGCGCGCCTGATTTTATTTCATTGTAACCTTTCATGAGCTATAGCCCACTTCTTCAGAGAGCTCATGTTGACATAAGTTGATTAGTATTACATATGCTCACAAGTGTTTTGTTTTTTTAAACTTTCCATGGCATGTCGTGGGAAAAACCTCTGGAAGGTGAAGAATGCAGAATATTAAGGATACTGAGAAAATGAAATTCTGCTTTTTAAAAACCTTGATAAAAGGGAAGAGGGAGTGGAATGCATTGCTCCCTTTATTTAAAATGTGTGTACCTTATTGCTAGGCGTGGTGGCCTTGCAGAAAGAGTCACTTTAAACCAGTGTGGGAGGACCACTGTATAAGTTTGAATTTTTGTAGAGCTTGGGAAATGTCATTTTTTGATTACAACCCTGAATAAAACTTCAACCTAACTGAGAAGGGAGTGGAAGTTGTAGTCCAAAAGGTATTTCATAAAACTCTTGAATTTTTGACCTAGGCATCCCACATGAATCCATATATCTTAAGAGTTTTAAAATATCCCAAGGGGAAAAAGCAGATGTTGGAGGATAAGCTCAGTAGGACGTGTAATAGTAATGACAAATGATTGACATGTGTCTTTCTATAGAAGAAAGGCGCAGTCATTTCTCAGTGTGATCCTATGCAGCTCTGCTTGGAAATAAATCCTATTGCATTAAATAAAATTTACTCTCATTACGTGACCACAGGATATCTGTGTTAGGTAGCCTAGGAATAGGGAATACGCAAAGGGAATAAATTGGTAGCCATTCAGATGTCACTGTACTTCAACTGTAGTCATCACTAATTTACAGAGCTGACTAGGAATTATGACAGTTGAATGCAGTCCAAAAACATCTAGAGGGCCATATGTTCCCCAATCTGATGTGTCTGTACTTAAGGATAGAAGATTTTATCATGTCCTTTTCATATAATGTAGCAATTTCAATAATGTCTTACTTCACACTAAATCAAGTAACATAGTAGAAATTATACCATAATAAAATTTGCAAAGGGTGTCCATATTCTTCTTGGACCCCAGGATCAAGTTCAGGCATAGCAGATAAGAATATTGTCAGCATGTTAAAAAGTAATAAAAGGAATGAGTAAATGCTAAAATTTGAGTTAGCTTTTCTTTACAAAAAGAATATTTCTATTTTGAGGATCATTTCTAGTGAATAGAGGGCAATACAATAACTAGAAAACTTGCATTCAAATCTGCAGTCTTCCGTAAAGCATACAGGGCCAACTGCTAGCTCTTGGGCCAACAGTCACACAATTCTGCTAATGCTGATAAAATGGATATATCACTCAGAGTGCCTCCAGTGAACGGTGGGACAAGAAGCAATTAAATAATATGCCAATAGGAAACCACTTTTATTTATTTGATTTACGTTTTGCCTTTCTCCCAATATGGGAGCCATAGTGGCTTACAAAATAAGTTAAAACAAAATAGCCAAAATATTTGAGAAATGCACCTTATAAAAGTAAATGGCATTATATACTGAAAATGTTGACTCAGTTCTGTACCATGCTGTTGTCATCCTTCCTTTGTATAAAATAAGTGGAATAGGAAAAAATAATAATATGTGGAATAGTCAGATTGGATTGTGGCCATTAATCTTAATCATTGTATTAGACTAAGATGTAGGAGCAGTGTGGTGTATTGGTTTGAGTATTAGACTACATCTCTGGAGACCAGGGTTCAAATCCCCAAATGGTCATGGAAACCCACTGGTGAACTGGGACAAGTCACACTCTCTCAGCACAAAGGAAGCCAAGGCACCCGCTTGACCAAATCATGCCAAGAAAACCCCCAACAGGTTAGCTATAGGGTCACCATGAGTCAGAAATGACTTGAAGGCACAAAATAGCAACTAGAAGACAAGACCTGTACATGCAAAGATATATAATTGACTACCAAGGTCCACCGTATTGTATTTCTGATTCCTTAGTATGGTTGTAAAAGGCGGACAGTGAAGAAAGCTGACAAAAGAAGAATGGACTCATTTGAAATGTAGTGCTGGAGGAGAATTCTTCAGATGCCATGAACTACTCAATAAACAAATATGGGTCCCAGAGCAAATCAAGCCTAAACTTTCCCTAGAAGCCAAAATAACCAAACTGAGGCTATCACACTTTGGCTGTATCATGAAACAATGTGGCTCATTTGAAAAGATACTAATCCTTGATAAAGTGGGAGACAGTAGGAAAAAAGGAAAAACACATTACACGTGGATGGACTCACTCCCCAATTTTATAGCCCCAACTTTGCAGGAACTGAGCAGAGCTTTTGATTATGGTAAGGCCTCTCGTGGAAGCCAACTTGCCAGTAATAAACAACAACAAATTCTTCTTGTTGCTGTCTTGCAGAAAGAGAAATGCTTTTTAAATACTTCTGTCCTCTTCTGAAAGAAGACTGCCTATAAAAAATATTCTTGGCAAACTCTTGGCAAGCCATTGCTTTGAGCAGGAGATTTAGCTTCTGAGGAAAAATAAGTGACTTAAATTGGTTTCCATTAGCTGAGACTGACAGGTTTGGCTGTGTAGGGCTTTTTTTTTTCCCCAAAAGGCATTCGATAATTAAATTAATGGAACTTCACAGTGTTTAGTACTAGTCACTTTCACAGAGGGACAGCTATATCGAAAGAGGTGTCTCTTGCAGGCAGAGCCAACTGCCCAGCAAATGAATCCCAGGCCTGGAAAGTAACTTCAGAGCAGATACATTTCTATTTCCCTATGTCCAAACAATACCATCATTTAGCTTTCATTGCAGCAATAAGTACCACTGGATAATGTGTTACAGATACAGCAGACTTCTTTGGGGTATAATGAGGCATGACCTGCTTGAATAACAGTTGCAGGAACATTCCATGTTGGCACAGAAGTCAAGTAACACCTAATGAAGCTGTAGCTAATGAGGCATAGCCCTCTACCTGTTGTGTGTTCTGTGAGATAGATAGACATGAGCTGTGGAAACACAATCCTGTAGTTAGTCTATACTGGCAGATCCCATTGAACATCTGAATATTCATATTCACATATGTGTTTGTGTGTGTATAAATTTGAAACATGCTAGAAGAATACACTTTTAAGCATTTTATTTAATTGTCTAATCTTTAATGCATACTAAAATTTGCAAAGCACAAAATGCAATTATCAATCCCAATGAGAAGAGACCCATTCAAATGTATGGAACTTGTTAGTTTCCAGTTATGGAAGTCCCATGGATTTCTGTGGGCCTGTTCTGTTTGAAGGCTAACATTGGATTTAGCCCTTATTGGGAAGACTGATCTTGTGCATGCTTACCTTTAAGTAAATCCTGCTCTTGTATATGCTTATTTTGAAGTAAATCCTGCAGAACACACAACAGCAGACTTATCTTCTGGTTGTTGTTTTTTTTTAAGAGACCATTTTCCCCTGAAATAAGTACTTCATGGGCCTAAACCAGGGGTGGTAATGGTTTAGCCAGATACTACTAGACTACAGCTCTTAGTAGCCAGCATAGCCAGTGCTGAAGAATATTAGGAGTTTCGGTCAAAACAATGTCTGGAGGGCTTGGGATTTCCAGTCCCTGGGCTATATCTAATTGCTCCTACCAGTTAAAGTAGAACTACTGAACCAATGGGATTAATATAAGTGTTGACTTGACATTTAGCAGTTGATTTAGTGTGTCTGCCCACTGGTGGTTTTTGGTCATGGTCCCAGATAACCTCTTTATAGGTTCGCTTCAGGATTGCCATGAGTCAGAAACAACTTGAAGACACACAACAAGAACAACCTCTGTAAGCTGATATTGAATTTGAAATATGCAGGTGGTTGAAAATTTCATTTAATTAATTTTTGACAAGACATATGAACTTCACAAATTTCGCCATACTTTTGATGGTGGAAACTTGACATTAAGGTGTAGAAGAAATAGAAACTTGGCAGACTGGCATCCTGGAATAAAGTCTATAGCATCTTAGAAGAATGAATGTCTGAAGTTAGAGCCTGAGGTGGATGTTCTCTATATTAAAAATTGCCGCTGTAAGTGACAATGTACTTTCTGATGTTGCTGCTATTTTTTTATGGCTAACTACCATGGTAATTAACATTATTAATTTAATATTAGTCCTTATTAAAAGTGATCACAGTTAACCAAGCACTTAATATGAAATATAAAAGAGTTTGTTGGAGCATCAAATATGATTAATGAATTCATCATCGATAGCATGGTGCAGTTATCTAAAATACACTTACAGCACTGTTACAGAATAATTTGTTGTGCAATTATTTCATAAATGTTAGACGTGCTATTTAAACCAGTCCTTACCAGAAGCTGTAACAAATTAGTGTTGTGTTAACAACAAAGTTTGACAGCTTTCTTCCACAGTCTACTATAGCAGTTTCCAACAAAACATTGTAGCCTATTAACTATGCCCTTGTCTGGAGCAGAAACAAATTGGGTTAATGTAATTTTCTGAAGACACATTAAATTCCAAAATATTCAGCATTAATATTGATGTACGTTCTAATTAAGCAGGAAGTGCCACCCTGAGGCCAACTTCCTGTGTTGTGATAATCTTTTCTTATCTTAAAAACTGCTCAGAAACTAGAGCAGTGACTGTCAAGCAGCTAGAATATGCATCCCTATGGAGAGAGAGAGTCCTATGTGTACAGTCCGTGTACAGGTAGGCCCTGTTCAGACTACTCTATCCATTGGGGTTGTGGCTGGAGCATGTCTTGGTGTCTAGGGGATGGATATTACCTGGTGAGTGTTTAGAAAATCTGTCAGATTAAAAAGTCTGAACATGGTTTGAGAGGCATTATTATCTATGGTGCATGACAGGGATGACACATAGTCCTGAATTCTCTGCAGAAGGTACAATGTCATTTGGCATAGATGCATCCTTATAAATCCCTGTAGCATCAGTGTTCCTGAGTTTTCCCCATTTGTGGTGAAATGCATGGAAATCAACCCTGAGACTGAGGTACTGGCTTAAGTGCACTTTTGCACCCACTGCCTGGTTCAGAAAGGCTTAACCCACCACATATTTTCCTCCTTTGAGGTAGATGAGGAGGGCAATGATCAGAATTTGTAATGTCACTTTAAAAAAATATTGGTTACAGTTATAGTGTTGTACCCCCAATATAGTTACATTTTGTTACATCTAGTCACATTTTGATTAAGTTTTAAACTTTTCAGTTTCTCAAAAGGTAAAATAGTAACTCTTAGTTACCATGGGGCGAATCTGAAGTTAGAGGGTCTATGACAGCAAAGCTTACTTTGCTCCCGTCCTCCTCCTCCTCTTTTCTTAAACATCCATAACAGAGACTGAGGCCCTTTTTGCATGATGATGGCATTCTGACATGGGGACAGGAGAGGAGCGGAACCATGACGATGCTCCGGATTATGTTGTCCTAGTCCTGCCCTTCTTATGTTGCCAGCCAGCGTGATCGTGTGCTGTCTCATTGGCAGAGAAACTCCATCAATGACCCCCAATCATGCAAGCCTTCCATTACAGTCGACCATGCAGAAGGGTGGAAGCACGATCTACACACTGCCTCCCCTACTGCAGCATGGGAAGAAGACCTTCTGCAGGCAGCCAGTTGTGTGTGGAGAGGAGCATTGGGAAGACACTCCCATTCCAGCGGAGGCACTGCTGGGATGGTAACGGAAAGACATGGGAGAGCGGCTTGGGAAAGTAGCACACATGAAAGCACTTGCCTTCTATGATAATCTCTCCCACCCTGTAATGATGCCACACCCCAGTAATTTTAAAATAATTTTAAAATTTTACAGTTATATAAAAAAATGATGTAATTTTTCACTGAGTTACAGACATAATGTAGGCATATCTTATTTATTGGGTAAATGAATGAAAAGAACAATTAGAGAGTAGAGGTAACAGTGGGGTTCTCTAATGCATGAAGATGGCAGCCACAAATCTGATTTTCCCTCAATAATTTCCTTCTGGCTTCACACTTAGAATTGCAGCTTCATTATGATAATACTTAGCTTGATTATAGGCTTTCAAGTATTCAAAGCGCTTCACTTGCATTCATAGCTGTACAACAATCCTTATCACATTAAGTAGGAAATATCACCCCATATTGAGATGGAAGAGTTGAAAGTGAGACGCAGTGGCTTACTTAAGGCTGCCACTTAGCTAAAGGCCTAGGCAAGAATTAAACCAAGGATTTTCTGATTCTAGTTCACTATAGTTCTTTCTCATAGGGCCTTTACTCCCTACATTGTTATAGTGCTATTATTCTACTTTCAACATCCTGTGGAATTCTGGGGTTTGTAGTTTACTGGGGCCAAAGAGCTCTCTGGCTGAGAATTCTAAATGCCTCTCCCTAAACTGCAAACCCCAGGACTCCATATAATGTTGAAAGTGGAATAATAGCACTACAATAGTGTACTGTGGAAATGGTCATAGTCTGCCACAGTGCTATACTAACTCTCCCTATGAGTTCCATGCTTAGAAATATGGATAAACCCTCAAATGCTCATGGTGGAACATAGTGTTGTCCTCTTGGTTTGTATTGTAGATGCCAATGGCTGTTTCTTTCCAGCACAAAATAGTGTATTGTCGCTGCCTAGTTCCAGTCTGTGTGGATCCCGTGCTTGTGACTGGTTCGACGTGTACTCTGAATATTCATTGGCAAATACCACACCTCAAGTCTCCTTGCATATATCATAAATAAAGCCAGTCATGTCTTTGTTGTCACATGCATGTCTGCTAGTTCTTTCCTGAAGTTCCATCCTGCATTTTTTGTAACTTTCATAAGCTCCATAATTTTATCTGCAACCTACCAAACAAGTAAAAACGCTTGCTTGTAATAGGATGAAATTGCCATAGATGCAACTGTCTAGAAAATCAAGTAGCACAGGCACATTTGGTTCTCTACACTGCTGTTACACATTCTAAAGAAGTGCATTGCTGTTCTGTGCCTACGGAAGGTGAGTTATATTTTGTCATTTTAGGCTGAATCTTTGTAGTATGTTAAATCACTATTCTATCTATCTATCTATCTATCTATCTATCTATCTATCTATCTATCATTTTGGAGCCACCTTTCAATGAGTAGTACTAATAAATTTTAGCAACTGAATGGCTGCTCAGAAATGGGCTTTTAAACAGGTAGATGGTGGTACTTTATATCAAAGTATTTTTAACCTTAAGCTTTATTTTTAGTTCAGCAACATTTCAATATTATTTCTTCTTTAATTATATTTTAACATTATCATTTTGGTATGTTTTTGTCTGTACTCGTTTTTCTTTTATTTTGTCTCAGTCATCATGTGAGATTCTTGACTCTCAGAAAAGTGGTATATAAATATTTTTTAAAAAAAATTACAAAGAAAATAAAACAACTGAAAGGTATTTCAGGTAATAATCTAATAAATAGTGTGATGGAAAAATAAACATCTTGTGAAATCCTTCAGGCTAAAATAATTGAAGATACATCTGCTGTCTAAATACTTTAAGTGCCTTCCAGACACAGGACGACACAAACTTAGGATGAATAGGTCCTAGAAAAATCAACAAGCCTATACTAGCTGAAAGTATGCCTGTCATGCTGCTGTTTCATGCATAGAACCATTTTAAAGAAAAGGAGGGGGGAAGACGACAGTCCTTGGCAGCCCTAATGTTGTGCACTAAGGAGAATCACCACAAGCATGGAAACATAGAGGCAAACATAAAATCTAGTGCTCAGGAAGAGCCCAGCCACTTAGTCTTTCTGATAGTTCACGTTTCTAAACATATTCCCAGATTCAGCTCATCTCCAAGCTCAACAGGTGGTAATTTATACTATAGAATTATTAGGGAGATTTTTCTCAGTAGAAAAGACCAGCCTCTTGTATCATGAGGCATAATGTTAAGGCACATGCTGAATTTAAAAATCATTGTATCTATACCAAACTCATAAAAAAGTCTAATACAAGCAGAGACTTGCATTAGATAATATTAGCCGCCTCACCACAGAAAGCCTTTTTCAGGAAAGAATGGATTAAAAATCAGAGAAGGTTGTTTTATGATGACCTTTTTTATTCTGAACAAGACAGCTAAATTAAGTGAAATGCTTCTTAAGGCAGAAATCTTAATTGATTTGTTTATATGCAACTCAAGGATAGATTTTATCAAGATAAGAGAGATCTAGCCATAGAGTTTGGAGAAAAGGATTTTCATTTAGAGTTCTGTAAAGATGATGACCAAGCAATTAAAAGTGTACAAATGTCTTTTGAAACTAGAGACAGAAAGTGAATCCACAAAAAAGGGACACGATAAGGTGTGCAAAATTCAAATGGATATGTGGAGAAAATGTTGTCTAAAGATATAAAATTTACTTTGTGCAATAATTTAAAAGAAAAATAAAAGAATACGATCACGTACAGATGGTATCTAATACCAAATAAGCTGTTGAAAATGTCTAATGTTTCAAATCAATGTTGGGGATAGCAAGGTAAGGAGAGCTCCTTTTTCCATATGTGGTAGTCCTGTAAGGCAAAAAGTTACTGAGCTAAGATTTACATCTTTATCCAAAAAAAATTTAAAGGTGGATTTTGTAATGTCACAAGAAGTGTTTTTGCTGGTTATTAGAACAAAGATTTGGAGAGGAAATATGGATTATTTCTTTGACGTATGATAACAGCAGCAAGAACATGGTTTGCTCCAATCTAGAAATGAACTGAAGCACCAATGATGGAAGAATGGAATGTTAAGGTTGCTGAGTTAGCCTAAATTGCCAAACTAACATGAGTTTTAAAGGATAAGCCAATGGAAGTTTTTATTTTTTTTAAGATTGGTGAATTTTTATGGACTTTTTGAGCAATAAGAAATCTAATGAAACAATTATCTGTGGCTATGGTTACTAGTAATTCTAGTAGGATTACTTAGATGGATCTGTAGTGGTAAAATAATATTTTTTTTCCCTTTCATTACAGTTTGGCATGGAGAGGGTCAGAGCCCTTTTGTCTTTCAGTAAGTTAGTGTATAATGTTTTAGTTAGTGTTTAGTGTTTAGTTGAGTGTGTTAGCATGGTATTTTCATTTAACTTTTTTCCTTTTTCTGCTTTTCCTTTTCTGAATATATGTTTCTTTGATTATAAACTATAATCTTTGTGTTAAATCTAATAAGTAATTGGGGAGAAAAAAGAATATTGAGTCTGTTGTGCAGTATCTATTACAAAAGGCATAAAAGCTTTCCACAGCTCTGAGTTTGGTAGCAATAGAGATCTATGGGAAAAGTAGTGGGATTCCTAAGAATAGCATTTCCCTGCTGTGAGCCACTGATTTCTTTTCCCATGTTTACACCATTGCATACTAAAAAAAAAAAAAAAATTATATTCAACTAATGTGTTTTTTTTTAACTTAGAATTTGTTTTTCTACAAAGTGAGGGCTAGCAGTTGTAATGACCGTTTTGAAAGCATTATTTAATGAGCTAGTGATTTCAAAATCGGTTCCTTGAGCTAATATATTCACAGTATAGTCAAATGTGTAGTGTGATCTAGGTAAGAAAAAAAGATAGGCAGTTGGCAGCTTGTTACCTTACCTGCACAGTTTGTGGGAGTTCCTTCATTTTTATAGCTTGCAAAAATTCTGCTGAAGTTAATAAAAAGTTAGCCAGTATATTAAGAGATTCTCCATTAATATAGGTAATAAAACTGTTTAATGTCTAGGCAGTAACAAAAAAGATGTGGGTAGACACAAACAGAGGATTTTGTAGCTATGAACACTTGAGAAGAATATACTTTTACAATACATTCAAATCTGCTTTCATTACTGTAAAGAAGAAAGTTTTCAAAGTTGGCACTCTTTTGCATTGTCTTTAGTAAAAACTTGAATCAAAATTACAACCTCCATTTCTGGATAGGTGGCTATGTGATCTAATCAGATTTCCTGGCAGAAACATAACATAATTAAACCTGTAGGTGTTTTTTCAGAGTGGGACTACATTATCTGATTTTATTTAACCTTTGTTTTATGTAAATTTGTTGAATGAAACCAGCAGCATCTACAACTCAGGTGTGCTCAGACTGACACACATTTCATTTACACATCTCACTGGGTGTTTGTCTCGATTTTTTTATCTCTGCATATTTACCAAATCCACTGGAGCTGAAGATACATCTCAAACCAATACTGTACTTCCAGAATGAAAAAAGCAACTATATAAAACTTGTGCATGCAATATAAACCAAATTCTGGGCTAAATGTCTTTACTAAACTACAGTACATTAACAAGATTCACACAGAGAATCACTATATCTATGCAGTAGGCATGACTTTATTTTAAATGGCAGCATTTTGGTCCTGAGTTGTTCAACATACGCCTGATAAATCCTGAGTAGAAATACAGTCAGTTTCTTTATTGATATTTGATGAATTGATAATTCATTTTCCTCTTTCATGTGAATTCATTCATGAAGCCCTGATGTTTTATGCTGTAGATGTAAATCACACAGCTGCTGTGTGAACAATGGACTCTCTTACCATTTGTAGGATCCCCCAGAATTTCCACTGAAATCAGCCTGATAATTGGCACTTTCAGTTCCTTGCCAAAAGGAGGATATATTCTCTTGATACCTTTCCTGAAGTCCTCTTATACTACTCATCCCATCCCAAAACTTTTCTCAGCAGTGTCAGACAGCCAGAACTAGTTACTTCTTTTTAAAAAATTTCTACAGTTCCCCTGACAGGTCATCACTAAATCCAGGTAACATCACCACATCCATATAACACCAGCAGGGTCCACTGAGAGAGGAAGACACCCGCTAGAAGATACTTTCCTCAGATTTCAGTTTACCCAAATGAATCTTTTACAAAATATGAAACCGTCAGGGGCTACTGAGGGAAGAAAGAATATAGCTAGAGAAATAACTAAAGAAAGAAGAGAAGGTAGCTGGTATGCAGTAAAGAAGAAACTTGATGGTGTTTTTGCCATTGGCTAAGAAAGCAAGAGTGGACTCTGAATATATGGAACTGATATGGTAGGTCCAGTAGTTCAGTTTAGCATCGAGTTGTTAGAAATGTTTAAATCAGTCTGTTTCTTTTTCACACCCCCACTTCCATCATTTCTGGAACATTGCCATATGAACATTCTTCATCTAATGCCAGGATAGACCCTCCAGGTGGTTTTTGTCCTACCAATCCTAGAATAACCAATGGTGAGGAATTATGGAAGTTATATTCCAGAAATAGCTGGAGCCTTAACATTGCCCACCTGAGATCTATTTTTTTTTTCTTTCTGAAATATTTTTTGATGTGGAAGATGGATTATTCTATCCTCTGTAAAAAGAAAGAAAGAAAGGAAAGAAAGAAAATTAATACATGTTGACTCCGTCAAATTTATTGTTGATATAATAGCAAAGAAACAAATACTTTCACTCCTAAATCTTCCAAACAAATATGTAAAGCTTAACACCACAAATATATTTTAAATATACATTTAAAAATATTTTTTGAGATTTTAGTTTATTTTCTAGTTTGTTTTATTGGAATTTATTTATTTCAGGCTCTTTAAGACTCATGTAGGCTTTTTCCTGGCTTTGATTCTTATAGAATTATTTCTTATTTTAAAGATATTAATTCCTTAATTCCTTGATTCCTTTTCCTAATGCTGTTATATTTCCATTGTTATTTTGTTGATGCTTTGCCCCTTTAGCAGCGGGAAAGGAGACTGAACTTCATGTATTTATTGATGATCTAAGTGTAGTCTTGGAAAAAGCCCAATACATTTCAGCCTGTATATAAACTGATTGGCCATCTTCATGGACTGCATTAAAATATTATTATTAGCTATCTTTTCCAGCACCCACAGCCTGAGATCTGATGCAAAATGTTCAAGTTCCTCAAGACCACAGTTTCACAATACAATCAATTCAATCAACATAGATATACAATTTGTCTTTCCTTTCAGGGTTTTGTTTTGTTTTTTTGCATCTGACAGGTTAAAAAGAAGGGGATCATCCCATTACCTCCCTATATAGAAAGCCAATTGGTGCTTTAAGATCTGCTTTAAAAGAACAAGAAATATCAGAGATAGTTGCCATTTCTACACTACACTGTTATAGTGCTATTTTTCCACTTTCAACATCCTGTGGAATTCATAGAATCATAGAGTTGGAAGAGACCTCAGGGGCCATCCAGTCCAACCCCCTGCTATGCAGGAACACCCATCAAAGCATTCCCAACAGATGGCCATCCAGCCTCTGCTTAAAAACCTCCACGGAAGGAGACTCCACCACACTCCGAGGCAGCGCATTCCACTGCTGAAGTTCTTCCTGAGGTTCAAGTGGAATCTCCTTTCCTGCAGCTTGAATCCATTGCTCCTTGTTCTAGTCTCTGGAGCAGCAGAAAACAAGCCCGCTCTGTCCTCGACATGACATCCCTTCAAATATTTAAGCATGGCTATCATGTCCCCTCTTAACCTTCTCTTCTGCAAGTCTGAGGTTAATAGTTTTCTGAGGCCAAAGAGCTTTCTGAGTGAGAATTCTAAATGCCACTCCCTAAACCGCAAACCCCAGGATTCCACAGGATTTTGAAAGTGGAAAAATAGCACTATAACAGTGTAGTGTGTAAATGATCGTTGTGGTAAATACTGCTTTCAAGGAATCTAAAGAAACACTAAAAATGCTATTAATGGATGCAGCTAGTCCTACCCTGAATTCATTGCATCTCAGTGCTCTAATATTAGGCTAATATTGACCTTTTGAAGATACATCAGAAAGCAGATCATCATCAGAAGGTGATCAGGGATTATTGTGTCAAGTCAATGTTGATGGCTGGATCTTGATCTCAGGAGAAGACGTTGTTTATGTCAATGCTTGGGGAATCCTCTGAGGTATATATGTATGTATGTATGTATGCACTTTGGCTGGAAACTTTGGAAGAACAGTGTAATAGAAAGTTGTTATCTCTTTCTTTTTAACTCATCAAAGTGTTGCTGCAGAAATTCTAGTCCTTTTGTGATCATATGGGTTAGCTTAATGCTGCACTCTATCCAGGGGGTGTATTCCATAATTTTGTCCCTTAATGTCTTGCAATTTGAAACACTTTGGCAAAATTCTCTAAAGTCCACATGACAGGTAGATTTGCATGCTTCCATTTCTTCTTCTTCCTCTGAAGACATCTTAACAAGTTCCTCCAATTCCTCCTTGGATAACTCTTCTACATGGCCATCATTAAGTTCGTCCACTTCCTTATGGAGTAGGTCAGCAAATCCTTTTGCACCAAATTGCTTTGCTGTTTGGATGATTCTCTTAACTTCTCCATCAGTTCCAGGGATGGCCTGAAAATCATTCATAATCTTACTCCACAAATTTTTCCAGCAGACATTTACAGTTTCAGATTTTATTTTGCTTCACAATATATGTTTTTCAACATCTATTACCACTTTGTAACATTTTTTTTTAAAAAAACATAATTTATTTCTCTCAAACATTCTACAGCTTGAACATATATAATCTGTCCATTGTGTTTATTCTAAAGATTCTGAACAAATCATAGAAATTTTACAGAAAATGTATGTTCAGAAGAGGGCAACAAAGATGGTAAGCGGTCTGGAAACAGCAATATGAGTGATGACTTCTGAAGGCAGGTATGCTTAGCTTGAAGAAGAAAAAAAATGAGACATGTTGCAACAGCCATATTTAAGTACCTTTAGGAATGTCATGTTTCTGCCATGGAATGAACTTGTTTTTGATTGCTCCAGAGACTAAAACATGATTACAAATAGCAGATCCCACCTACACATTAGGAAGAACTACTTGACTTTAAGAACTGTTTGACATTGCCTCAGAGGTGGTAAACTTGGCCATCTTTGGCCATCTTTTGAGACTGCTGTAGTTTGTTGGTTCATGCAGGGGTTGGACTACATGACCTTTGTGGTTCCTTCAATCTCAGTGGCTCATTACTAATTTTTTGTATTGCAAACTCTTCTTTCTCTAAAAGTTTGTTGGCTTTTGAGGTGATGTGGGTAAGGTATCTCTGTTACTTTTTCTCACAAAGCAAAGTACATTCAGCTAGTCACGCTTTTCTGTAATATACTGGGGCTGTATGAGATTTTTTAATTGCTTGGCTATAAGCCACAAGAAAACTAAAGAGGCTGTTTCCCTTTTAATGTATCTGGTGTGCAATAATCTTTGGTTTCCTAGACTTACAGATAACTGCATACTGAATGCTTTTCAAAGCTGGGTAGATTAAACTCATAAAGCAAAGCAAATGATGTTCAAATGATTTGTCTTACTTGGATGAAGTCCTTCATTCTGGGATTAACATGCCATTTTCTATATGATTTAATAGATTATGAAACGGCTCTATCAACTAAGTAATAGTTTCCCAATCAGTTTGGTCACATATTCTTCTACGGATACCAATTATTCGTGATGTATATCTCAACCTTTCCCAGAAGTTCTTAATGGTGAAATTATACAAAAATTATACCATACTGTATAACATATTTTAAAAAGACAGGAAAAGGAACAAAGGAAAAGAATTATTTCTAAAATGATCCATAAACAACTACAAAACAAGCTGGAGTTCTTTTGCAGTCAGGCATGAAACAATTGTTCTCAGACCTTTAGGGGAAGGGAGGGAATACATTCCTAGCCACTTGTAACTACTTTGGCTTGTGGCTAATCCTCCTGCATTTTGCATTCAGATGCAGCAAAATAAGTGGGAATTGCCCCATTTTAAAAATGGCTCATAGAATCTCCTCTTTACTCTTAGACTAGAACAAACTGCATTGCAAGAGTATGTTAGCATCCCTGCCAAGGAGCTTTATATAGGTTTGTAAATAGGTTACCTAAAACCAACTCTAGTATATGGCCTGAATTTAACAGCTGAAGTTCAACAAATACTGCGCTCCCTTCTTAAGCTGTGTTGGAGAAAGAAGGCACACTTTCCTGTTGCATTTTGATTCATGTTCCTGATTACTTTGCATTCTCCTTGAAAAAGCATAGTTCTTTAGTTGACACAATTGTGGTTGGGTATATGAGTATACCAGTACACCGGTATTGTTGTTGTGTGCCTTCAAGTCACTTCTGTCTTTTGGCAACCTTAAGGTGAATTTATTGCAGGGTTTTCTCAGCAATATTTGTTCAGAGAGGGTTTATCCTTGCCTTCCTCTGAGGCTCAGAGAGTGTGAGTTGCTCAAGGTCACTCAGTGGGTTTCCATGGCCAAGCAGGGATTTGAACTCTGTTCTCTAGAGTTGCAGTCCAATGTTCAAACTATTATATGAAACACAAATATACTGTATAGAAAAAGCATGGGGTTCAACTGAGGGGGTGGTTATCAAAATGCAGCAGTATTTTACTCTGTAAAAGCAATCCATGTATGGGTCCTCAGTTACTGGGTTTTTTTTTCTGTCACTGTTGAGGTAAATGCGTTTGCTCTACCCACTCATCTATTAATTGATGCAGCATTGATAATTTTTTTCTTTTCTATATGGCAGTAAGTTATTAATTATGGTCTTGCAATTTTGAAAATAAAGTCATATTGAGAATGGTTTTATTTTCTGCTTTGGCCCCATGGATTCCCTGGAAGCCTGGTGTTCAAGAAATGGCAGAACAAAGCTGGCAGCCTTTGTCTCCCTCTGCTACAATTGCCTCTTCTGTGCATAAATGTGATGAAAATGAAGTTCTACTGAAATAGACTATTAATGCTAGTGTCGTACCCTCCAGGACACCATACTAAAAACCAACTGTTTGCTTCTTAAAGTAATTTTACAAGTTCTGCATATGTTCTCTGTGTGGCCCACAAAGCAAAAATCCATATGGTTATAACAGTGTTGGCAACAGATCCCATCTGATCTTGGAAGCTAAGCAAGGCCAGCCGTGGTTAGTACTTGGTTAGGAGACCACCAATGAATACCAGGTGCAGTAGGCTGTAGAAACTGGCAAAACCACCTCTCTGTATAACTTGCCTAAGAAAGTCCTATGAAAATCATTTGTGGACAGATCACTCAAAGCCACATATACCCACATAGTTAGTGAGATATTGCAATATGCTGCACATGATTCACTGAGTAGTACTTCATAACTGTAATGTTTCATCACAAAATGAATTCTTGCCATATAAATAAATAATCACGGAGCAGAGATAGGAATGCTAAGGAAAAAATATTAATGTTTCACTGATCGCTAAAAAACTAGAAAACTTAGATTCATTGATTTACATTTAAAAAGGGATGTTTATAACAATTAATTTTAAGTTGATGTTCAAATTGACACACAACACTGAAAGTCATGCGAAAAGGGAAATGAAGAATCCCATTCATGATTTTACTTCTCCATGTTTCCTTTTAATTTTTAAGAATATGATTTGTGAAAGTCAAGAAAGAAAGAAAGAAAGAAAGAAAGAAAGAAATCCTAAGGCAAAATGAGAAAGAATATTACTTTACATTCACTGTATTTTTAAAACACCTAACACATTCTTTATTACATGCAAAAAGATAGCCTAGCAAGACTGCCGCTCTAAGCAATGCTCAGAAGTATTTCAAACATTGCTTTTTACAGGATGAAAATGTTATCACTGAACTTATGCCTTTTTAACTGTTTGGCAATAGCTGTACTTCAAGATTAGCTTTTTCTCCCGCTTTTTCTTGATCATAAAGAATACAACCCTTTTGAACTTGTACCAGGGTGCCCCATTTTTAAGTCATGAATAAATGAATGAATGGATATAGCTCCTTGTTTTCTTCTGTGCTGTCAACAATGATATCTGAATCAGCAAAGTAAACAAGACTGAAAATGCAATTGCTTTTTTGGATAAATTTACTTCTGAGGAAAACAAATTATCATAATCAAATTATGCCCTACATTAATCCTCATTAAGATGGTTTGGGAGAGAAACGTTCTTCTTTGGAGACAAATGTTTATTTAATTATTGATGATTTACATTTTTATTTTGCTTTGCCTCCAATGACTTTATAATCATAGTGCATGGTTTTATCAGTTTTATCCTCCTCGCAGCATGTAGTCATGTGAAACAGATCAGGCTGAGAGAGAGTAATTTGCCCAGGTCCATGCAGTGAACTCATGTGGTATTCCACTT
The DNA here is from genome assembly GCA_948472985.1 of Iguana delicatissima. Taxonomy (NCBI): domain Eukaryota; kingdom Metazoa; phylum Chordata; class Lepidosauria; order Squamata; family Iguanidae; genus Iguana; species Iguana delicatissima. The sequence goes on from CAOKZL010001422.1 coordinate 152,881, forward strand.
GCATTTCCCAAATCCCAGTTCAACACTTAATTCATTTGTGCATTAAATAGAATGTATAGTGTACTACAATAAAAACTCACACATAAACCACAAATTAATAATAGTCATTGGCTAGTAGAAATATTTAAAGGACTTTTCTGAGCAACAGTGTCACTCCTTAGAAATGAAATAAAAACATTTATTTCTAAAAAATTATATGTTGAACATTTCTATCTACAACTGTAAAAATATTTTAATGTGTTTTCTATTTCTAGCCAAAAATGCATGCGCAAAACTGTTGAAAAATTATATTAATTATATTACATACAAAATTGATTGTATTTCATGGAAATTGTTGTGTTTGTTCCTGCCCTTGATTGCCAAAATGTATAAGATGTTGTTAAAATTTGAACTGGATGAACAAATTAAAGAATATATTATTAAATGGGCTGGATCAATGGGAAAGGATGTGGACAAAAGATTTGAAATTTACTTTGACTTATGACTTGAGAGAAGTTTTTATAAGATGATATATAGGCAGGATTTAACATATAGAGAGGTTTGTAAAAATAATTGTTGGAAATGTAACCAAGTTGAAGGGAACTTTTTCATATGTGGTGGACTTGTGGTAAAGGAAAGAGGGTTTGGATATTTTGAAGGTTAAGATTCAATTGATTCCAGTACTGTCCTTGTTTGAGTTGATAAATGAGCAGATGAACAAGGACTTCTTAAGATTGATACAGTACATGATCATAGTACTGAGATTTTTGTATTCAACAAGATTATTGTATGCACATGATTCCATCTCAGTAAGATTGGGTGTTGAAGTTAATCAACTTGGCAGAGATGAACAAACTGACAATGTTATTAAGACATCATTCTTTGACAGAGTATAGAAAACAATGGGAGAGGGTTATTCTGGTGTTAAAATCAATTGGGGGAGGACAAGCACTTAAAAGATTTAATTAATCAGTAAGGTTAGATTGATTATGGTAGAACTGTATTTTTAGTTTTTATTATTGTGTTATGGTATATAATGGAAGAGAGTTAGTACTGGTATATTTTATTAGTATATAAAATATATTTCTTTAATATAATATGAACTTTTAGATAAATGACTTTTGAGGAAGTATAATACAGCTAAGTAGTCACTGGTCTCTTAGAAATGGGCAGTTAATTATATATTTTAGTCTTTTTGTAGTTCAGTTTAGTTTAGTAGTTTGCATTGTAGTTAGCTTTGGGTTTTTGGGTGGTATTGTGTTTATGTGTGTTATGTGTGTTTATGTGTGTTATTTTATATTCATAAAACTGTGTCTTATAATGAAAAATATCTACCAAAAGAAAAATGGAAAACTAATCCTGTGATACAGATGTTTATCTACAATTAGTAATGCCATTATTTATCATTAAGAATAGTTGAGAATATCTTCCTTGTCAAATCTGACAAGATTAATACCTGCCCTTTCATAGATCTTGTTGCCAGCCCTTTGAATCAGTTAATTTATTCTGGTTACTCCAAAAATTCTACAGTGAAGTACCTTTATAAATCTGAAGTATTTCAGCAGTCACGTTTTGCATATTATACAATAAAGCATGAGTAGTATTTCTAAACCATTTTTATGAAATGTTGAATTGTTGAAATGTCATAAAGATCAGGCAGTTATTCATGCCTTGAACATGTGTTAGGAGGTGAAAATAGATTGAAAGTTTCTTCAAAATATCCCAGGCTGCATCTGCTCTGTGCTTCTAGACTGATCAAGTGATGACAAGCAAGCAAATAGGTGAGAAGACTGAGTTTACTACTTTCTTTCCTTGTGACAGTATATGCACAAAGTTACAACTGCTCATGATGTGTCAATTTAATGTGTAGAAGAAAATGAGAGGAGCAGGAAGATAGCAAATAATATAGATATGATTATAAAATGGAAAATAGGATAGTCCAAAGTTATCTCTGGGCAATATTACATAGGGGAAAAAAAGTTTTCTATGAGCAGCATTTGGCGGATAACGTATTTTTTTTCATTCCCAGAACTCTTGAACACATGCTTCATAGAACCTAGTGGTTATAATGTCAATGGGGTCAAGACTCAAGTGCATTGTCTATCAATGGGCCATTTTGAGAAGAGAAGCTGGGGTTTATTAAATCAGATTTTGGAGATGCAAGAAATGGAGTGTAGTAACTTTGATGTGCCTTCTTCCTGGGTATTGACAGGAATGCAAATAGAAGCTGAAGTTTCCCAAATGATCATTCTGTATCCTTGTATGAAATTTTCTTTCAGCTCCCAAATTCTAAAGGCTGAAGGAGAATACCTGTTCCCTAGTTTAAGTCAGCTAAAAAAATATATCATCTTTAAAAGATAACTAATAGCAGATCTTAGTTTGTTCTTGGTTCTTTCACCATTAGCACTGTTCTGTTGCTTTTTAGACAAACCTCTAGTTGTACAATTCAAATTAACTTTTTAATTAGAGGGGAAACCTTTTTTTCTTGAGGCAGATATTTTGTGAATACAATTGTTCTGCCTGGATGTTCTTTTCTGTGATCAAGTGTGCCCGTTGATTTATTTTATTTTATTTTATTTATTTTACAGAGTCCCACACAGTCACATGCAACCTGTATTCTTCAAAAGATTTGACTAGTGCTGCTGAATGCTGAGAATTTCTGAGTCAGAAAATGCAAGAGGCAGTGGGGACAGGATTGAAACACTTAATCAACATTCACTGAAAAGACTTTTCATGTTTTTCCATGCTGTTTCTTCAGGGATGCCACTAACCTAAACTATGTGAAACAAAGCTTTGCTACAGTCATAAGTTCACACACCATCAAAAGTCAGTTTTGTACATTATCCATTTAATCTATGACTCAGTGGCTTCACACTGACATCTGCTCATGCATATGGACACGGGAATAGCAAGCACCTACCCGAGAATAGCTGTAGATGAATAAAATTCTGTGCTATCCAGAATTGTAGAAAGTTGAAGAATCAGATGTTATACTAGCTTATGTGCAAGACTTTCCCTGTTTAGATATGCAAACACAATGCATGGTAGGCAGGACTGATGACCTATAGAAATTTGGGCACAGGATCTGTGTTATCCACCCATCCTCCTGCATGTGGATAATGAGTGAATAAGGGAGGATCTGTTTGCACATCAGGCAGACATTGGGATTTGTTCTTGTCATTAGGTCATTAAGGAGGGTTCACCTTATGAAAACCCTGTGAATGGGTTAATAACAAGATCTCCCTCCAAGATTTCTTGTTATTAACAAACCTGCTTAGGCCTCAACAACTCAGGACTATGGCTTCCTATAGTGAGTCAATCCATCTGAAGCATGGTTTTCTTCATTTCGTGATGTTGTTATTGCATGCCTTTAAGTCATTTTTGACTTATGGAGACCATAAAGTGAACCTATCATGGGGTTTTCTGGGGCTGAGAGTGTGTAAAATGCCCAAGGTCCCCTGGAGAGTTTCCATGGCCGAGCAGGAAATTGAACCCTGGCTTCCAGGTCATAGTCCAGTGCTCAAACCACTATACCATGAGGGCTCTAAAAATACAAATTGGAGAATGTGGGCATTGATTCCCCATGCCTCTTGCATGGTAAGCTAGTGCTACTGCCATTTCCTGTTGTGATTTGAGCTACTTTACCTCCCATGCTAACTTCCTACTACCTACAACATTATTGTCTTTTCATTATGTCATTCAATTTGAGTCATTGATGCTAACAGGCAGATAAGGAGTAGAGAAAGAAAAAAAGGAGGTGGCACAAGTCACGTTTGATGAAACTGCTAACCTCATGTGTCTGTCTGTCTGTCTGTGCCTGTGTATTAGTCAAGGTTTTGGTTCATTTCTTTGTGAAGTCCTTTTGGACTAAGAAAAGAAAAGGAGGAACATGAGTTTGCATACTGTGACTTCAGACTGTAATCTGGCTACAGCCCTTAAAAACCATACCATAATCTTTGAGAAAGATCCATGCTGAATTCGGCCCCAACAAAATTATGTTATAAAAAATCAGAGTATCCTCTTGATTATCTGAGGTTAGATCGCATAGCTGCAAAAAAGATATTACAGCAGCTTGGTAGGTTAGAAAATCCACACTGTAAATGAAGGAAGATTGAGAAAACGGGTCAGAGAATAATGTGAATGTATACCCTGACTTTGTTGTAAAGCTAAACTACAGATACACATTGCATAAACACCATGACTTTTCCATAACTTGAACTTAGCGCACATGGAAACTTGTAGTGTTCTTAATGGGGGCCTATTGTCAAGAGCTAATTTTGATTAGAAAAAAAAAATGAAAAGTGAAGGTTAATGATGCTGATTCCCACGTACAAAACCAAATCCAAAATCCTTAGGCAGGCAATACATAAGTTAGGACTAAGTACAATTCCAGAAGAGTGTGCAAACTGTCAAGTTCTCCAGATGTCTTTATCAGGTCTGAGGATAAAAAATTAGGGGCAAGGGAAAATATGCAAGTCCAAAAATGTGGTCAAATTTTTTAAGCCATGGATTAAACCACCTTTGCTCCCCTCCCTAGTTATTTACCACCTAACTTAGTGGAGAATGCTAAAGAACTTGAAAGCTTGCACACCATGATTTTAGTTTGCAATTCAATCTATTCTGCTTATATGTGTTCTGCAAATAATGACATTCTAGTACTAATGGCTCAGAAGTTATTGAATGTAATTAAATATATGTAAGGTGTGATCCCATTGGTTGATAAAAATTATCTTCAATTTATCTCCTGGTGAATATAGATATTCATTGTTTGCAAAAATGTGAAAGATTCCTCATACTGGTTAGAAACTGTGATAACTTGAATAATTGCCAGAACCATGAAGAACATTTCTCCTCTTTGATATTCTCTTTGTTGTAACCACAAGATTAAATTATTATCAAAATTATAAAAAGCACTAGTTCATAAAACATCATTCTTTTGCAAAACAGGTCTCTTTAACAGAATTTCACCTTAAAAACAACAGAATGATGATCCTTTTAAATTTGATGCTCTGTCTATTACCAACAAGCACTGCTACAAACAAAAGGATTTCAAAGCCCAACATTGTTCTGTTCATGGCTGATGACCTTGGCATTGGAGACTTGGGATGCTATGGAAACACAACTCTAAGGTTTGGTACCACTTTTGGTAATCTATAAAGCTGATATGTTTAAATAAATTCTCTAAAACATGTTTGGCTTCAGTGACATTTTAGAATGCAGCTCTACCACCTCCACCACTCCAAATCCCATAGAGAAATTATTCCAGTCTGGGAGATCAATGAAATGCAATAAAACAAATATCTAAAACTGAAAAAATTCAAAAGTGAAACATTGAAAACTACAAAAAATAAACAATTTTCCTCATGTTTTAAATTTTGTTTCATGCAATAGGAAATGGTCACTAAATATCAGGGCCAGAGTCAGCACCACTTGCTGATCTGAACACCTTTGGAAACTATAAGGTATTTTCCAATTTCATGTCAAAGTAGAACACTGTAAGAAATTAAAAGGCTGGCTAGTCCCAATTTATGAGGGCTGATTGGGGCACTGACACCAAAGATAAACTATCTTGCTATAGAGATGGTCCAAGAGTGGACATTTTGCCCAAACCCCTCTTGAATTTGGCTCCATACCATGTTTATGAATAAATACCTTTATAGGGACTGGTCTGGAAGCCATGCCCTATGAGGAGCGGCTTACGGAGCTGGGGATGTTTAGTCTGCAGAAGAGAAAGTTAAGAGGGGACCTGACAGCCATGTTTAAATATCTGAAGGGATGTCATATCAAGGAGGGAGTGGGCTTGTTTTCCGCTTCTGCAGAGACTAGGACAAGGAGCAATGGATTCAAGCTGCAGGAAAGGAGAGTCCACTTGAACCTCAGGAGGATCTTCCTGATGGTCAGAGCTGTTCGGCAGTGGAATATGCAGCCTCAAGAGTGTGGTAGAGTCTCCTTCTTTGGAGGTTGGATGGCCATCTGTTGGGAGTGCTTTGATGTGTGTTCCTGCATAGCAGGGGGTTGGACTCAATGGCCCCGTGGTCTCTTCCAACTCTATGATTCTATGTACAAATTGTACCTATACAAATTGTTTGATTTGATTAACAAACCAAATGTATTAGAAGTCAATTAATAGCCTTAGAGAGAAGAAAATAATCAGTTTTATTTATATTTATTTTTTTAAATTTATAAACTGCCATCCTCATCATACACAAAAGCTTCCACTTAATATGGTTTAGAAAAACATTTTAAAGTTATAGATATCAGAGTTCTTTTAAAAAAATCAATCAGTATCAAAAGAAAACTGAAAACCAGGCCACACAAATTCAAAGCACAAACTTAAGAAGCAATGCCAAATATTCAGTTGTTCCTAGCTTTTGAAAGTTTTCCTAAATTAATGAGCTTCACAGAATTTCCAGAAATCTAAGAGTCTGGTAAACTTATGAGAAAATGCAATAGTATCTGATGATTTTCGTATCTAACCACATCTACTTCATGATCATCCTGTGACATCTTAACAAGCATTGTGACCTATTTATGGATTATGGGTTGTGAACTGCTTTAAGCCCCAAACAGAACATCATTTTGTGAGGTTTCAAAAATGTGAATTTGTGGATCATGAATCTATACTGAGGCAACAATTAAGAATAGTTTCCAAAATATGGCAAATGCACATCTTGATGGTGATGTTCTTTTCATTTTACTTTGCTGAAAATCTAGAATGAGGTGGTTAAATTACTACATTTGTTCAATTGACATAATGTTCAGCCATGATATTAAGTATTAATTCAGTGAGTACTTCAGAAAACATAGATTCAGTTGTTTAGTTCAAAATGTAATATTGCACTTTTCACAGTATAATTCTATATACCAATATTTTCAGAGGTGTTTATTCACAAATTAGCCTTGGGTCTGCCAGCATAATTATCCCAAAGTTGGAGGGGAAGTCAAAACTGGCAACAGTGACTGAGGGTGGGAAACCCATTGGCACCAAGAAAAAAAATGAAACAGTTGGAAGCAAAAGCATTGAGAGAAAGAGGCTGCCAGGTTTGTGCTACTTATTTGTTGAATGCTCTTTATAGTACTTCAGTGGTACTCCGTGGTACTTTAGTTTAGGTCCCAAAATGGACCGGAAACCATTACAGCTGTTTCAGCAGTGGAGATGTATCTTCCCTTATGCAACATACCATAGCTGGCTAAAAACAACCTAGCACATATAACCAAGCGTGACTAACAGAAGTTTCCGAAAGCACTCTTCAAGGCAGCCCCATAATAAAGCAGAGCCCCTGCTCACCTAGTATTCTAGTTCCATTCAAGAGAACGTAAACAGAGTGCTTCTTCAGATAATACTCTCAACATAGCAAGCTGAGAGACGTAGGGGACAAGAGCTGCCACCCCACAGCTTGTAAAAGTTATTTTCACACTGATAAGGAAATTCTAAGAGTTGCAATAATAATAAAAAGTCTTTTTCCATGATTTTTCAAGTGCACTAAGAGGTGTAGGGGCAGAACTAACATATGTGGCTCAGTTCTCTAACATTCTTGAGCCCGCATGCATTCAAGAAAGCACATATATAAGTATTCATTCAGATTTAGATTTACTTTATAAATTAATCAATACACATATGCATTAAGTTTTTATTTGTTGACTTTGACCACGGGATTTCTAGCTGCTGACTAAAATATGGAAGGCTTTATCTAAGGCCCTTTCCACACGGGGGCTGGCGAAATGGGGGAAACGGGGCGGCAGATGTGGGGACGGAGCTTACCTTGCAGCAGGAGGCTCCATCCCCGCGGGGAGCAGCACACGTTCGCTGCTCTAAACGTTGGCGGTGTTCGGCAGCGTCCGGCGGTGCCCAAAATGGCGACCGGCAGCTTCCGGCAGCACCCTGCCAATGGAGGCAGTGCGCCAGCCGGAAGCCCGCTCCTGGGCAGCTCTGCAGGGACGCGCTAGTTCTAAATGAGGCGCTGCGACGGAGTAGCGCACGTGAGTTTAAAAAGACCACTTGAAAAGTGGTCTTTATAAAACACGGAGCGCCACCCCCACACGAGGGTGGTTTGAGGTCTAGAACCTCCCCTTTTTTCACCGCCCTAGCGCACCCTGCAGTGTAGACGACCTCCATGTCCAGTTGTCCCAGTGCAGGGATTTACCCCCGTGTGGAAATGGCCTAAGACTTTAGTGATGATAGTTGGGTACAACAAGTATCATTGATTTGGGAAACCATAGGTACACTTTACTGAGCCTATGACTGAGCTCTCTAGTTCCATTATTTTGCTGTGGATAGAGTGTATGTATTGCATAAATCACACTGAATGTAATGACAATTTTTCTTTAAAAAAAAAATCAAAATCTGACTCCTCTCTGTTCGTTGTATACCATTAAAATTCTGTTTGTTTTCTCCCTGTCAGAACTCCCAATATCAACATGTTAGCTCAAAGAGGAGTAAAGCTGACTCAGCATATTGCTGCCTCACCACTCTGCACACCTAGCAGGGCAGCTTTCTTGACAGGCCGGTATCCTGTCAGATCAGGTAAAAAAATATTCACTGTTCTTGTAGTGTGTAATTAAAATTATTCTTCAATATTTATGAATGTTCTTAATTGCTTTGAAATATTTACTTGTTCTAAATGAGACTATGCCCTGGTGTTTTCTTGAACCAAGTAGGTAACATGATCAGCCTCATGACAAAATGTTCTTATAATGTACATGAGTACCCCTCCCTTAACCAAACTCTTTTGTAATGTATCAGCCCCAGTTGCCTGTGCCTTCTTACTTGAGTAAGGAAATGTGCCTATGCTGTTTTGCCATGTTAGTGAATTGGAAGAAAAATCCAAAAAGAAAGAAAGAAAGAAAGAGGACTGATTGGGCATAAATGATATTTTAACTGTCTGTTCTCCCGTGCCAGGGCAGTATCAATTTTTCAAAGTGGTCTGCATCATTTATTATATGTAGGGATCATGATTTAGGTTGTTGTTTAAGATACGTATTAGTACAAATACTAAAGAGAACAAAGCTAGACACCTATGTGGAAGTAAGCTCTATTGAAAACAAAGGGAATTACTTCTGAGTGTTTATACATAGGCTTGCGCTCTTAGTATCTGAACTGACACATCAATATAGAGATTATTTCCTTGTTGCTGGTACTTTGTCCTCTACCACAAATAATTATAACTTGTATATGAAATATAAGTACCTGTATTTGGGGTACCCAATAATGCTTAATAGATATTAAAGGAGTTTGTCTGATCCAGCAGTGTGATCTCTTTACATCAGGAGTGCCTGAATTAAGCAGTATCTAGGTGTGTCTACTACCAACTTCATTATTTTACTTCTTTATAAAGTGGGGAGGCTAACTACTCCAGCATGGTATAGTGGTGTGAGCATCAGATTAGGATACTGGGAGACTAGGATTCAAATCCTCACTTTGCCAGGGAAACCCATGCCATGATCTTGAGCGTTTCCATTTCTGTTATAGTGCTATTATTCCACTTTCAACATCCCGTGGAATTCTGGGGTTTGTAGTTTACTTAGGCCAAAAAGAATTCTAAATGCCCCTCCCTAAACAACAAACCCCAGAAAGGGCCATTCTCTCTCATACTTTCAGAGGAAGTCAGTAGCAGACCTCCTCTAAACAAATCTTGCTTAGGAAAACCTTATGATTACATTATCTTGTAACTTTTACAACAATCTTATATAGTTGATCACTGTTATCTGCTTACTGAAAATGTTTGAAACTTTTTAATAATTTTAGAAATGATCTTCTCATTGCATGAAAGCCTTCAAACATGACAAGATATCTGTTCTATTTGGGACTTATTCTGCATAAAATCTGCATTTTTGTTCTTGTTCACAAAGCAGTATTTTCTGCATAAGAGATATTTCTGTGCAGAAAAGACTGTTTTCTGCACAAAGCACCAACATACAAACTTTATATAGCATAAGTCCCAAACTGACTGACTCCTTTGTCCAGGATTATTCTTATCAGGGTTTTTTTTGACACTCAGGAAACACAATTTTTTACCATTTATTTAGCATCTTTTCAAATATTTTCCCCATCTCTATTCATAATTGAGAAAAACACAAGTGCTGGGTTAGAGCTAGTTGAATATGTGTTATAGTGGTGAACAAATTAAAATAATTCCAACCAAGCAGCCCCCTAACAACCTAAAGAGAAAGCTATGGAGAATAAATACATCTTTAGGTCATCTTCTCAAGGCCTGACTTACCTTGATTGGGTCATGAGTTTCATATGTGTTGTACCCAGCCAAAATATCAGTACATATGATGCCTTTTAGTCTTATTTCTCCAGCTTTCAAAATAACCTCAGAATAACCTTAACCAAATAACCTCAGAGGTTCAAACTAGATACTTTCTAATTCATCACTTAACTCTTACACAATCCTGTTTATGTGTAGCACAAGCCTGTCCCATTAAGTGGAATAGAGTGTACTGCCAGGTATATGAGTATGGACTTGCAATTTTAGCTGCAGACAGAGGTGAACAAAATTTGGGAATTTGAGAATTAATTTTCAGCCCCTGGCGACCTCCATGAGCCTCAACAATCCATCCAGTGGTTAGCTAGAAATCCACTTCCAGTTTTGTAAAAATATCTTTTGTAAGTGAAACAAGATGGGGACAGGATTTTGCATTGTTTTGGATAAGAATTACTACAGCCCAAAATTTCTGACAACAGCAATTCTTCTCCCTTTCTTGACATTATGTGCATGCAGGGGAATCAGAATCATAAAGTAACTCAGCAAGGCTCCATAGGTGGCATACAGGTCATGTATTCCTATCCTTAACTCAGGAGAACAACTGGAAAAAAGTCTCCCAGGCCATTTTCGCATTATACTCTTATAGCACAATTATTCCATGATTATTCAGCCCCTCCCGAAACTGTAAACCCCAGGATTCCATAGGATGTTGAAAGTGGAATAATCGTGCTATAAGAGTGTAGTGCGGAAATGGCCCCAGTCTTTTAAAGAAATGTCTTCTCTGTGTAAATAGAAAGACATCAGAGGATCTGGCACAGCTGAAACAAAACATTCAGTCAATGTACCATCTATATTCCATGGCTAGTCTGATAAAGTGTTCTTCAAATGTTATTTCATTCTAAGATGTATATATTCTCTTAATCAAAACTGTTTTGGCTCATCTTCCAAAGTAATTCCAAAGTAATTTTTGTTCCTTTAGGAATGGCTAGCTTGCATCGCATTGGTGTGTTCTTATTTTCTGCTTCTTCTGGTGGACTGCCTACTGAAGAAATAACATTTGCAAGACTTCTTCAGGAGAAGGGTTATGCCACAGCTCTTATAGGTGAGACAGGATGATACATGCATCTTTGTTCTGCATGTTCTGGTTTTAGAAAGGTATATCCTGCTTTTGGACTCAAAAAACTGTCATCCAGCACAGATCACATGTTAAAAATGGAATATCAAGTAAGTAAATAGCATAGTTCGAAATAACTTGGACCGGTTTGCAAAGCACTCATAACAGGCTCAGAGCTCAATCATGTGGTCTATGTATGCCTTCTCTAGAAAGCCACTGAAGCTGTTTTGGGAACACTCTTCTTTGAATGTTACCTAGAATGGGAGTGGTAAGGTAGCAACAAATTGGCTATGAAATGTTCCCATACTTGAGGGGAAATGGAAAAAGGCATACTTGTTTGTTTGTTTCTTAATGCAGTAGGAAGCTTACAAGCCAACATTTGAATATCCACCTGAAATACTTGTATGGCTTTCTTCACTTAGGTAAATGGCATCTTGGGATTAACTGCCACAACAGTGATGACTACTGCCACCACCCATTAAATCATGGATTTAATTATTTCTATGGGATCCCTGTGAACAATATCAGAGACTGCAAACCTGAGCATGGAAGTGTTTTTCAAATGGGCATTAAAATGTACATTCCTACACTACTTCAGATCACCGGGATTGCTCTAATCTCTTTGGAGGTTTTGCATTATATTGGTCTTGTCAGAATTTCTCACAGAGCGCTGGGCTGCTGCTTCTTAATGGCTGCAGTGCTAATTGGAATCTTGCTGTTCTTCTTTTATAATTTTCGATATCTGAATTGCTTCTTGATGAGAAATCACAGTATTATCCAGCAGCCCTGGAGCTACAAGAACCTCACTCAAAGATTTACAGAAGAAGCCAGAAGATTTATAATAAGGTAGATATATTCATTTTTAAGGTAGTGGAATTGCACTGTGATGGATTGTTTACTGTGATATGTTGAATAACTACCACTAGATTTATGGCTCTCCCACATCACAGCAGACATACAGAGCATCAGGTATTCTTGTAGTTAGTAAAGATATGCATCAGCTAAGGCTAAATCCTAAACCCAAATTTGGAGGAGTTCTGGTGCTCCCTGAAGCAAAGCAGACATCTTTCCAAAATTACTAGAACTGAAGGAAAACCACACATAAAAACTTTGTGAGTATCTTTACCTGCAGAAAGGCAAACCATCAATCTGAGAGGCAAGAAGAATCTGTCTGAATAATTGACAGCTATACCTTGTATTCGTAACATATTTTTTACTAGAGCTTTGCAATCCCATGCTCTGTGAGATGATGAGTTTGATAAAAGTCTGAAAATATTGTTTATTACCCATACAGGACATTTATTTTAATTTACAGATAGTTAATAGTGAAAAGATACTACCACAATTTTAATCAACACTACATTCAGTGCATTTTTACAGTCATACATTTAGTGTATTTTACAGCTCTATCTTTCTAGAATGTTCTCAGTAGATGCTTTCCCCTTCTTAAAGGACACTAATTTAAAGTTAAAATATATAAAATAAAAGTTAAAATAAAAGCTATTGTTTCTTCAGCATGTCATTAATAAACCTGGAATGACTGACCACTATTTTTTTCACTGTTTTTTCACTTTCAAACAAAACAGAAACAAAACAAAAACATAATATATATGCAGTCCTATGAGTAATAAATAATGCTTGTTAAGCATTTTTCTTTCAAAGATTTTGGAAGCCTTCCAAATTATGTGATGTTTTATATGATAAAAACAATTCTCATGTTGTGCTGTTCTGTTTCACTGTTTAGCAGGCAGATAGTCCTGAAAATGTAAAGGTAGAGTACATTTACTTAGGTTGTCATCATTTTGGAGTTAACTTTTGAGTTTATGGGATCTGAAATTAAATATTTTTGTGCACATTAAAAAGTATTTATTAATATAATTGCATGCATTTCTGCTTAAAAGTAAATCCCATTCATTTCAATGAGACCTCTGTCCAGGTAAATAAGTGTTTATAAATCTACAGCCACAGAGGTCTACTGTGGAAATGGTGCCTTTTAATTGGACAACCTGTATTGTGCAGCTAGAATGTTTTATAATAGATATTTAGGTTTGACAAACTGTAAGAAACATAAGTATTTTCATGCCCCACTGCCTTCAGTCCCATTGATATCCTTTAGATCAGATAGTCTCTTTAGCAAATGTAAACAAATGTAAATAACACACACTGAGCTTTTATGCGGGCACAAGCTCAGAGCTGTAGCATCCTGTAACCTTTTGGGCAATATTTATGACTCTTCATATCAGGTTTACTTTATCAAAACAAGGGATAACACACATCTTTTAATGTCAAACACATGACCAGCCTTTGGCAGAAGAACTAGAAATCTACTGTCTTACTGCAAAAGCTCTTGATATATGGGGTGGAAAGAGACAGGACTGTTTCAGGATTCACAGAATTACTTTTGGGGTGGTGAAGTGCATGGGATCATCTGATGATTTAACTTTCAGATTCTCTGGCATATTAGAAATTCCTGTCAAGTATCTTCCAGTTTAAAGATGTATCATGGGGGGTGGAGAGATATGTATTGAAGTAAATCCTGTTCAGAAGACACCATACAACGTATCTGTTTGGGTATGCAGAAATTAGTTCCATAGATCTTTGTGTCCCTGTTAATATATCTCAGGTTCCAAATGGAGTGTCCGTGGGCACTACAATCCCCATGAAATCTCTCTAGTGTCCACCAAAGTCCTCTGCCTAAAGGTATATAAAATCTTCAGCAGGTGCTCACTCTCTTCCTTAATTTCCTTTGCCCAGAGCATGGGCTCACATGAACAAACTGAATCAGTTCCTCAGTTCATCTAGCTCATTTGTCAACTAGTTGTGGTCAACTTGGACTGACAATGACTCTGCAGGGTTTCTAGAGGCCTTTCAACCATGTTCAAACTAATCCTGAGCCTGCTCAGCTTCTGAAGTCAAACAAGATTAGTTGTGTTCAAGGCAATATGTTGGTGTAGAGAAAAAATTAACATGAATGGAGTCTATTGGTAGAATGAACACAGCAATTTATTTAGATAGACTCAGCACTGAATGGAATCCGGAATGCATACTCTGAGTATAATGGTTACTAAGCAATTACACCAAACTTATACAGATGGCATTTCCACACTACACTGTTATCATGCTATTATTCCACTTTCAACATCCTAAGGAATCCTGGGGTTTGAAGTTTACGGAGGGGCATTTAGAATTCTCAGCCAGCGAGCTCTTTGGCCTCACTAAACTACAAACCTCAGAATTCCACAGGATATTGAAAGTGGAATAAGAGCACTATAACAGTGCAGTGCAGAAATGGCCAGAGTTACTACAAAACCACATAGTTGTAGCAATTGAGTAAGGAAAAGCTGTGAAGGTCATACAAATTCTTCAATAATGTGAACACGCAATTTTCAAACTATGTTTGAACACTTGTTCTTTGTACCACATACTGTTTTTTAAGCTGATATCTTTTATTAGACAACTGTGTCACTGTGTTTTAGAACATGGCTTAGAATGTTTTGTACATGTTCAACTTAACTTGAAATCTCTAAAGAGCTTACAACATACCATGGCTATATTGTTATTAAATGAAGATCAGGGATACTTCATGAAACGTATTTACACAGCAGCTTACTATCTAGGCTGCCTAATAAAACCTGTTCTTCACCTTCCCAAAAGAAAATAAGGGAAATGGTCTCTTATTGCTGCTTATCCTAACCTGGTAAGTTTCTAAATCGTGAACAGAACCTACAGGGATGTAGCAGGTTCATTTTTCACTTCTCCCCTCACAATTTCTCATCTCTCTTCACTATACCTCTCTCCACCACACCAGCAGAACAGCCGCAAAACCGGCATGTATATGCCCAGCCTCCCTACTTAAGTAGTGAGGAGTGGGAGGATGAATGCCTGAACATGCCTCCAGTTTTTGTATTATCATGTTAGTGGACATAGATTACACTATGAGTCATAATTATCACCTTCCACCTCCCTCTGCTGAGGTGTGTATATGCTTGCATTTTCAAACAAACAAACAAACGTATGTATGTATGTATGTAGGACATTTTGTTGAGGATGACAAAAATCTTTTTTACAGCCTTATGGACAGCAAAGCATCTATTATTCTGTGATGTGGTACAGCTTAAGATTTAAAACTGTAAAATGGGAATGAAAAAGTAAATGCCAAATGTATATAGTTGTCAGGAAGCATGAAAAAAATTATCTGCATAGTAGCAGATAACTCTCTCCACACACACACACACACACACTTTTGAAAATTGCCATGTTCTTATTTTTGCTGTGTATGTGAAGAAGACAGTAACACCCTGCCTTTGTTTGTTCTTGATACTTAAAAAAAAATCAGTTTTTCACTCATTTAAATTTAGTCGTACTTTAAATGCCACTTTGACATGTTATACTTACAGCTATAAAACACGAGCTATACCAACTGTCTGAAACAACAAATACTTTTTGACTGAAATAACATTTGGTATACTTAGTTCATTAGTAAGGAGGCCATAAAGCACTCCATTTCCTAAGGTATACACTTTTAAATAAGAAATAGCCACAAACCTACAGGTATGTGCACAGAATGAGTACATGCATACACATTCAATTCAGGGCCAATGTCCGAGGTTGGTACTGCTGAGGCCCACGCCCCCAGGGGATGGGAGTCACTGCCAGTCTCTATAGCAGGGATGGGAATCATGCAGCCCTCCAGATGCTGTTGGATCACAACTCATACTGAGCAGTCCTAGTCAGCATAGACAGTTGGTGAGGAACGCTAGGCATTTTAGTCCAACAGCATCTGGAAGGCTGAAGGAGTCTCATCACCTACCTGGCCTGCTGTTGGCCTCTCTTCACCTGTCATTACCAAATGACCATATTCTGGAAGAAAAACTTGGAAATATATCTGTTTTAGACTGCATCAACCCTTGCTGAGTCTTGGAGCTGCGAGGAGGGAGCGGGGGAAGTAATGCTTTCATATTCTGATTGATAGTATCAGGGAGCAGGTGCTGTACATCTTGTTTGGTAGTACTTGTTGAAGTCAGAGGAAAGGAAACAGCTGCCACAGCCAAGACAAGCCCCCCACACACACACACAAAAAAAATCCTGGATTGGCACTATGTCTGTGTATGTCTCTGTATGAGAGAGCCAGAGGCAGGATCTTTGTTGGGAACTATATAGCCTTCCATGTGTTTCTGAACTACAGCTCCTGGCACTATTCATCATTGATTATGCTGTCTAGGTCTGTTGGAGCTATTGCAGCTCAGTCATTTCTGGAGGGCCAAAACCCCCCACAAAATTCAATATTTCTGCACATCTTGCCCTGTATACCATTATTATTCTCACTTACAGTTACACCTACTGAATTTTGAATGGCATTTATATAAGTGTTAACTGTGAAGCAATTGATTCAATAGGCCAATTTTAGTGGAGGCTGGCAGTTGGAATTAGGCCATATATACTCCATATACTATAAGTGTTTTAAATATTGAATGAATCTACTTGAAATCCATAAACTGGACTACACCCCAAATTATTTTTCCCCCACAAATGTCTTGCATCTCACATGGGGTCTTCCAGGTCCTTTTATGACCTATTCATGTGTCTGTCTTTCCTGTTAAACAAGACACTCGTGGTTAATCTGAAAGTGAGTCAGCTCCTGAGTGTTTTTTAAAAAATAAAAAATAAAAACATAACATTTTTAAAGGGGGAAAAGAAATATTTAACAGCTATCAAGAAGAATTATTGTGCATGTTTAAAGAATGTCATGTTGAGTTTCTAAGGTTTCATTTCCATGTGAACAGATATGACTGTCTGCTTTATGCAAGCACAGAGTTTGCTTTATTGTCCATCCAATGAATAAAACTTAGATTTGTTGAGAAAGGAGGGTCTGTCTTGGTAAATTGTGTTGAAGGGAATGGCAGTAAATTTTCAAAGGAGCTGTTTGCTGAAGTGCGCCAGTTAATAAAACAGGAATTTAACTGTTATTGTCAAATCTCCCTCCCACTTACAAGCTGATGCACCATTCCGTTTTCAAGGTCACAGGAGAGGTAGTCAGTCATGATTCCCCTTCCATCCAAAAAAGAGATTTAAAGTAAGAAAAATAGTCATTGCTGATTTTCTAATCTTAAGGATATTAATAGGTGAGGGGTTTTTTTAAAAAAAAAATACCTGGGAGCTTCCTGTCAATCAGTGCTGGTGGGCTTAGAAAGCAAACCAGTGAATGATTTTAGATCCTTCAGGATGAACCATTGATTAGATATCTGTTCTGGAGTTAGAACTCAGTGTTACAGAGGCATCCTTTATATTGCTTCAGGGGTTGTTATCATCACAAAATGGGCATTTGTAATAGAAGTGGTGACTTGTACCTGTCCTGTATTTATTGCTGTAATCCTGTGTTCCCATTAGATGCTGTTGCAAGAGATGTAAGTTCTCTCCTTGGTACTGTTTTTAATCAATCTGCCTTAGGTTATTTTGTACTCCTATATGGGAAATGGGATTGCTCTCCAAAAAAATTAGGTTTGAGCTATCAACCCCAGATTTATTTATTTTTTTGATTCATTGTTATATGGTAGATGACAGTCAAAGCATTTTCGTTCCCAGTTACAGCTTCTAGTATGAGTTGCAAAAATTAAAGTGACAGAAATATTCTATCTGCAGACCAAATGATTGTATCTGAACAAAGGATTAATGAAACTGAAGATAACAATGATTGATTGATTGTTATTATTATATGTAAATATGTGTGTGAGTGTGTGTGTGTGTGTATACCTGCACATGTGTGTTATTTATTTAATACATTTATATATTTTCAGTGGAAGATTCCTCCCACTGCAAGATTAAGTCATTGAATCTCAGTATGACAGAAGTGTTGTGTGGTTTTGTTTTGTTTTTCTCCTCTGAAATAGTGCAACCTTCTTCCATCTCCATATGGTTTGAACTACCATTCTTATCATCCTTTGTCAATGTAGCCAAGAGTGGGAGATGGTAGGTGGTGTAGCAAAAAAATCTCTGAAAGGCATCAGTTTTAGGAAAGTTGTAAGCAACTTATTTATATTTTGTTGCAGGGGGCCAAATGGGAATTAAGCCACTGAGAATGAAGGCCAAAGCGAAACAAATTGCCCTTCCCTGGATTCCATTGCTTGATTACTCTAGATTAAGGATGGGGAAAAAATATTTGCTGTGATTCATTTTCTACCTGGAACTGTGCAGAAATATTTGTTTTCTCCAACAGCAGAGAGAAAATTACTAAAGTTTCTTGACACTCAGAAAAACCACTTAGGAAAAATAGCACAGAGAAAATGTATACACTTTTGGACTGGTATTTGTACATCCCAGATTCTTTTAGGAAATTCTTCTGTGTGGAAATGCACAATATTGGTGCAAGAGAATGTTGTTGGCATAAAACAGTTTTCATGGAAAGAGGGCTGTATGATTTAATAGCTCTTCAAAACTCTATTACAGTAATATTCCACCAAAATATCATGTGGGTTTAGCAAATAATGCTTTTTCTTCAAACATAAACACACACACATACGCAGAACAATTTTCATGGAAACCTGTACTCTTTTTTTTAAAAAAAAAGTTACTGTTTTGCAAAAAATACAGCAATTTTCCACAAAAAAAGGGAAAATTTTATTCAGTGAAAAATATGGATTTTGCATCAAAAAATAAAAGGAGAGGAATGTTATGTGTATAAATATGGTAATATACTGATATAATTATATGCATTGCTTGAATTCTAATTTACTCTTCCCCCTGCTTTTTTTTCTCTCTCTTTTAGGAATACTGATGCACCATTTCTACTTTTCCTTTCTTACCCTCAGGTGCATACAGCTCTGTTTGCTTCCCAGCCTTTCAGAGGGAAGAGCAAACATGGCTTATATGGAGACGCTGTGGAAGAGATGGACTGGAGCATAGGTATGTTACATATCTGTTCATAAATTTTACATCTCATTTCCTAATTGGCTTTTAGGTATATGAACAGCCTGGGACAGTCTATAAAGGTGCAAAATGGTCATTTCCATGTAGAGAGGCAATTACCCCAAAATTCTACCTTATCCTTAAATGAGACGAAACAAATTGAAGATGCCTCTCTAATATATTAAGGCAGACTAATTAAGTTTCAGAGCATGTTAAAAACCTAGAAATTGAATATAAAATATTGGGGTGTTTTCCTCCCTCCCACACTACATTCTGAATTATCAACATGGGGTAAAACTATTGAAGTAGCTGTTGTCACAAGAATTTGTAACTAAGCACCTTTTCCTCCTTCCTTTTTGCTTTATTAGTGGTGATAGAAGGACAGTACACTGTGTAATGACATATCTGTGGTGTTTACAGTCTGGCTCTCGGATGTTTAAAAATGCATTGGATTTTCTTTTGTCACCAATAAGAATTCCAATGTATTGCAAGTGGGAATATGCATCTTTACTTTTTATATTCTTTCATATATGACTAACAAATTTCAAAGGTATCCTCCCTTCTGAGATTTTAGGAGGTTGGGGACATTTTCTAATGCTCTTTCGTTCTTTCTTTTTCTATAAAACATTTCCTTCCAGAAAAAAATTGCTTTGTCACAAAATATGTACAGTCTGTGTAAAATAGAGTATCTATTGCACAAAACCAGGGTCTTTGGGTTTTTTTAGTGTGAAATACCCACTGCAAATAGGAAAAACAAGGTTAGAGTACACTTTTATTTCTGCTAAGGTAATCTTTTCATTTGGGTGTCCATTGAGGATTATAAAATGTATAAATACACCTTACACTTAAATTCAAAGTACAAAGTTGTCCTACATCCAAAGGAGTGTTCATGTGTTTCACTAAGGCATCCAGAGTTAGGAAACACAAGGTGAAATAAAAGTAAAATAAAATTTCAAAAGACACACATATTCTTAGACTATGAGATATTTTCTGATCTCATTGAAAAACAATGGTATCCCAGTAGAAGAAATTTTGTTTCCCCTGGAAGGGAGAAAACCTACTGACAACCTAGATATATCATTTTGCTTTACTGTATTATGGTTTACTGGAATGGAACTTTTTTCTACCCCCTTCCACTTTTTCTTTCCTTTTTTCCCCTCTTCTTTTATCCTAATACATTGATCTGACTGGAACAAAATTACAGCGGCAAAAATCAATAGATTAACTGAGTTTTTTTTTCAAGTCAGGGTGGTAGTCATGTGGTGGGGGGGCATTAGCAGTTGTCCATTTGAAGAAAAAAAGATAAATGCCAAGTGGCTGAAATTTACAATCTCTGTTTACTGTGCAGGTGGGAATCATAAAATGTCTAAATTGTAGGTGTAGTTCTGTGGTTTTGCTACAAAACAGCACTTGGAGGGAACTAAAATGTAACATCAACAGGTTAAAGTAAATTGTTGTTGCTGTGTGCCTTCAAGTCATTTCTGACTTGTGGTGACACTAAGGCAAACCTATCATGAGATTTTCTCTACAAGATTACTTCAAAGGGGATTTTTCTTTGCCTTCCTCTGAGGTTGAGAAAGTATGGTTTGCCCAAGGTCACCCAGGGAGCTTCCATGGCTATGTGGGGATTCAAACCCTGGTCCCCATGGGCCAGCGCTAAATCCCACTACACCACACTGGCTCTCTTTAAAGTAAATATCATGCACAAGAGTATGTAAAGAGGGCACATGGAATGATAACAGCTCCACATCTCTTATAATATCTAATCAGTTCAGAGTTTTACCATGATCTAAAACCCCATCCACTGTGTATCACTGTAATAATCATTTTTGTTCTACAGCAAAGGAAATGCTGTTCTTATATTCAGTAATGTTTATTGCTTTGTGCATAAAGCAAACCTTTGATATATATACTTGAATGTTTGTGTAGGAATGGAAAGGATATTTTAAAACATTCAAAAATTGGTCAAAAACTTCTCTCTCAAGTATTGGAAAACCCTGGTGACAAAAATCCTGGGCTGATGAGAATCTTCACTGTTTGGGATTTATCCTGCGCTAAAGATATTAGTGCTTTTTCTTTTCTTTAGTGAAAACCATTTTCTTTTCAACATTACTTTCCATGCAGAAAATGCTGTTTTCTGTGCATGCAATGCAGTGATTGGGAACTTGCGCTTCGCAAAATCTGCATGTGTATTTTTTTGGACAGAAAATACCATTTTCCAAACAGCATTTTCCATGCTGAAATCGTGTTTCACACACATGCATACACACACACACACACAAACCACATGCAAATTTTACACTTCAGTTTTTGAAGTCTTTCTGGTAGAAGGAAGACAATTGCTAAACTTACCCATTGCCTTTTTCAAGTACTTACTCAGCAAAAAATTGCATACTTATTTTTGTGAAAGAGCCCTAATCTAGAAACTTTTGGTGACAAAACACCATTTTTGGCGGAGAAATACAGGCGAATGTAGAAGGGACAGTCTTTTGTGGGTATGTTGCGATCAGGAGGCTTATCAGTTCTGAACAATCACTTTCCCATTCTGCAGTCATACGGAGAGGGTTCCTCTTCTTCATTAATTCATTTTGCACTGGACTCTCAACTACATGGAACTGAGTCCAAAATGTGTGGCCATTGGACCCCTTACATAGCAGGAAAGACTGTTTTTGGCATCAAAGCCATATGTTGTGCCTTCTTATTGCTATGTATCAAGGTTATGGGCCAAATTAATCCAGAGTTCTGATTAATATTCTAAATGTCTGTTATACCCACTAATATCCAGAAAGGTGCATGCATGTGCACAGCAACAGCACTGATTTTCTTTTGTCTTATCCAAACACAATTACAAAGAGAGAGCTGTTGTACAGACTATAGATATGAATATAGTCTGCTCTGTTTTTCACATGTTACAGATGAAGCGCTGTCTGCTGACTGTGGAAGATGCTGAACCATTATCTGCTCGTATTAGTCGTTTCTAAGCCAGGGATAGGAATTCTGCTCTCCTCGGGGAGTTGTTGAAGTGAGATTCCCAGCATTCTTCAATATTGTGTATGCTGGCTAGGACAGCAGGAAATAGCAGCCCAACATTTGGAGTGCTGTCTCTTGTTCTAAATCCACTAACATCCTAGGTCCCTTGTGAAAGAGAGAGAAAGATAGCTGAACGTGTTGTATATTTTCGGAACATGTTGTATATTTTCTGCAGTTGTTCCTATTAGCGAATCCTAATTATAATTATTATACAAAGGATGATGCAAGGCAAGCAGGGCTGAGTCAGAAACTACAGAGGGCACAGGGACTTATAGAGCACAGCTTTCAGAGGCAGGCTAATTTATCAAGTTCTGCAAGGGTTCCACTTTCTTTGTGGCTGTATTGGAATGACGCTTCATTTCGAAAGGTAATTATCCATGAAAACAAGTTCATACTTGAAACAATCAAGCTGAAAGCACAGCAGTGTGAAAAGATAATATTCGCTTGCATTCCTCTCACCCATTCACCTTATGCCCATTTGTGGTTTCAATATAGCAAAGTACAAAATTATTTTGGTAAACAATTCCATATTTATTAAATTATTGCAAAATGTCTTTCACCTCTGCAGTAGATACATGCTTAGTAATGAACTTTGAATCAACAAACACTGATTGTAAATGCACAGAGTTCAACCTCATTCACATTTCTTACTAAATTTAGCATCAGGATTGAGTGGAGGAATTTCAAGTACCATCAAGTTGGAGTGATTGTTCAAGAGATGTATCTTTCCTTGTGCCAGCAATCCTCAACTACCACATATTAGAGTGCTGCTTATTGAAACAAAGAAAACTAGTTAACCTGTCATTATCAGTGCTGATAGTATTTTACTACCTCAGATATGCTCATTCTCTTTCAGTCACAAAACCATAAGTCAGTGGTTCTCAACCTGTGGGTCCCCAGATGTTTTTGGACTTCAGCTCCCAGAAGGCCTGAGCATTGACCATAGTGGCTGGGGCTTCTGGGAGCTGAAGTCCAAAAACATCTGGGGACTCACAGGTTGAGAACCACTGCCATAAGTCTTAATGAATCAATTTTTGTTCACATTATCCTGTTGTCAAAATCAGCACAGGATTCATAAAAGCCTCTATGTGTCATACTGAAAGATTTTGAGCAGGGCCTTCTCTAATCCTATGCATTCTGATCACTAAATTTGATTCCAAACAGAGCATTTCAGCGTAAGGTCTTGATACTGGAATTATCTCCTACTATATAAAAGTCAAAGTTTGTCTGTTTGTGAGTTTGTCTGTTTGTCTGTGTCAGGCAGCCGAAGACCTCATACAATTCGCTGTGTGAGGTGATAAGACCTCATATGATTGGCTGGCTGTGAAGATTCTGTGGAATCCTGGGGTTTGGGGAGTTTAGGGAGGGGCCTTTAAACCCAGCCAGAGAGCTCTTGGGCCCGGGCCGGTTGCTATGGAGATGGGGCCCCTTCCATCCATGGGGGATGCCAGAAAACATAGGGGAAGCATATGTAAAAAATTTAAAATGATT
Source organism: Iguana delicatissima (assembly GCA_948472985.1). NCBI lineage: Eukaryota > Metazoa > Chordata > Lepidosauria > Squamata > Iguanidae > Iguana > Iguana delicatissima. Next base: position 176,605 of record CAOKZL010001422.1, read on the forward strand.
ATAGACAAGTTACAAGGTCTTCTTGCCTCACACAGTAGATTGTAGGGGTTTCCCAAATAGTTAGGAATAGTAAAGTTGAAATTCAAAACAAAAAATGCTTCCAGAAAAATGTAAAGCCATTCACAAATTCTACAGAAAGAAAAAAAAAAAAAAAAAAAAGCCAGTACATCATTGTTGCCAAGAACACAGATTGGATTGGGGATAGGGGGGAAAGTTACTGGTCCTGTTGTGGCCAAGAAAAGTGGAGACGACCGGGTTTTCAGGGAAAAATCAAAAAGCCTTTTTTTATTGTTAACAATCCCTTTTCGAAGGGGAAAGTTATCTCAGAACTGTTGTGTAAATTTAAATTTTGGAGGAGCATCACTATATCCCTTTTTTGCCTTCTATGTCAAATAATTTAATTTACTTAGCCCGCCCATCACTGGAGAAAAAAATCTTTAGTTAATTTTTCCCCATTACATTTTAGGGGCACACACGTGTACAGGGGGAAAACAAAAGTTAGTTTAAAAAAATATACAAAATAATGGTAGGGAGTATAGTGCCTCCCTTAACCCCTTTGAATGTTGCAAGGCCATTTCTTAAAATTTGAGATAAGACGGGACATCTGCAATTTCTAAAGGGGACAATTAAACCTTGTTTTTCCTATTCAAGTGGCATTGGATTTAACCCCTTCATTCCCCCCTTATGCTAAATTCAAAACTTTGCAATTTAAAAGTTTCCCTTTTTTCCTTCTTCCTTTATAAAGTGAACAAGCAGCATTAGAATTATTAACACACATTACACTTACACGCTTTTCCCCAATAACGGGGGGGGTCTGATTTTGGGGAGAGAGGTTAGCTTCCGGGTGAAACCCCCAGCAAAAATTCAAAAATAATTCCACAGCAGATGCTGGATCTGATGTCGTTTTTTGGACCTTTCCGGGTGTGCCAGTCTGTACAATCTAGCCCGGGAATTTTTTTTAGGAGTTGCTGGGTCTGGTGTACATTTTGGCGGCTTCGGAGCGTCAAATGTATCCCTACCCCAAAATTTTTTCTGCCCCCTTTTTTTCTGCAACCACCAGTTAGGCATACACTTTAATTTTCCTTTTTCCCCATTGATTTAACTTTAAGATTAAAAAACAACATTTTAACATGCAGAGTAAAGACTGGCAAATTTAGGAAAGCCATTATGTTAGTACAAAGTACTCTTGCTTTTTGTGCCTTTTCCCATACTTCTTAGGGAACTAATTTTATCCACATGCCTGCAGACCATTAAATAATTTTTTAATTTGTATACTTCAAAATGCTTTTTCCCCTTTTTGCATTCAACTCATTTACATAATAACAACAGGTTGTATTTTACCAAAATGCTGAGTACCCCTTACAACTGAAGAGATAGTTTCATGCTGGGCTGACAGCCAACAACGCACCTGCCTTACATAAAAACCCAAATTTTCCCCCCAGGGGGATCATGTGTTGTATGTACCTGTTGTTTTTATTGTGAATCCTTTTTTTTTTGGCCAGCCACACTATATCAATTTGGGCACTGAGTGAAAAGTGATAATCCCAGGAAATAAAACCCTATACCTATTTCCCATTTAAAAACTGGTTGCTTTTCAGAACTGGCTATGGAGGCCCAAACCCCCCCTTTTTTGTCACACAACTCAATAAAACCAATACTATAACAAAAAAATTAACATTGAGACATTTCCCTGGGCATACCTGTTTGCCATATACACATATTTTTCCAATCCCTAGTGATAAAATAGGTAAACCAAACTTCCTGCCCCTCCTATACCTTTCTCAATCTATTGTTTTCCACATTCAAGATCTGATCATGCATGTGTCCCAAGTTTAAGCATCTTGGCCACCTTTACCACAGGGGGGGGTTGTCACTACCACCTGAAAGGTTCCCACCCATGTCCGGGTTTCCCCCAATCCTTCACCCATGTCTCCTGGTTTGAGAGGGTGTGCCTGTGCTTGTGGGGAAAGGGCCCCCTATTTTAACATTTTCTCCCTTGTCGTATCAGAGCTTTCCCTAACACACTAACTCTTTTCCTGTAAAAGTTATTTTCCCCTTTAATCCACCCCAAAAGGGCTTTTGCTGAAAGGTGACAACTTCATGACTCTGTAAAATTATTTCATCTTTTTTTCCCCATCATGATGGGGCTCTGGGAAAAACAAAAACACTCCTGGTTTCTCTGTTGTGGGCTGCACATGGAATGAGAATAAAGGTTTTTTATAAAATGGGCTCAAAGATGAATGTGGTATCATCCCCACTTGTCCTGTGCTGGCATCCGGTCCAAAAACATAACCGGGGCCCTTTATCTGGACCAAAACAGTTAAATACTGTGTCTCCAGGATTTTGTTTCATCTTCTCCATTTTCCCTTTAAATTCTGGGGTTTGGGATACAATGTGACTCCTCCGGGTAATTCCTAGAAAGGTTTAAAATTTTACATTTGTGGACAAATGCAGGTTTTGTTTTTTGAGCCTGTATGATGTGTGGGCTTTTTCAGGGCTGTTGTTTGGTTGTTTTGCTGTCTCACAGCTTGCATCTTTTTCCTCCTCTGCCTTCTTCAGCCAGAGTCCCTCAACTGCAACTCCACTTCCAAACTGGAGAGGCGCTCTATCGCCTCTAGAAAAGTTCCATTTTCTCCCTCCCAACTCAAAGGTTTCGCTGTCACCTCTTCTTCCCCGCTTGCTCGTAGGGGTGCTCCATCACCTCCTTCCTCTTGCTGGGGCTGCGCCAGGGAGCCTTTCCAGTTTCCACCTTTTCGGGGGAATTCAGGGGGGCGCCTTTCCCCGTTCTGACTTGGCCCTTTCCCTTCTCCATGTTTTGCGGCCCGCCCCACCCCAAAAAGGGACAACTTTGAATTTCCCCTTAGTTTATGGGGGGAAAGGGGAAAAAAACTTTTCCTCTTAAATGCTGTCCACTAAAATTTTTTTTATGGAAATTCCGCTGTCGTCTTCCACAAAAAGGGTTCTCACCATACATCACCTCTCACTTGGTCCCTGCTGTCTTCTTCCACAATCCCACCAAATATCCACATCCCTTGACTGTCTTCACCATCTGTCCAGATTTTTTGGCCTATGCCTCTTGGCCCCCCTGGGCACATTGGGACCTTCCCAAAAACCCTCTCCCTTTTTTTGGGGTTTTTCCCCCACCTTTCATTTTCCAAACCCTTCTCATTTTTGGGTTTTTTTAAAAAACTTACAGCTCCCAGTATTCCCCAAGCAGTCTCCCATCCAAATCTAACCCCGGCCCGGCCCTGCTAGCTTCCGAGATCAGGGGGGAGTCGGGCGTGTTTAGGGTGGTATGGCCGGAGGGAGGTTTTAAACCACTCCCCTTTTCCCTCTTCAGCCCCTTGCAGCTCCTGGACTCTTGGCTGCCCCTGTTTTTTGAGTTTACTCTGCTGCATTTTATTTTCTCTTTTCCGGGCCCGGTTCTAAAATTCCAAACATCAGACGAACTAGGAAGGGGGGGGAACCCCCCTTTTTGGAACTGACTCCTCTGTTCCTGCTAAATTAGTCGGCTGCATCCGCCCTTCCATTCTCCCCCATCTGTCCCCCCCAGGGGAAGGACAGGCAAACAGGCATGCAGAAAGGATCCGGTGGGGGGGGGAGCGTGGTTGTCTCCTAAAGAACTGCAGCTTCAAGGCCTCTGTGGGGGCTCTACCTCTCTGTTCTTTTTCATTGGAATTCCCAAGGGTTCTTGGGGGGAAATTTTCAGGTACTACAATTCCCATGTGTTCAAAATTCCTATGTCAACTGCTTCTCCAAAAACTCATTGTCAGATAGAGTTTTTCAGCTTTTTAAATCCATCATTCCTGCTTTTTCCCCAATTTTTCCCCCTTTCTATTTATTGACTTAGAAAGGGGGGGGCCTTTTCCTGCTTGCAAATTGCACACTATTTCTTCCCCCCAAACTAGGCCTCTGCCTTCTTTCTCCCACTTGCCTCTTCCTCCTGCCTGCTTGGAGTCTCAAAAGCTCTCTTCATCCCTTTTATAATTTTTCCACCAACTTGATAATCAGTGAGCATATTCATTTGGTTTTGGGTTATTTGGATCCCACCCCCCAAAAGCTAGGGGGAAATCTGCCCTTTTCTAGTGCCCTCCCCCGGGTGGCTCGCCCCTTTCCCCATGTTGGATTTTTTCCTCCACTCCTCAGTAGTGAAAAAGGTCAAAAGAACTATTGACAATCCTGCCAGTTAGAGACATGTGAATGAAATTTTGGGGGCAAAGTTTATTTTTAGTAGGTCTGACATGGTGAAGGGTGTATATTGATAACTCTGAACTCACTGGTAACCCCCTGGGCTGCTGAAATAGTGGGGCCCCCCTCTTCTTCACCACTGTCACCCCTTTTTCCCCCTCCACTTGGTTGGGTTTTTCTGAAAAATATGGCGGGGCTGTATGTAGTTCTTTCTGGTTTCCCGGGGGGCTTCTAAAATTTGGGGCCCCCTTCCAAATTTCTTCTAGTCTTGTCCACCACTGCATACACAGCCTCAAGTGATGGTGAATGGATGGGAATTTGGAAAAATGACAGCTCATTAAAATTCATGAAGTCTCCTTTCTCCCCTTTTTAACATGAGGAAAACCCGGAAAACCCGACTTCGCTCCTATATTAAAAGGGGAAAAAACTCCCCGTCCCCCTGTGTTACAGTCTCCAGGCTGTCAGATTTTTCTTTTTCTTTTTTTTCTTTTTTTCCCTTTTTTTTCAACAGGGAGGGGGGAAGGGGAATTCCTGGTGATGCAGAGTTCCTTCCCTTTTTTTTTCTTTTTTTTCCTTTTTTAAATGCAGCTTTTTTTAAAAAAAAAATAGACTCTGCGCTGAGCTCTGCCCATTGTGTTATCTTGCTTTGAAGTGTTGCAAAAAATAGAGGAAATTTTTTCCTCCCTTTTCCTTTTCCCCGTTTCCTATCCAACACCTTAAGGCTTATTATTTTTTCATTTACTCTTCTAACTTTATTTCTGCTATTCCCAAACCTCTTGGCTAAATAAATGTCTAGCCCAAAATAGTGTATCCCACTATCACCAACCAGGCAAAAAATTTAAAATTTCATTTTCCCCTTTAAACCCTTTTGAATGTTAATTGCCGGCCCATTAAAACTCCATCAAGGAGGTCAGACTTGGTCCTAAAATCCCCCTTTTTTCCTTTTAACATGGAACAAAGGGATCCCTTTCCAGTTAATTGGGGGAAAATTTTCCCACTGCCCGAATTGCAAAATCAGGCTTTTCTTTTTCACCTTTAAAAGAAAACAATGGCTCTGCATTGCTTCCTCACTATTTCTATTAACACCTGAGGTTTTTGCACTGACTTTATTTCTCCCCCTTTCCCCCCGCCTCTGGTTAGTTGACTTCTCTGGCTTAAAACAACAGAGAGCCCAAGAAAGGGGGGGCTTTCCCGGAAATGGCTTCAAAAGAGAGAGGAAACAAACCATTTTTTTCTCTTTACACTACAACGGCAATAGTAAGTTTCCACTGAATCCTCCTTTAAATTCTTTTTGAAATTCTTTATCATACGCTCTAAGGGAGTTTGCTGACTTTCTCCCCCTCCCATTTCCTCCCGAGTTCCAGACAAGACACAATAGGAATGGGGTTGACGCACGGGTGAAGGGGGTCCCGTGCGCCCACACAAAGGGGTTTTTATTCCAGTCACTCCAGCACTGACTTAGCCACCCGGACGATCATGGCATGAACGTAAGAACTGCAGTGCTGCAAGCATTTCATACACGCATCTTTCATTCAGACAAACAACCTCCCATCTGGCCCATTAAACCACAACTGAGACATCTCATTTATTATTCCGCCATACCAAGAGTTTTCGGGGTTTCTCTCTCCACCGCTGAGAGGTACTCGGCCGAAACTCGGGGAGTGATCAGTTCCCCCTTCCCCCTCCCAAACATGAGGGGGGTCTACTCACCAGAGGGCCATGGGAGGCTTGGTTTCCAGCTGTAACCCGAGGTCCGTTGACTGGATTGCTGTCGCCAGAGATGCCACCACTCCCCCAACCAAACCTCTTCGACAAAAGGTCGAGGGCACCCTGGGTTTTGTCAAGGGGGGCCGCAATCCCCGCCGTCCAAACGTCCGTCAAGGGGGACAGAATAGTCCCTTCCCCCGTTTTCCCGGCCAATGCACCAGAAATGTTGTGGCCAAGAAAAGTGGAGACGACCAGGTTTCAGGGAAAAATCAAAAAGCCATTTTATTGTTAACAATACCTTGCGCAAGGGCAACAGTTATCTCAGAACTGTTGTGTCAATTAATTGAGGTAGCATCACTATATACCTTTTGCCTTCTATGTCAGCAATCAATCATTTACTTAGCCCACCCATCACTGGAGAAAAAGATCTTTAGTTAACTTTTCCATTACATCATTGACTGGCACACACGTGTACAGAAGAGAACAAAGAGTTAGTTTAGAAAATGATACAAAATAATGGTAGGGAGTATAGTGCCTCCCTGTGAATTCCCAGACCTTTGAATGTTGCAAGGCCATTCTCTAAAATTTGAGATAAGACAGACATCTGCAATTTACTCAGAGGCACAATTCAATTCGCTTGTTTTTCCTATTCAAGTGGCATTGGATTTAACCCCTTCAGTACTGGAATAGGCCGGTTGTTAAGTTCATGAGGCCTAGCGGCAAGGAGGAGGACAATATATTCCCTCAGGAACCCAAACTGTGTATGTAAATAACATTGAATGCAGATTGCATTGGGAAATATGGAGCAAAGTTACAGGAAATAGAGAAGAAAGTTTGGTGAGTTCTTAAGAGGAAAATAAAAACCCTGGGCACTGCCAGGTAAATACGCTAGTAACTGATATAAGTTAATTATCACAACCAAGTTTGCAGTTGCATAGGGACGTGGGGGCGGGGGGGCTATTCACCCCAGGCAGCAATGTTTTTGGGGTCTCTCAGCCCATAGCCACACCCCTGCACGCCCTGGCCATGCCCCTACACATTGCAGCCACGCCCCCGCACATAGTGACCACACCCCTCACACTGCAACCCGTGCCTCTCCCGCCCCCCCTCCACATAGTCCAAGCTCCACCACTGCAAGTTTGGTTTTATGGAACAATTTACAAAAGCTAAACTACTCCAGAACAAAATATGTAATCCACCCAATAACATGCCTGCACAAAATACATTCATTTTAATGCAGTGTGCACAGAGACAAAGCTTGAACTCCAAAACAAAGTTCAAACATTCATGGAATTGCATTTTGTTCTAGATATTTTTGGTTCTTAATGATTGGCAACCACTTCAGCACTCCATTTAAAAATGGTTTCTATGAATTTATCAGGAAAGAAATGAACCCTGGAGAGATTCATACAGCTTTTGAATTTCATGTTTCTCAAGCTGAATAGAGATATACTCTGGTATAAAATCAATAAGAAAACATTAACCCTGAGAAATTCCAGTAAAATCAGTTGGAATCAAAGGAAACATGTAGTGCTATAGATTGGAGAGAGTCTTCTAGAATGCCTTCCTCTATAACACTTTGATCGCATTTTGGCAAGGTACTTGGTGGCTGGATTGTTAATATTTGTTTGTTTGTTTGTATTGTAGCTCACCTTTTCCTACCCACCTCATCAAATACTCTTTCTAAAAATAAAAGGAGAAAGATAAGAGATGTAGCAAGAGAAGGGAGAGAAATAATTATTAACAAGTCCATGCTTTTGATACTATAAAGATAGAACTTGTAGTTCAGAAATCGTTCAGAGCCCCCCTTTTTTTTTAATGAGAAGGATAACACTGTTTGTGTGCAGCAAAAAGAAGCTTTTACAGGTACAGAATGGCCATAAAAGGTTTGTTGTTGAGTAGCTTTAAAATACAAACTCATAATTTGTATGAAGAGGTCCCAGTTTCAATCCTTGAGAAGCTTAGGAAAAGCTTCTGTCCCTGAAATTGTGAAGAAGCAATACAAATCAGCATGGACAATATTCAGTAGGCTGTGCTGGGATCCTAATGTTTTCTTAGTACTTAAGAGATCAGTGTTGGGAAAAGCAGAGCAATAATGAAGAGGCAATATATATATTTACCCTAAAGTCTTGCATTCCTTCACCTCATGTTATCTGTGGAGGGATTATTATTTATTAAATACATTCTATCCTGGTCTTAAACAAAAAAGGCTACTGGAGTAGCTTACAAAAAATCAGTAATTATACTTTTGCTATTTTTGATTAGTTTTTTATATATGTCCTACAGGACAGAAGGCACATGGAAACAGAATAGGTGAAGAAAAGAAAAATGAAGTGAATGGAAATATAACTGTTACGCATTATATTGTACTCAGATATATGGTACTATGTCTATTCTGCTTCTTGGCTGGCTTCTTCTTTGTTGGCCTTTTCTTTTCTTTCTTTTTTCCCTTTTTTTCCTCTCTGTTCATATTTCAACTTTAATCTGCTGCTTCTCTCATTCCACTCAGGGCACAATGTTTTTTCAGAAACCTATCTGAGATTGAGGGTCACCCACCTGGGTAATGGAGAGCTATGTGGGTAGCAGCTTACCAGGAGATATCTACTTTCTTCTTCTTCTCATGGCAAGCTGGTTCTTTAAAAGCCCTCCTTGTAACAGTTAGTATCTTATAGCGATATAGCCTACATTTAGAATTATAAGAATTATTAATTCCATAGAAGTCAAATCATAATGCTGTTAGCATATCTACTGAAGGCAAGACAGTCAAAAGTGTAGCACCCTGAGCCATTTCTGCAGTACACTGTTACAGCGCTATTATTCCACTTTCAACAGGTTTAGAATTCTCAGCCAGAGAGCCGTTTGACCTCAGTGAACTAAAAACCCCAGAATTCCCCAGGATGTTGAAAGTGGAATAATAGCACTATAATAGTGTAGTGCAGAAATGGCCCTGGTCCAGTTATGTCTGTCAGTTTCCCTCCCACAGCCAGTATGGCCAGTTTCCAGGAATTGTGGAAGTTGTAATCCAAAATTTCTGGAGGAACTGAGATAGGATTTAATGGGTCCAAAGCACTGCACTTTTGGCAGTGCTCTAGACCCACTATGCTGCCTTCTATAGATACATTAAGGGAAAGATAGTCCTACCCTATGGTCTAAAACATTTAAATTGGATTCATGCATACATTTTTACATAGCATTTATGCTTGAAAAGAACAACATGAATGAGCAAGTAACTACACTGTGAGATAGACATTACCTTAATATTTTAAAGTGCTAAATGCTCATGCATTTCATTATAACATCATGTTACAGTAGCTATATAAAACCAGCATGGTCCAAATTTGATGTAAAAATGCTTTGCAAGCCGGTGGTGATCACAGCCTTACTAGACTTGTGAAATTCTTGTGAGATAGATGTGTGTGTGTGTGTGTGTGTGTGTAAAAGAAAAACAAAACAAATACCTACAGTGGACAGATATGATAATACCACCAATAGATTCATGATTGCAATTAATTTTGAAAGAATATAGTAAGTAATTATATTGTTCAAAAGTAAAATCAAACAGTTTTGTTGGTGTTTCCATTGTGGAAACACTGCCAGATGAATAGACATAGAAGAGCTTTTGATGCTATTGAAAACAACTGGTGAGCACTGAGAAGACCAATAAATAGGCAAAGAATAAGCCAACAACCACAAATCTATGACAGATATCCCTGCTTCAAAACTAATACATTTATGAATTAGTCTACACAGCAGCATAAAAAAATAAGGCCTCAAAACCATCAATTCACTGGCTTTATATGACTGCTGAGAAGTAAGTAGCTTAAGGATAACATTTTCTAATTAATGTTCTTTAACACTGCATGAAGTATTTAAGAAAGATTTCCATGTATTGTAAGTATATGCTTCTTAAATATATATCATATGGCTATTGCCTGAGCATATTTGTATGTTACAGAGGCATATTCATGTTGTTGTACTAAAGGCTTGTTTTAATCCTCTTACCTTTCAAATAGAAATGAGAGGATTAGGCAATGTCACATATCTAACTATGATGATCTGTTCTATAAGTGCTAATGCATATGAGAACATCATGGTATCCAAAACTGTTAATGGCTATGCCCTGTCTTAGGCACTGGTATCTCAAAGTGTCAGCTGCAATGCCTTATTCCAGCATTATTTCCTAAAATGTGACTACAATAAAATTCAAAACAGTGTAGTCTGTGATGTTAAATTGTGTTTATTTTACTTTATTTTTTGAAATTGTTTCAGAGTCAGTGCAAAGAATCAGGTCTGACATGTATTAGATAAACCCTCAACCATCTAAATTGGTATTACACATACAATCAACAGTATAGGTTGGCCACTGCTCCGTTGCATGATCTCCACTATACATAATGTTGGGGTTGTGATTGTTAACATGTTGGTCATGTCAAGAGCAGTATCACAACCGAGTTGTCTGATACAGAATTACTTCTCTGAATATGTATGTATGTATGTATGTATGTATTTAAAGCATTTACACCCTACTTTTATATAACCAGGTCTATAAAAGTGATTATAGTTACACAGAAAACAATGTAAAATAAAACTCACCTGCATCCACAGCAGTCTAGGGTCATTTGGCCATGAGGTGGTCCATTTCACAATGGCCACATCAATGAAGATACAAAGCTGGTTCCATTTACAGCGGGAAAAAATGAGCTACCAGAAATGTCCTAATGTTCTGGTAACTCATGAAAAAATAAATGCAAATGTGAAGATCATTAAGAACGTTTCTATTATTCATTCACATGAGCAGGAAAGTATAAACTTTGGAAAGCATGTGAAGCCTTAATTCTGAACTCTCAAGCTTGAATTTGCTTGTCAAGTAGTTAAATGTACATGGCTATTTTTTTAAAAGACAGGTTGCATCAATAATGAACTTCTAACAAATGTGCTCATGCATTTGCTTTTAGGAGATGAGAGAAAGTAACATTCTTTTTAAAAGGCATGAAAAGGAGATCAAAGCAAAGTAAACTATTTTGGAACTACCAGGAGCTTTGAAACTTGGCTTTTAAGAGGAAAAACTAGTGTGATTTTTTTTAAAAAAATCTTTACTTTTTTAGTAGAAGGAGCCAATATAAACTGGAAGATACTGTAATGAATATCCTAAAGGCACCAGATCCTGTCCGATCTTGGAAGCTAAACAGGGTCAGCCCTGCTTGGTACTTGGATGGGAGACTGCCAACGAATACCAGGTGGTGTCGGCTACATTTCAGAGGAAGGAACTGCCAAACCATCTTTGAGTATTCTTTGCCTAAGAAAACTGTATGAAATTCTGGGTTCACCATAAGTCAACAGGTGACTTGAAGGCACATCCACAGACTGTGTAATGAACTTTAAAGGGATAGGCCAGCTTTTAACATTACTACCTCATTAACTGAAAATAATCTGAATATGGCTAGTTTGAAAACAAATGGAGACTCATATGCACATTTATGATTAGAAGATTGTATCCATAGTTAGTCACACATGCAATAGACAAATTAAAATCAATGGAAGATGTTATTTATGGTTAACTCGGGTTGTACCATAGGGCTTCTGAAGAAGTGTCATGTTGAAGAGGGAGCGGGCTTGTTTTCTGCTGCTCCAGAGACTAGTGGACTTTTTGCACGCAGTTTCTTTTGCGCGAGGGCCCCTTGAGCATCGCGTAAATGGAAGCGGTTGGTCCGTACGACGCACTCCCATTCATGCAACGCTCATGAGCCTAACGCGGGGCACATTTTTTTTTTTGGCTCTAAGCCGAAAATACCGCGCAGTCGCACAATGCTCACGGGACACTCGCGCACTTACCTGTGTGCGGTGCGTCAAACGAGGCAGACCGGTCGTGCTTCCTCCCCCAGCGCAGCCTACAGCTCCCAGGCTGCACTGCGAAAGGAAGGAAGGGGCGCTAGCGCGATGGTCGCGCAACCGGCAAGCCGCTGCGGGAGGCAGAAGGGCTGCCATGAGCGGGTTGCGCAAATGGCTGCTCGCGCGAGCGTCGCCCCCCACCGCCGCGATGAAGGTAAGGTGCGAAAAGGGCCTAGGACAAGGAGCAATGGATTCAAGCTGCAGGAAAGGAGACTCCACTTGGATCTCAGGAAGAACTTCCTGATGGTCAGAGCTGTCCGGCAGTGTAATATGCTGCCTCAGAGTATGGTACAGTCTTCTTCTTTGGAGGTTTTTAAGGAGAAGCTGGATGGCCATCTGTTGAGAATGCTTTGATGGGTGTTCCTGCATAGCAGGGGGTTGGACTAGATGGCCCTGGGGTCTCTTCCAAGTCTATGATATTAAGTGGGTTTATATCCATGAAGCTCATGAGAAAAAAATGATAATAATGATAATGATAATAATAAACAAGGTAGTTTTGAAGTCTTTTTATTTGACTTTACACAAGCTTCTTCATTGCTGTCCTTCCAGGTCTTAGTCTTCCTTTGATTTCTTGACAACATTATCTCCTAAGACTGAAAACTGAGCCATGGTATATAAAATCTTCAGTTTCATGTCTTCATCATGAGCTGAAAGTCATGTAGACTTTCATTGCTCATTATTTGGAAGTTTTCAGAATACATTTTGTAAGGTGTATTTTTTTTAGAAAAATTGCAGTAGCATATTTCAGTACTTAACATATACTTTTCATTAAAGGAAATTAGTATATGTGTTGGACAACCTCTTGAAATATTAAAAAGAGTAGAATTACATGTTGTTACTGAAGACATTATTCTGTAGAGTACGTTAATTTCACCAAGGATTTTCACCCAGAAATTCTGAAATTCTGAGAAGGACAAATGTTGAGATTATATATTGAAACAAAATCACCTCATCACATCAAACCCATGTAAGTCTGCTAATCGGAGCAAGTTTGTCCCACATATAATTTGACTGTCTTTTTAAATGATACTATTTGTTAAAGAGAGCTTTGAAATGCAAGAGACATGGGCAGGCACATGTATGGTTTCAAGGAAAAGCAGTAAAATCAATGATGTGACAACCAAATAATGTGACCTTCCCAAAAAAAAAAAAAAAAATAGGAATGTACAAGGTCTGTTTTTGTCAATGACTGGCAAGAAATAAAACATATACCTTGAGTCTGCTTTGCAAGAAGCAGTGCAGTATCTGTTGCCAAATTCATTACCAACCATGGAAGAATATATGCCTTATGTATGTGCGTGTACATATTCAGTTCATCAGCATTTTCAGTCTATTTCTCAATACTAGGATGAGGAAGATCATTGAGAAGAAGGCTTCTCCATATAAGGATAGATGGAGCTTAGTACTTATAGTTAAATTGTAAGGGAGAAACAGAAAGGCTACAGTCAGAACAGTGCTAACCAGTCATGAGGATGGTGTCTTAGATGTTTTTCCTACCATTCCTTTTGTGCTAATCCAGTGAACTAAAACAAAAGTATGGATTGTTTGCGTAATTCTGAAAAAAAAATATTTTGCCTTCCAACAGAATGATCTTCAGGTTGGCTTACAACAGGTGTTAATCGCACACATGCATGCCTACTGGAGCCTCAAACATGCATAGCCACTAATACCTTGACTAAATAAGAAGGCCAGAGCGTGGTTCCATTCACCTCTGTGTTCTTAGATAGACTGCTTCTGATCTCTCTGGAGAGTGTGCTTCAGTGAAAGGGTCTACCACTGAAAAGGTCTGATTTCTGATCTTCAAGTAATGGTGACACCCAGAAAAGAACGTCGTAAAAATCAAGGCTTTGATATGGGAAGAGGTCTCCTAAGCAACTAAGCTACTAGCATTAAGCTGTTACCAAGAGATAGTATATCTCCAGATAAGAGAAAATCCGCATCCAGAATTCCAGATTGTTCTGTCACTGACTTCTCACTGAATCTTAAAAGATACTGTGGATTGTGAAGTGCAGCCAGCATGGTCACATCTCTTCTAGAATGTGTGAAACAGTCTCGATGTCATGTTACTAGCATCTATGTGCTACTGAATATGGATATGTTTGAAGCTCACATGTTTTACATCCATCTGTGCCAAAATCCAACATTCTTTAACAGAGCATGAATTTAACAGGAACAGAAAAAAATGTGTTAAAAGGGCCTGTGAATTTAATAAAGGATCAAAACTAACAATAGAAACTTTACCACATATACACAGGAGATGTATGAATTAGAGATCTAAATCTTCACACTTCTTTGTGGAAGATTATTAAAAAATTTTGTGCATTTTTCTCCTTCCTTCCTGTTTGCATTTCTGGAATTTAAGTGAACATTTCACAAAGGATGTTTTGCACACAAAAAATGATGTTCACAGTTCACCAAAGTTTTGGGGGAAAAAGTCTCATGATGAAAAAAAAAAAAAAAAAAAAAATCATTTTTTTTATATATTGAGAAGCATTTTCTTTTTGAAGCTAAGAGAATTTGTTAATATTCTTTACATTGGCAGTGCAAACAAATGAAGAGATTGATGCTGATGTTCTCTTCTGATGAGCACTGGAATATACAATTCATTGTTACTTAATACTTTGCTTGGTTCTGGTTTGGTAAGATCTTGTGCTATCTACTTTAGCTGGATGTGTTGACATTTACTTTGCTTTCATATGGAAGGCACATGACATTCCACAATTGTGTTCAAGGTTTAGCAACAACAAAGGTTGTAAATCAGATCACGAAAATAAGTCATGAATGACTTCTAGGCCAATCTGCCTTGCCAGTACCTTCCTCACAGTTCCAAGATTTCCTGTGCCTTTGAACTCTGCAACTTTCTCCTGTTTCTATTTCTGATGGTAAACATATCACAGTGGTAGTATTTGTTCAGGCATTCTCCAATGATTTATGTAAGCCAGCCTTGATATTTCTCCCTTCTTTTTTTCAAAAAAAGAAATATCATGCTGCACTGACAATTTTGAGAGGGTGAGCAGCATAATTCTGTTATGGTCATAACAAAGTATCCTCTATCAACTTAAAGACTACCTTATGTACTGTAACATAAGCTTTCACAGACCAGCACCTATTTAATCAGATCAAGTGATCCTCTAATCAAGAAAGCTTGTCCTGTCATAAATCTGAGAGCCTCTAAAGAGCCACAATACTTTCCATAGAATGAAGGGTCCTTGAAACCTAACCTTCCAAGCGTGTTTTTGAGGCCCCCAAGGTCTTCTGTGGTCCCAACAAATATTTTGATTATAATGTCTCTAGGTATAGCTGCCAGAGTGAAAACTGTTAGTAGCTTTAATGATGCATTAAAGAGGGAATGTGAGCAGATATAGCTTGTCATGCAACCAGGTAATAAGCAACACCTGCTGAAATGCCCACTCCTACACAATCATTAAAGATACAGGAACCATTTTTATTTTCTGGCAACTCTATCACTAGGAGGTACAGGGAAAGGCAGTTTTGACATTTTATCCTCCAAGGGACTTTTTGGCCCAAGAGAGACCTTTTTAAAATTAATTAAAAATAAAATTGTAACTTGTAGTCTGCATTTTATAACTGCCATTTAGTCCCTGGGCCACTATGAGGCAGACATCAGGAGTAAGAGGACATAAACCTCAGGGCGTGAGTGTACGGGGTCTAACTCAATACTGGAAACTTTGAAGTTTCATCGACGTGTTTCTGCTGGTTCACAGTGGGAGTATGGAGGCACAAACTATGAAAACCTTCCTGCTTTTGGAGCCATGAAAGTTCTGCTACTGTGTAATCCTGCTTACCTTATCCCAACAGAATCAGAGTTAACATGGGGAATGGGGGAGTAAGAATGACTTCTGCCTACTATGTATTCTCTTTCTTGGCTGGGTGACAACTTTTTCTGTTTTATAATTTGATGTTGAAAACTTCATTGGAAGAGGAAGGTTTAATGTATGTGATTGGAAGGCATGGGATATTAACAAAAAAATCCCTCTCCTTTGACAGTAATTTTATCTTTCATGGAATACTTCATAATATATTCACTTATCCAGAAGTAACCCAATTGAACTGATGTGGCTTTTGAGCCAGGGCAGTGTGGTTGTCCCTATTTTGCATGTAGCTTGTGTCTCCAGTTACAGAAGACGATCCAAAAAGGACCTGGTGACCAGTTAGCCATGAGTCATACAAGCTATAGATCCTGGTCTTTGGTCTGGCCCATACCCATTTGGTCTTGGAAGTCAAGGTTTGATGGATCCATGTTGGCTGTGTTGGATCCACCAGTCTGTGTCTGGTTGACATACGTAGACACTGTAAAGGATATAGGCATTGCAATTGAGGCAACTTTTAGCTTTATGCAAAATGTAGTCTGATGCTATTTGAAAATTTGTTCTATTGCTGTTTTCAAAAAAAAAAAAAAGGAAAAAAGAATGTTGTGGATTCTGTAATCCTAGTATACAATTACTGCAGCATGATCTTCAGTTAGACATCCACTTCCAGTTCTGATTTGGGGGATTTGGATGAGACTTATAATTTCCTCCCTGCTAAAGCTGCTACTTCATTTGTAAAATCTGCTGGATGCTCTATCCAAAGACTCTTTGGAATCCCAGAAGCTACAAGAATAGCCATGGTAGTTTCTGAAGATCAGGATCTGCATTCTTATCCTACTCTGGCACTATTCCGGGTTTCTTTCTTCTTTTATTCAAAAGTGGCCAGTTGGATACTTTCCACTAGGAAATGTCCCTTGAAACAATGGAATTCATATAAATAGTGACCTAACGTTCAGTAAGAGACTCAATGAGTATGCTGTATTTGGGATTCACAATTGGATTTAGACCTGTATTGTAAGTAGGTGTGATAAGGGAACATAGACTAGGGAGGAAACTAGCAGAAGATTTTTTTAAAATACTATGTTGGCTAGTTGCATGTACACAGAAGAAGCTTATCTCCACATCCATGCTGAATTGTTATATGATTTAAAATCAATTTCCACTGGGGGTATTCTACCTGTTTTCTGGTAGTCTGCTATATTCTGGAATCTATTGTTCTACTTTAAACTAGCCATTTCTGCACTAGACTGTTACAGTGCTATTATTCCACTTTCAACATCCTGTGGAATTCTAGTGTTTGCAGTTTAGAGAGGGGCCTCAAAGGACTCAAGGCTTGGCAAACAGCAAGAGATAAGAACTATCTCTTCATCCTTAGAATTTCAGTATATAAGAAATGAGAACACTTGTTATATGCCTATTTTGTATTCTAACTGGAATCTAACATGGTCTTTCTCTCTGTGCTATTTTTTTTTCAGAATTTTTCTTTCAAGTGTTCATGTGATTGCCTAGATCTGAATGTAATAATTACTTTTCCGTTGACTAGTGAGGCAGATTTATCTGATTTATATAACAAAGGATACGGCTCTGAACCTGTAAACAGAAACATCTGAATATTTATCTTGAAAAAAATCTCCAGAAACTAAAATTAAGATATGAATGCCTTGTTCTCAGAGTTCTTTCCACTTTGTAACTTTAATCCATGGTTTTTGTGTTGAATCAACCAATGAAAAAGCCCATCGTTCATTTTAATGGAATCTTTTTGGCACATGTGTAGGCACATCAGCAAGACAAGTTTCTTTTGTCTTACAGAAGATTGCTTGCAGAGATGCTGACAGTTATCATTTAGAAGAATGAAAAGCTGCTTTTGAAGAGAGCATTGTGTCTCTCGTGCTCATTTTGTGTTTAGGGATATTGAGAGTAGAGAGTCTGTAACTTGACATGGAAGATGGGATAGAAGGGGTTGATGCTGGAAGCTGGGAGTCAAAAAGTCATGACTTTTGGAGAAGTCTCAGCAACAGCTAATTAGGTCCAAAGAGGCCCATGTAGTTCTCCTTAGTTGTCTTTTTAAGGAGCATGGCAGAGAGGATGTTGGCATTGATTAGTTAGTGAATACATACACAGAGTGCAAAGAACTGAACTGCTCACAGCTTTCACTATTTTACCACTAATATCCCCTAACAGATAGAGAAGAGAGAGATTTGTACAACAATGGTTCCACACCTGGAGCTAAGGCAAAAGCATAGGCAAAGTGTGGCTCTCCAGATGTTGGTAGACAGCAGCTCCCATTTGCCTAGGACAATGTATTTAACAGTGAGGAATTCAGGGAGTTGCAATTTAATGTTTGTCCATCCTGAAGTAAGGCCTGACAAAACCTTTCCATCCCACCTGGTCTTTTGATTGTCCTGTCCAATCTCATGAGATTACTATCCATTAAATAAAGGCCCACTATTGTTCCATAGATATTGCGAATCCAGTGAGCACAGGTCAGGTTATAGCAAGTGAAGAGTTAAAGCTGCACTATCCTCCCTGCCACATACCAGGGTCTGAATCCATGTCAGGATAATAACATTTATTCTGGAATAAAACAGGGAAGGGTCGGGCTGGTAGCTATGCCTTTAAAGTAATGTCTGTTTCAACCTTCAACCATCTCTGTCTCTCAAGTTCTCAAGTCCCTCCTTTTTCACAGTCCACTGAAAACTCCATGATGGACTCCACTTTTCTAAATAAGTTCTCCTATACCATTAATGCATCTGTCTTTATAAACCTTCCAGCAAGGACCCTCCAGCCCATCGGTTCATTTTTTTTTTTCAGATCTAAGAATAAACCAATAGACTCAAATGAATTATCCACAAACTGGTCAGTCAAAATTTAATGCAATATGAATCTACCACGTCTAGATTTAAAAAGGCAGGAACCACACCTAATTGAACCACCTATTAGAAACAAGTTTTGACAATAATAATATTTAATTCTTTCTCTTAGGTAAATACAGTTTATGTACAAAGCTGCTGTGTTTTCAGTCCATTCATGTATCTGAATAATTTGGGTTCTTGCATGGATTTTTTTAAACCAGTTTCCTAGCCTTTAATATACCACAGAAGCCAAATGTGCAAATAAACTAAAACATTAATAGTTATTCTATGTAAGTGCCTTGGCTCAAATAATTTTGCCTCCTTTTTTTTTTTTTTAGCATATAGTTGATTTTTGAGGTGAAATCTTCTGTATCCTGTCTTCCATCAATGTGCTTTAATCTTGAAACTTAATGTGATTATTTTTCAGAAGAATCTCCATCCCTAGTCATCTCTTATGATTCTACAAAATAAGTGTATAATGGTAGCAAACAATTACTAATATACTAAGAACCTCAAATAAATGTGTCATTTTCCTACATGAAGAGAGAGAAAGAAAGAAAGGAAAGAATAGCAATCTGATTAATATAATGAATGTGAAGTACAAAAGAAAGTAATCACAATAAACCTTAAACTCTTTATTAACAATAAACGTTGAATATATCCAAAATTGGGCATAGAGTTCTTACTGCATTATTGAAATCTTAAATAATCATTCTGTCTATTTATATTCATATTGATTTGTGGCCCAGTTACTGGTATTATGTCCTATCTCAGGCCCTTTTCGCACCTTACCTGATTCCAGCGTGAGCACATGGGGATCATGCGAGACGCCTCTTGCGAGAGGCACTTGCGTCCCCTCTGCTTCTTCTCCGCAGCAGCTCACTGCTGGCCGCAAGGAAGTGTGAGGGCTCCGCCTCTTCCTTCCACAGCGCAGCCGGGTGCTTTCCCATGCTGAGCTGGGGGAGGAAGCATGCTGGCCGCATCTCTGGAGGCTCCACACACAAAGTAAGTGCATGTGGGACCCGGGAGCGATGCACGATCACACATCATTTTCAGCAAGAAACTGAAAATGATATATTGCACGATCGTCGCCTACTGGCCTCGGGAGCATAGTGCGGTTGTGAGGATGTCATGTGAAATGGTCCTTGCAATTGTGCGACGCTCTGGAGGCCATTTCACATGAGAAATGCTGTACGAAAAGGGCCTCAGATAAATTACGGTTTGTCTTAATGAAAGCAGCCCATGCTCCTTGGGGTGTACTGCAACTCAAAGCTTCAAGATCAGGTGCTCATTATGTTTGGATCACAAGGCACTGGTAGTATTAACTACAGTTTACTGAACCAGGCCAGATTCAGACCATGCCTTATTAGTTTGAGAGCCTGTGTCTTAAGAACTTCCTACTGTTATAAGCTGTTCAACAGTAGAATAGATTCTCTCAAAAACTAAAGGAGTCCCCTTTACTGAATATTTTTAAACATAGATATGATGGTCACCTGTCAGGGTTGCTTTAACTGTAGATTCCTTCAATGAATCATAGAATCTTAGAGCTGGAAGAAACCACGATGGCCATCAAGTTCAACCCCCAGCCACGCAGGAATATACCATTAAGCATTCCTAACAGATGGTCATGCAGCCTCTGTTTAAAAACTTCCAAAGAAGGAGACTCCATCACACTCTGAGCAGCACAGTCCAACATGTGTTGAACTAGATGATCCTCAAGTTACTTTCCATGGCTGTGATTCTATGGCTCTGTGTTTCAATAAACCAATCTAAGATTAACCACGGTTTAGGGTTCGGTTGGAATTCTAAATTATTGATTAACTGAAGATTTTTCTTAAAAAAAAAGCTTTTAATCTGTTCTCATAGTTGTAGCAGAGTAAGAAACAGCAGGTGGGAGTGCACAAGCCATGTAATGTTGAATTCTAGTTAAATTCAAACAAGGCCATAGAATAAAAAGAGTAACTATAATAATATAGTTACACAGAATAATAGAGCACATCTATGTCGATATCTATCTGTCAGCATTGCATTGGCTTTTCTCTGGGGACAAGTTCTCAGATTCAGATAGTGTATAGATTATTCTGTGAAAGGCTGATGGGTAGATGATTTTTGGTTCCCCCACTTTTATTTATATTTTCAAATACGTGTATATTTCAGCAGTGTAGTATGCAGCAGCACTTCCTTGGATAAGGTTATGAAGCAGAAATGTTCAGCAAGCCATCCATGATGCATCTTTTAGGTTTTAAGGTGTCATAGTACTTTAGTCCAAAAATTGATGACATCCAAACATAAAAGGAGTTTTCATGAAGCAGCACCTGCAGGTCTGCCACCTTGTCATATTTTAAGACAATGCGAAGTAGGATTTAAACAGGCTGCTGAAATTACATTTTCCCCCTTCAGCCCTCTGAGAAAGGATGTAGGTGGACTTGAAAGCTTAGTCCTATTACTGACATCAGTGAAGCACTTTTTATGTATCTCCATTAATGTGTCTACTAATTAAAAGAGAGAGGTTTATGGAACCATCTTGTGGTAGAATATGTTCCAGTACACTTAGTTCATGTGTAATGCTGCTCAAAGCAGAATTTCAGTCTCATCATGTATTTTTTCCACAGGGGATTGTTAGAAACTATTCATGGCATGTGCTTTGTTTCCAGGGGCAGTCTGTGAAATATATTTTCTCCTTTTTGTTTTAGAATTGTTTTTGAAGAATAATTGTTTGATGGGGGAAAATAACTCAGCTGCCAAATCTAGCTTTTTTTTTCCCCATTAACATTTGCTTTTGGTCTTATCTGTCTTTAGTTCTATCTGTACTAATATTAAATGAAGGGTCTTTTTTTCTAATTAAAAAAGCAAAAGCTAAGCTAAGATACAAAAGAATATAAAATAAGCACATATCTTAATTAACCCTCTAGGTTCTTATGCCCTTGTAATACTACATTAACAAGATCTGATTATGCAGAAAAAATACTTTAGGTCTTCAAGAATGTATCCTTGATTACTCTATTCATAAAAGCAATGTTCTGCATAGTGTCAGGTTATGTCATGGCACTACTTCAGCTCTATGGATTTAAGAGACTTTTAATTTTTACATTCAGATATTCATAAGTTCTAGTAAAGCATCATCATGATCACTGTCATCATTATTATACCCTGCCGTTTACCCTACATCAACATACAAGGTGGCTTACAAATTAAAAACAAGTACAATATATTTAAAACACACAAAAAGCAACATTAAAATTTAATTATACCATTTATACTAAAAACAGCTTAAAACATTCAGATTTTGTATATTATTAATTTCTAGCTGTACTTTATCACTTTTTTAATCTTTTTCACATCTTCTACCACATTCAGAAGTAGGCAAATGGATGTAAACAAAATGTTTGAACAAGTTCTCTTGTTCAAAGTTTCAACCAGCTGACCAAACTTTCAGTCAGAATAGTCCATTCCATTTCCCTTTCTATCCTCCCTGCTTCTTTCAACGATCAATATTACCACACTATTTCTGGTGTTTGTTTATCTGTGCAAGCCCTGGGGTTCCACCTACTTTGCTAATCCTTTTATCTGTAGTTACGGTGTCATGGACCGAGATTGTTGGTACGTTTGACCCAGAGAGAAATTCAGCCACCTTTAGACTATAGGATCCCCACAGAAGACACACAGGAAACCAGATCTGGGTTTAACCACTGTGCATGTAACATTTATTAGGACATGAAATACACAAATCACATTTCCGTATCAAGAGCTTTCTCTCACCCACTCAATCATACAACATACTCACAAAAAGCCGGTCCTTCGCCGAACATGGGCCAGATGTCCTCGAAGGTATGGATGCCCTCTGCTGCAGCCAAGGGTCATGAAAATGAGTCGAAAATCGTCCCCTCTTTATAGTCAAATTCTCCATTTCTTGAGGAAAAGGACATGTTTTTCGGTTGCTATAGTTCCAAGTACTTCCATTGTATAAAGGCAATCAAGCAATTAAAAGGAATAGTTCATATCTCTTGTACCTTACTAAGAAAAGGTTCTTGCAGAAGAATTGGTCATATATCATGTTGTCAGGAAATGTATCCAATGCCTCAGTGGTTCTCGGCCATGCAGGGTAGGTAGGGTCAGAAATACATCACCGCTGGCCTGTCTGAGGGTGTGCCAAGCAAAAGGCCCCTCGTTTTCTTCTGCCTTTACCCATAAGAATTTAACTGTTTTCTTAACAAAGGTATTGATCACTGTTGAATATGTGAATTCGTGAAGGTGGATGAGACATGAAGACATCAAAGAAGATATGCATTGTAGGCAACATCACATGGCAATTAAGGAAGCCACACTTCTGGATCTATGCATCTCCAGAGTACATTCTGTTGGTGCCAAGTCCCTATTGTTTTGCAAACTTTCTTCTCAAGCCAAATCGGTATTCCGTGTGTTCTCAATTTCACAGTTCAAGGAATCTTCGCTTCACAATCCAAACCCCTCCTTCCAACAATGCACTGGCGCGGCCATTGCAGTCTGGTTCAGGACCGTGCTTTTCCCTTCTGGAACTCATTCGTTCATCACATACACCCTCTATACTTAATTAATTCATAATTGAGTATCACAAATATAATGTTTAAGATAGGAAAGAGTAATAGAATGATTATATAGAGACTAAATAGTGGTTAAAATAATATTATATGGATTATTTAGAGACTAATACAAATCTAAAGCAGCAAATTAATAGACAAATCACTATCCATTCCAATCAACAAAGATCAATCAACCATAGGCTATTTTATCATTCACTTCTCAAAGTTTTGATACCTCATCTTTTAATTTCTCAAAGTCCCTTTGAAATCTTTTCACTCGCCTAATTAAGCATAACAGCCATATCATTATACATATCATGATGATTAACCATACAATAGGGTAATCCTTACATGTAAAAATGCAGTTGCTTTTGGAGAATACCCTTTAAATATATCATACCAATGATGTTCAGTCAATTTACTTTCTTCATCTGCAATCCTTTGAAACTCTCTGTTCTCATATTGTATCCTTACAAACTCTTTTTTGGAGTTCCATGCATGTGCTTGTAAATGTTTCCCTAATTTGTTCATTATATTTTAACAATTGGTCTAACTTTTCCCAATCTACTCTTATTATTCTTATTATATTTGAATTCATACAGATTGATGACTTGACTGCAAATAGGGTTTCCAATAATTTTCCCCCATATTAAATGGTAAGGATTGAATATCACAAATCCAATTTTTCTCAGTCTTTTGAGCTTTTTCTAATGTCATCAATTTTATTTGCCACATTGATTCTTCTATTTTGTAGTCCAAAATTTCATACCATGACTTAAAATCTGTATGAATCCACAGTTCTAGTTTTCCTATTTTCACGAACATAGTCCCATGATTCCCATTTGATCCCTCGAACCCGACAAAGTGGTCTGTATTATTAAACATGACAAAACATTGGAGACAGCTTCCGAAGTTTGACTGCTGGTCCCTTTAAGGGCATATAGTGTTTTATTTAAATGTTCAAAAGTCCCTAATTGTAAACTAGCAGCTATGTCATGCAGTCTAAAAGTTGATACTAAATTGTCCCCAGCCATGTGTATGACTTTCCACTGTAATCCTCCTAAAGCGGACAGTTTATTTGCTTGTTTCTCAATATCACAAGAATTTGCTACACCAACTCCTGCTCTTATTACCCAATATGGTATCTAACAAATCTCTTTTATTTTGTTTCCACAATTTTTCTTTTTCCCTGCAAATTCCAAATAGGGATTCACATATTTACTGCACTCTGGTCTCAATTTTGTTACATTAAACATAGTAACATTTAATCTAATATTCCATTGGTGTAAATTTGGTCCAATTACAACAGGAGTGGGTGTATGCCATTGTTTCATTACAGTGGTTATGTTTTTTTTTTACAGTTTCACTGGTAACATTTGGCAATTGAAAGGTTACATATCCCAAAGGCCTAGTTCTATTTGTCTCTGGATTTTGACAGTTTCTGTTGGTCGTGTTCTTCAAAAAGCCTTGTACTATTACTACTTGTACTTTAGAAAAATTAAATTCAACATCACATTCGTGGGTACAGCTTTGATTATCGACCCTCAACCACTGCTTCCACTGTTCTGGCTGGGTATCTTCAAAATGACCAAGCACTTAGTTACATATATTAAGTTTTAATTTCCCCAGTCCTACTTATCCAAAAGGTTCCTTTATATATTTCAAAAGGTTTATTCCACAGAACTGACAATCTGACATGTCCTATCCGTGTCCCCATAATACCATAACATGCTTTTTTCTGTAATGGTACTATTTGTACACTTAGTCATACTGTAAAAACCTGTTATTGCATATTTCTTTTTCTCCCACTGTGGAAAAGAATAATTTCTTTGTTCTATTCCTTTTTCCCAACTGAGGGGTGCAGCTGTTCCTTTGTTTAGCTCAATTTCCCTGACAAACAAACTGAAAATAACAAACTGCATCCACCCCCCTCATTTCTGGATGTCTCCATCTTATCTGTAGCTTCCCTTTTATTTTCTGGGGGATCCCTAACCCAACGCAACTTGAATGAATCTGAATTCTGTGGGTCCCAATTAATATACCACCTCAAATTCTTCCCTTCAATTATATATATATATATAAACAGGATATAATCTAGCTAACACAGCAGCCTGTAAAATGTAATCATATTGGTTAATCCCGGAAACCAAATCCGACTTTCCTTGTGGTGGTTTTTCCATCCGTTTATCCTGAAGAAAAATAAATATATTGCAAGACAAATTTGTTATTCATCAACTTTATACAGTTTAATTTGGTTACGGTGAGCCCATTTTGATTTTCCTTCCTTCTCAATCAAATAACTGGTGGGCCATATGTGATCCATTATAACATATGGGCCTTTCCATTTAGGCCTCAGAGCGTGTCTTTCAGACTCAAACAGAGATACAATACTTGAGTTCCAATCGGTATCATATCCTTTTCTGTTTGAGTAGGAATTTCCATGCTATTTCTCATGTCTTGTTGTATGAACCATCTCATGTCTTCCCTATCTTTTAAAGATTGTAACCATTTCAAATCAACCTCATTTTCCTCCGGTATATGTGGCAATCCCCAAATTCATTTCATTTCCAAATAAAACTTCAAATGGTGTATAACTATGATTTCCTATAGGACTACTTCTCATAGCCATTAGGACCAATGGTAACTTTCTGCCCAATCTTTTCCCACACACAATCTAAAATCTTTCCCTTTTTAGGAAGGGGAGGGGCCGTGGGGATAGGACAAGAACCAGGGTTGCACCGGTGTCTTAGAAGGAAAAAAAAGCTAAACAACCAATTTTCATTTACCAAAAGGTTTTGCAGTGTTCATCAGTCATTTATCCATACCTCAGAGAGAGGAGTCTAATTTTAGCATTGTTTTCTCATTATTTCTCATCAACATCTAAGGTCTGTTTCAGCAACCATAGAGTTAAATCTAGGGGCTGGAGTGGCTTTGAGCACAGGAGAAAGGAAAAAAAGCAAAGAGATACCAGGCGAAATGTCGCTTTGCTTACACACAAACCTTGGAATTTCCCTACATACATATATTCCTATAGACATTACATTACATACATTAAAGCATTAAAGCAGTGTTTCTTTGTTACCTCAAACCAGTACATCTCTGCTTAACCCTTTCTTGGAGGTTTTCAACATAAATTGAAGCACAAAGTTCACACCAAGTTACAACTGCTAGGGATTCATGGGGGGGGGTCACCTTGATCTCCACTGAACCCCTTTGAATTCTTCAACATCTAAAAGTTTATTTTCTCATTTACACATTAACAGGATTCTAATTTTGCCAAGCCTCCTGGCTTAATGAGTTTGCCAATTCATTAAAACAGGAATCTTCCTTGCTACTCTCTTTCCCTAGTTCCTCAAGAGTTAACCTGAACTTCAGGGCTTTTTTTTTTTTCAAGAGGAGCTTTTAGTACATTTCCCTCCACAGAGCAGAAAGGGTTTCCGTAAACGAGTCCATTTTCCTCCTCGTTTCCCTTTCTGTTCTTCTTTTGCAAAAAGAGTCATATTTCCTTCTGACCCTTTATAACCAGTTATTCAGAGGCGTCCCTCTGTTTCCAAACTCCGACCTTAACCCTGTCAAATACTGAAGATCTTACACACTCTTCCCAACTATGTCCTTCATTGGAGAGTGTTAGTTAAAGATCTCAAACAAATGACAAGCAAAAAGGCACAGAGAGACCAAATTTGGTTTTCAATTCCTATTCAATTCCCAGTGTCTCTATTGAGTCATCCTTCACCAAGGTAAGACCAAACTCTTTGGATCAATCCTGTTCGTGACGAATTATGTCATGGACCGAGATTGTTGGGGTTTGACCCAGAGAGAAATTCAGCCACCTTAGACTATAGGATCCCCACAGAAGCACACAGGAAACCAGATCTGGGTTTAACCACTATGCATGTAACATTTATTAAGACATGAAATACACAAATCACATTTCCGTATCAAGAGCTTTCTCTCACCCACTAATCATACAACATACTCACAAAAAGCCGGCCTTCGCCGACATGGGCCAGATGTCCTCGAAAGGTATGGATGCCCTCTGCTGCAGCCAAGGGTCATGAAAATGAGTCGAAAAATCGTCCCCTCTTTATAGTCAAATTCTCCATTTCTTGAGGAAAAGGACATGTTTTTCTGGTTGCTATAGTTCCAAGTACTTCCATTGTATAAAGGCAATCAAGCAATTAAAAGGAATAGTTCATATCATCTTGTACCTTACTAAAAAAAAGGTTGCTTGCAGAAGAATTGGTCATATATCATGTTGTCAGGAAATGTATCCAATGCCTCAGTGGTTCTCGGCCATGCAGGGTAGGTAGGGTCAGAAATACATCACCGCTGGCCTGTCTGAGGGTGTGCCAAGCAAAAGGCTCCCCGTTTTCTTCTGCCTTTACCCATAAGAATTTAACTGTTTTCTTAACAAAGGTATTGATCACTGTTGAATATCGTGAATTCATGAAGGTGGATGAGACATAAGACATCAAAGAAGATATGCATTGTAGGCAACATCACATGGCAATTAAGGAAGCCACACTTCTGGATCTATGCATCTCCAGAGTACATTCTGTTGGTGCCAAGTCCCTATTGTTTTGCAAACTTTCTTCTCAAGCCAAATCGGTATTCCGTGTGTTCTCAATTTCACAGTTCAAGGAATCTTCGCTTCACAATCCAAACCCCTCCTTCCAACAATGCACTGCGCCGGCCATTTCAGTCTGGTTCAGGACCGTGCTTTTCCCTTCTGGAACTCATTCGTTCATCACAACGGTGCTTTGGCTACATCCCTATAATGACATATGGATGATGCAGCCCTCTGTTTGAAATTTACTTTTCTGTCTGTCTTTGTTTTGTTTTGTCTTGTTTTCAATCTTTTTTTGATGCTGTTTTCAGTATGGATGCCATGCATGATACTCAGTGAAACTTCAAGTTTTGATTAAGTTTAGAGTATAGCTGTTGTCCATTTAGAGTGAAAGAAGTCATTATATGAAGAAATCTTCCAAACCTCTGGTGAGATCTAATGGTTCGCTAGTGGCTGCGATAGCCCCCAGTGGGGAGATCCACACCCTACTGATCATAGTTGGGTGTGGGGTATTGGCAGCACCTTATTTTTACCCTTCTATGTCTCTCCAGAGACTAGGACAGGGAGCAGTGACTTCCAACTGCAGGAAAAGAGATTCCATCTAAACATTAGGAAATGCTGCCTTGGATCATGGTGGAGTCTCCTTCTTTGGAGGTTGAATTCTGTCAGGAATTCTTTGATGGTGTATTCCTGCATGGCAAGGGGTTGGACTCAATGGCACTTGTAGTCTCTTCTAGCTCTATGATTCTATCATTTTCAGAAAAGATGGGCATTAAGGGAACTTCAGGAACTAAGCAAAGTTTAACACTCTGTTTGCTATATTGTTGTTGTTGTTGTTATCTTTATTTTTATCCTGCTTTTCTTCCCGAGGGGACTCAAAGCGGCTTATAGCCATTAAAAGAACATAATTAAAAACTGTCATGTACAAAAGTTAAAATGAAAATTAAACCACAATAATAATTAAAACATGTTAAAACACATATAAAAACAACATTAAAATATCAATTAAATATCAAATAAATGACCAGCACTAATAAAAATTACGTATAAAATGCCTGCTGGAAGAGGAATGTTTTTAACTGTTTCCTGAAGATAAGCAGGGAGGGTGCCAGCCTAACTTCTTTAGGCAGGGAGTTCCAGAGCCTGGGAGCAGCCACTGAGAAGGTCCTCTCACCTGTGAGGGTGGTGGGACTGAGAGAAGGGCCTCTCTTGCAGATTTCAACATCTGGACTGGTTCATAGGGGAGGATACAGTTCTTCAAACAACCTGGACCTGAGCCATGTAGGGTTTTACAGGTCATTATCAGCACTTTGAATTGTTCTCAGAAACAGATTGGCAGCCAGTGGAGCTGTTGCAGCAGGGGTGTTGTACGCTCCCTATAACCAGCTCCAGTTAACAACCTGGCTGCAGTCCTTTGGACTAGCTGAAGTTTCCAAGCATTGTTCAAAGGCAGCTCCATGTAGAGCGTGTTACAGTAAACCAGCTGGGATGTAACCAAGGCATGTGTAACCATGGCTAGGTCTGACATCTCAAGGAATGGGCGCAGCTGGTGCACAAGCCTTAATTGTACAAATGCACTCTTGGCTACTGCTGAGACCTGGGCTTCCAGGCTCAGAGTTGAATCCAGGAGCACTCCCAAGCTGCGAACCTATGTCTTCAGAGGAAGTGTGAATCCCTATTCCTTGATCTGCCTTTCTACTAACGAGGAGCACCTCTGTCTTGTCTGGATTAAGTTTCAATTTGTTTGCCCTCATCCAGTCCATTACTGATGTCAAGCACTGGTTTAGGACCAAGACAGCTTCCTTGGGTTGTGGTGGAAAGGAGTAATAAAGTTGGGTGTCATCCACATACTAATGACACTGAACCCCAAAACTCCGGACAACCTCTCCCAGTGGTTTCATGTAGATGTTAAATAGCATAGGGGACAAGACTGAACCCTGAGGGACCCCACAGGCCAGAGAGTAGGAGGTCGAACAGAAATCCCCCAGCACCACCTTCTGGGTTTGGCCCTCTAGGAAAGAATGGAGCCACCCTAAAACAGTGCCCCCAAGTCCCATTCTGCAAGGCAGCCCAGAAGGATACCATGGTCGATGATATCGAAAGCCGCTGAGAGGTCCAGCAGAACCAACAGAGACACACTCCCCCTGTCTAGTTCCTAGCGTAGGTTATCCACCAAGGCGATCAAAGCTGTCTCAGGCCCATAGCCAGACCTGGATCTAGATAATCCGTTTCATCCAGAAATGTCTGGAGCTGAGATGCCACCACACGCTCCAGCACCTTGCCCAAAAATGGAATATTAGAGACGGGCCAGTAATTATCCAAAATAGTGGGGTCAAGGGATGGGTTTTTAGTAGTGGTTTTATAACAGCCTCCTTGAGGCAAGGTGGAACTTTAACTGCACCCTCTACCCACGTGGCCAGTCCCCCTCTGGCTTTTTTAATAAGCCAGGAAGGGCAAGGATCTAGCATACATGTGGTGGCTCTCATATCTCCACAGATCCTGTCCACATCCTCTGGCTGTACAAATGGAAAAGTATCCATTATCACTGGACAAGCAGAGGCCAGAATTATGTCCACAGGATCTGTATCAATCATGGAATACAAGTCAGAGCGGATCCGAGTGATTTTATCTGTAAAGTGCCGGGCAAATTGTTCACAGCGGGCCGTTGAATGGTCTTGATTTTCCTCTCTTGGGTCTGAATATAAAAGACCCCTAACAGCTCTGCTGACCAGCTCTCTGCAGATGCAATAGAGATGGAAAAGAATTTTGCCTTTGCTGTATCTATTGCCACAGAAGAGGCTTTCAAATAAGCTCTAGCCTGTGTTCTGTTGGATGCATTCTGAGTTTTCTGCCAATGTTGCTCTAGTCTCCATTTCACATGTTTCATCACCACCAGCTCCTTGGAAGACCAGGGGGATGATTTGGCTCCACTACGTGAGAGGGGACACTCGGGGGTAATCGTGTCCACTGCCCTGGCCATTTCTATATCCCAGAAATCAGCCAGGACTTCAACAAGACTGCCTGTCAAAGCAGCAGAAAATTCCCCAAGAGCCCTCAGGAATCCATGTGGATCCATAAGACTCCTGGGGCAGACCATCTTAATGGGTCCCCCACCCCTGCGGAGGTTCTGAGTCCCAGTAATTCAAAACCTCACCAGGTAGTGATCTGTTCATGACAACGGAGCTACGGATAGTTTCTCTCCCAGATCACATGCACCCCAGC
This sequence comes from Iguana delicatissima, assembly GCA_948472985.1. Taxonomy (NCBI): domain Eukaryota; kingdom Metazoa; phylum Chordata; class Lepidosauria; order Squamata; family Iguanidae; genus Iguana; species Iguana delicatissima. Next base: position 207,419 of record CAOKZL010001422.1, read on the forward strand.
CATGACAGAACAAGTTCTAGAGTGTGCCCAGCAGCATGCGTAGGGCCAGATACCACTTGAGACAGGCCCATGGTTGTCATGGGAGACATGAAGTCCTGAGCTGCTCCTGACAGGGTGATTTCAGCATGGATGTTGAAATCCCCCAGTACTGCAAGCCGGGAGGATTCCAACATCAGCCTCAAAACCATACCTGCTAGCTCAGGAAGGGAGACTGTTGTGCAGCGGGGTGGGCGGTAGACTGACAGAATCCCTAGTCTGTCCCAGCCTTCCAGTGTCAGATAAACACACTCAAACTCAGGGAACTGTGGGATGGGGCATCTGTGCAGAGGGATAGAATTTTGATAGACTACTGTGACTCCATCTCCCTGGCCCCTGGGTCTCACCTGCTGCTGAACAGAGAATCCTGATAGACGAAGCTGAGAGAAATTAACCCCTCCAACCTCATCCAACCAGGTCTCTGTAATGCATGCCAGGTCTACATGCTCATCCAGGATCAAGTCCTGGATGGCAGTTGCCTTTCCATTAACCAACCTGGCATTTACCAGCAATGTTTTCAACCTGGGCGTAGTGCTGTCAGGACCATCAGGTTCTTTAAGTTTGGGGATATATTAGGGACAACTAACACCCTATTCCTGTCCCGTTTTTTAAGTAGAGCTCCCTCCCCCTTCCGTATCTTCTCCTGCCCAGGACAACAGTGATGGCTGCCCCCTTGGGTCCAGTATCTCCCTTCTTGTTCTTGAAACACATTTTTGGGGTGGTAGACTGGGTATGGACTATCTATAATAGTAGTTGTAATCATAAAGATCAAGAACACAGGATACAAACTACAACCCTCCCTCTTCTTCCGAGCAGCACCACTGGCCCTTGCCCTTTCACATTGTCCTCTTCAGTGGCACACCCACCCCTCTGGACTCCTGCTTTTGTCTGCCAGCTCCCTCAAGTCCAGAGCTGGGGCAGGTGGAACTGGCTGGCAGAGTCAGCTGAGTCACAGCTGGAGAGGGCCTAAGTTTGCAAGGACCCAGGAGGGCTAACTCCCCACACACACACAGTTCTCCAGGTGCAGCCCAGTCAGGCAAGAGCAGTCACAATAACAGCAGAGCTGGATGTAGAATGCTTGCCTCTGCTGGACTTTTCCTGGAAGGTCTTCCTGGGGCTTCCTCTCCTGGAAGGCAGTCCTGGAACCATAAAAATATATCTTTTGTAGATATCAATCTTCCCCTCCCCTTGCCATCAAAGAGAATTGCAGGTTTGATAACACTGCCTCAACGAGTAACTTCCCTGTGATATTTGTATAGTAGTTTAAGTTTGTTTTTATTTCATTTCTTCCATCATCCAATGAGTATGCACCATGTACCAGTTAGGATTTTTTTCCATTTTTTTCCATTTTTCAACTTGTCATTCAGAAAATTCAATTTTCAAAAATTACCATGAGTTTTATGAGCTTCCAAGAAATGGGGTACAAGTTGATAAATCAAAATTTCTTCTATTTAGATAGACACACCACAAGCACTTGGAAAGGAATGGTGGTAGTTACCTAGAGTGTTACTCAGGTGTGGGGGCATAATCTTCTCTTATTTCATTCTCACACCCAAGAACAAGTAAATTCAACAGTTTTCATCCAGCTGCAGTAGAACACAATGGTGTCTGCACAATTTTCATCTTTAGTTACACTTTATTTACACTTCAGGAAAATCTGTTTGTGCAAAAATACAGATATGCTTTTCACACAAAACTTCAGATTGTTCACGTCTTCGAATTTTGCAGTGTATTAGAATATTTTAATCGACACAATGAACATTCAAAATTTAGAATAAGTTTATGGACGTTTTCACTGTAGTATTAGAGTCATTTAAATAATAATTGTAAATAACTTGGCAGATACACACACACACACACAATGTGTTCAGTGAAGGGATACATTATCTCAGAGTCGCTTGCAATATATATATTCCATAGTGTTGCTTATTCCACCTATCATCCAGGAATACTTCTAACCTTATTGTGTAGTAGGATCATCATGACATTAGATTTACTTTATCTCACAAAAAAATATATGTCATCTTCTTTATTTGTACATCATTCTTCTATCCATATGTCAACGTTAAGGAAATAAAGATGCAAGTTCCATCTTATTTTTGTAACATCTATTTCCAAGGAGCAGGAAAATGTGCAGTTTTGAACACTGTCAGATGTCAAATACAGATGAGAAATGATTGCTTCTAAAAATAACTAGTTATTTTAACTATTTTTATTCTTCACTGTGCTATATCATAATCATTTTAGTTTACATTCTCCTGTTCTGTCATTGTCATGGGTAAAAAGATGGCTGAAACTGAAAAATTCTAACTGTTTTTTTTTTTTTTTAAAAACTAGAACTTGTACACCCCTTGGTAAAAACTGCCCTGAGATTTAGAACAGGCCAAATTCTAAGAATGCTATTAGTCTACGTTGTTCGTAGAATTTTACAGGGATCTGAATGTTGTCTACTTCAATCCTGACGTGAAGCAATGGTATCATCAAACTTTACCAGAGCTAGAGGCTTCAGCTCTGTTCTGGTTCTATTTACTCAGTTTCAGTCACCACACAAAGAGGGGATCATCTAGTCTTGCACATGCTGTTGTTGCTTTTATCCCACGGAAAGTGGCATATCTGAAGAGAACTTTGTGTTCCCCACAGAGACAGGAATTTATTCCCTTCAGATTTGTGGCTTCTCATGTGAGGAAAAAGCCAAGGGAACAGGTGGGGCTAGATGCTGCTCTCTACACATGTTGACTGCAAACAGGAAAGCAACACCTGAACAAGGCTTACATCTCAAAGGCTTACGTCTCCAAGTGAAGCTAAGACTTAACTTTTCCTCAGTCTAATACTGATGGGGAGTCAGTAGCATGGCCAAATGGTATACAACTGATCTTACGACTGTAGGCAGCAGCCAAAGCATGTTGTGGTCTGAGTTAGATCAAAGGTTGGAAGAGTTACTTCCAACTCTGACTACAACTCTGAATATTGTAGGATGGGGGGGGGGGTGTTTGTTTGTTTGTTTTTTTAAAAAAAACTTTTTCAGGCTCTGATCTATTTTGTATACACACACTGTATTTAATGCCTGTGTGTATTCATAATTTATGTACCTTCCAAAATTTCACAGATGAAAATTGGGACATATGTGGGCAAGCAACACCAATGTTAGGTTAAGATGGTAAAAATTATTAATGAGGAAGAACACAGAAGCTGTAAGTGGCTGAAGCTGTTTGCATTTACTTGAACTTATAGGGAAGGGCAAGATTCTCCCTCCTACCTGTTCTCTTCCTTCTCTTGAATTAATTGAGCGCAAACTACTTTTCCACTTTAAACTCAATTTGCAGCAATGGAAGGGAAATGAAGAGAAAGGGGTGAAGTTGGAGGAGGAAAGAGAAATAGGAACATTATCAAAGCAGCTGAAAAAGAGGATTAATTGGGGTTATCCCTCCCAAATCAGAACAGTTAGAAAGTATGAACATATTATCATCTTCCCATTGCTTTTGTCTCTGTTGGTACCATTTTTGTGAATATTCTTAAATATTTGTGGCCTGGCCATTACAGAGACCAAGGCCTCCACTAAAGAAATGGAAAGACTTCTAACAGTCACACCAACAGTTGCGGCTTACAGTTGTTTTTTTTATTGGCACTTTGGTTGAACAAAATACCTGTCATTTTACCAATGCAGCTAAAGAAAGATAGAAGCAGTTCTGAGTAGCTAATCTGCACAGCGTATAGAATGGAAATTATCTCTTTCCCTCTTGCAGATCCAAATCAAATATTTATGGAGAGTTTAAATTTATGATTTCTGTTTCTTTTGTCCTTTTCCCACTACAATGTGAATAATTCTTAATGTGTAAAATGTTTTGCCTGCTTTTCAAAAATTAAAACCTACTGTAGGAGAGGAGGCAGTTTGTACCAAAGATGCAAATTCCATAGAACAGGGGAAATGAATGAATGAGAGAGAGGATGGAGAGACAGAGATAGAGAGAGAAAGGAGATGTCAAGTTTATGGCCATTTCCGCGCTAGCCTGTTATAGCGCGATGATTCCACTTTCAACATCCTCTGGAATCCTGGGGTTTGCAGTTTAGGGAGGGGCCATCCGGCTTTAGGTTTTAGGCCTGCAGCCTTTAGTAAGAATGCTGGGCTCCTAAAATGGATGTAAACCAACATAAACTGGAGTGCAAATGAAAATGTCATGATGAATGCTGGGAAGTCTGAGTGGGCTCTGTTTGAAATTAGGCAATTTAGAGAGTCATGAATGTGACAGCAAGCACAAGTCAATGTAGAAGTATCCTCTTTTTAAACACTTGGAACATGGAAAAAGATGAGGATTAAACAAAGAGCAATATGTTGTTAAATCTAGGTAAGAGGAAAGACTAAGGCATAAATATATTTGATTCTGCAGTGTATGACAATCTGTTTTGATATAAAGTGGAAGGAGCAGGAGCCTGAAAGGATTGGCCTCTCTGTAACAAATCTTCTGTAGTACCCAATAATGTTCTTTGCTGCAGTGCCTAGAAAGCAGACTTTGAATCTAAGTTCAAATCCTCATTCAGGTATAAAAATTACAACTTTGCATCAGGTAGATTTCTATCTGAATAATTTTTTAATTATTATTTTTAAAACAGTTGTTAGAGAAATGTTTTCCTAGTCTCCATCATACACATATTGTCTTAAATTCAATTGCTGATCTTAACTAGAATAAACCCACTAAATCAATGAGAATACACTATGTGTACACTTATGTATGTTCCACTTATTCTGTGGATCTAATCTAGAGGGGATTGACAATTGGATTTTAGTAATTGACCACAAAGTTTCTTTACCTCTATGACCCAATGATTTCAGCCATAGGATTTTATCTTGAGAAACCAGATAGGTTTAGTTTCAAGGATTGTCCTCCTTAGACATTTTTCTAGATTTATCATTGTAGTAAACTGTGTTTTGGAAAGGCAGAGAGGAGTGTAGTTTGATTTCTAATTTGTCCTTTACCATTTTCATGATTCATGCCTGTATATCTTTACTCTAAACTGTTTAGAGGCCTAATCATACCCTTCAACTTCCGCAATTTGACCAGAAAAGACCCAATCAATCCTCCATTGATCCATGTTTTCTGCTGCTTTAAAATGTCCCAGTTTCTCTTTCCTCCTTTCTCCTTTTTTCCACAGCTTACTTCAGTTGGTGCTACACATGGTTACTCCCCAATTGTCCTGATTTAGCAAGGGTGATTCCGATTAATTCTGTTGTGTATCCATCAATCACTTTTTTTATAACCTACCTTCCTCCCAGGCTGAGACACAAGATCTAGTATTGTCCAGCTTTTTCTACTGTTTTAAAAATGTCCCAGGTTTTCTTTTCTCTTTCCACTTTTGTCCCCACTTCATTTCAGTTGATATGAACTGAGTTCATTGTGCAAGAGTAGTTTACACTCAGTTATCTCAGTGGAGGAAGATCAAGACGAGAGGAGCAGGCAGAATCTTTCCTTTCCCAGGAGGCTCAAGTAAAAGTAAACTGCTGCAGCTTCTCCTAGATTGGGCATTCTTCCTCATTAATCATTTTTACCATCGTGATTGCACACTGATGTTGCTTGCTCTCTCGTGTTCTGGTTTTCATCTGTGAAATGGTGTAGGGTATGCTGCACCAGTTAGTCTGGCAAGCCACTTTCTTTCTATCTGGCTTTCGTATAACCTCCTGTAAGTTCCCTGAGTTGTGCAGGGTAGTGCACATTTTTGCCTCTGGTGTGGGGCTATACCAGCCCCTCTGCTTGTGAGAATAGGGCCAGAACAGGAACCCTCCTTTCTTCTAATTCCCTCCCAACCTGTGAGCTTCACTGTAGCTTACAGAAAACATCTTCTGATGGTGTGTATAACTCTTCCCCCATGCTGAAGTATTGTCTTGATCCTAAAGGTAGGGAAGGTGGTCTTCCAGGAGACCTAGTAGCCAAGAAACATAAAGTGTCCTGGAGGACAGATGTATATCAACTGCATCTACTTTCTTCTGACGGAATGTGAGAGAACTTCCTTTACTTTTATTTCTGTTATTGCATTTATTTCTCAACTATTTGCAATAAATACAGTTGCATTTTGGATCATTAGTGGCTTAATTTTTCTTTACCGTACACTTGATTCTAGTCTGGCTAGAATCTGAGTGGTTCAGGGCCATCAGGGTATTATATATAATAGTAATCTTATACTGTGGGCCTTCAGTACCCACTAGGGTTTGGTTCCAGGACCCCCATGGATACCAAAATTGGTGGATATTTAAGTCCCATTATATACAGTGACATAGTAAAATGGCATCCCTTATATATGGAAAAATTAAAGTTTGCTTTTTGGATTTTTAAAAAATATTTTCAAGCCGTGGACTGTTGAATCCTTGGATACAAAATCCATGGATATGGAGGGCCATGCATGTTCTAGATTCTGCTTCTATAGTAGATCTCCTTATTAAAAAAATTAATTGATCACAAGCAGTAGAGAGGCCCTTTGATGCCTGTGTCGTATTTTAAATCTCAGAAATCAACCTGGAATCAGGGATACTTTTTGTATTAAAGACTCTGCCCCAGGTCTTCTATCTAGCATGGAACTGGCATAAATGATAATATTTTTATGGTAAAGCAGCTGATCAAGTTATTTTTCATGCATGCTGAACTGAAATCTTTAAATGCTCACCCTCTGTTTCCTTATATTTCTAAAGGACAGATTCTTCAGACATTAGATGAATTCAACCTAAGCATGCAGACACTTGTGTACTTCACATCTGATCAAGGGGCACATGTTGAAGAAATTTCAAGCAGCGGAGAAGTCCATGGTGGCTCTAATGGAATATATAAAGGTAGGAGAAAAAGTGTTGTTAATAGCAAACACATATCTATTTTTGCACAGAAATTGTATTTCTGTGCAATTGTATTTCTGAACAGAAAGTGTTTAATGCACAGAATTATGTGTACTGCTCAGTGGAAAGCATATTTTCTGCACAGAATATGTGCTTCTGCATAGACAGATAGTTTTCTATACAACTACTTCCCAAAGCAAAAACAGTGATCAGGAACTTTACAGAAATCTTCAGGTTTTCATGCTGGGGACAGAATCCTGCAAGAATGAATAACAAAAAAGATGTACCACTTAAACTACATGTAGAGCTGTCAGATTACCAGTATTGCAGAAAAACCCAACTACCAATTTGGTTAGCTTTTCAAAATGGAAGGAGAAGCATTGTTTTATCCTTGGTTTCAGCTGATAAAAGGTCATCCATGCACATAAATGATAGTTTTCAGAGCCCTTAATGCATTAACTTACATAAAAAATATACATTTCAGCAAAGCATTTACTAAAGTGGTTGGTACGGTATACATTCCGTAATGTTGCTAATATCACCTATTTAATTATATATTCCCTTCAAGACCAGGTCCCCACAGAAGAATGCATGCGATCTTGGTCATAGCATGGATAATATTATGTAGAGCAAGCAAGAACCAACATTGTATAGTGGTTTGAGCTTTGGTCTTGGACTCTGGGAGACCAGGGCTCCAATCCCTGCTTGACTTTGGAAATGCACTGGGTAACCTTGGGCAGGACACACTCTCTCAACCTCAGAGGAGGGCAGTTGCAATCCTGATCTGAACAAATCTTGTAAGAAAACCCTGTGATAGGTTTGCCTTAGTATCACCATATGTCAGAAATAACTTGAAGGCACATAACAAAATCAAATAAATAGTATAAACAGGTTAACAGTGCAAAAACCCGTAGATAACTTCAGTGAAAACCACATGGTAGTCAAATCAAAGCAAATAAATAGAACAGAAGTGAGAGGCCAAGAAGTCCTTTTGAATCTTAAATATTGGACATGAGAATGAACAAAACATGCCCTCTAAATTAGTCTGTTTACAGAGAAGATTTTAATAAGCAAAGTGGGAGGTTTGTTAGAGATGCAATATTTCTTGGGAGAGTGGAAAGAGAAGAGGAGGTATAAGCAGCAATTAATCTCCTTTCCTGAAGTTTTCTCCATTCCAAACAAACCTATGCATCTTAACTTCTGTGAGATCTCAAATTTTTATATACCACAAAATCACAGCACTTCACATGTAGATATTCTCCCACTTGTATAATTTTAATTTCCATTTCTTATATTTTTAATTGTAACATCCCGTGTTTCTAAATTCATAAATGGATGTAAGGGTTGGGTTTTCCTATCAGAAGAAACAGAGCTACATCAGCTTCTGAAATTAGGTATCTAATTAGTTTAATGAGCTCCTCAGGCTCAAGAGAGTCTAGGCAGACGTATCAAAATGCTGGCTGCCTCTGTTTATAGAGTATTTTAGGAATTTAATTTCACACACAAAAAAAATAAAAGTGACTCTCTGTATACTTCTTCGTCATTCAAAGTTTGTGTGATTAGGCCATTAGAACAGAAATATGGAAAACTGTGATGCAAAGTTTTAAATGAAATAACTAATTATTGCGGGGGGGGGGACATAAATAAAACCAAAGAGTCCTGTCTCTAAGTGCTGATTTTTATGTTACCATAGTGACATGATTGCTATTTCCCTGTGACTGTATTCATTCCCACACTGCTCGAGTAAAATCTATTAAGATGCACATAAATTGGGAGAACTGCTTGATTCTTTGTTGCATAGCATTTCTTCTCTGATGTTATATGAGTGAGTCTTAAGAAATCAGCTTTAGAGAACTTGGGATATTATGGTGAGGATTGTCATTGTCAACACATGTGAAGGAATATACACAAAATAACCTACATATTTTTCTAGATAATGAGCAAATCAGATGCGGGCAGAATTCAGGGCTCCAGGTGTTGTGGGACTACGTTTATCATCAGTCTTAACAAATATTGCCAATGGTAAGGAATTCCTGGAGATATAGTCCAACAACATCTACTGGGGCAAAACATCAGCACAAACCAATATAATCAATGATGAATCCAACAACATCTGGAAAGCTACACTTTGGTCACCTCTGGAATAGAGAGAGGATATATATATTTCAAAGATTCTGTTTGGAGCATTTCAGTGCATTTTGCATGTGGTCATCATCTAGGATTTTGGGCACCTTAAGTCCCAAATACAAAATATTTCCTGTTCAGAATGTGGAAAACAAAATAGAAGAAAAAAGTATGAAACATTATGTTTTTATATCTATGTACATTTTAAATCCTAATTTGGAACATGTTATTGATAGTTTATACGAACAGAAATTATACTGTAATTGTCAATCAATATAATGGCTTTGATAAGGATACTCAATAGAGTATCTTCTGTATTCGAATGTGTAAATATGAAACCAACCAATTAATCCTCTTATCTGAGATGCTGAAATCTAGTCAGTGGTAATTGGCACTAGCCTAACTTGAAAGCTCTCATAATATCTTCACACTGCATCTTCATCATTTAACATGATGTACAATGAGATCTGAACTGATAATGATGCATAAAAGGCTTTTGAAAATAAAGCGACTCTCTCCATCTACCTTAGTTGCATCAGAAACATGACATCAGTTGTCTGCATTGAAATCTGAGGTTGTGAAGAGAGTCTCAACCAGAGGATCAGTTCAAATAAGAAGAACTTTGAACACTTATCTACAGTGTTTTCTCTTGCATTTTTTTTATTTATGCAGTAATTATACTGTACATTTTGCCTATAACAAAAGCCCCCAAAGAAACTTCAAATTAAAATTACATTTAAAAAATATGATACAATGAAGGCTCAGTGCACAGAGCAGAACAAAAGCATTTAAATTTAAATCAACCTGGTTTAAAACATTAAAGCAACTTTGGCCATTTCCACCCTACACTGTTATAGTGCTATTATTCCACTTTCAATATCCTATGGCATCCTGGGGTTTGCAGTTTAGGGAGGGGCATTTAGAATTCTCAGCCAGAGAGCCCTTTGGCCTCAGTAAACTACAAACTCCAGAATTGCACAGGATGTTGAATACACAATAATTCCACTATAACAGTGCAGTGTGGGAATGGCCTAAGTCAGAACTGATTCTGTAGGCACACTATGACAACAATAATAGAGCCAGGGTTCACAAGGTTAAAGTCCTGGGACTTTTCGATTTGTCACCTTGCCTCAGGCTTCCTTGTTTCTTATGAGTTTATCTGTACTCCTCTGGGTAGCTCAAGGGGAAAACTGATTTTGCAAGCAACAAGGTATTGTTGCAAGCTATCTCTGTTGTGATAAAAAGTATTTTGAGCTGTCCTGGCCTTGTATGAGCAGTTGAGACTCATTAGATATATAAAACAGGTGTTTCTGATGAGAAGAACTAGAACTAGTCCACTGATTTGAATCAACATAGCTGCCTATCTCCTTAAGAATATGGCTTTTGTGCTATTAGAATAGCATATACATTTCTACATTTAATGCTACATGACTGCTCATATTGCAGATGGAGGATCTCTTATCCAATATGCTTAAAAATAGAAGTGTTCTCTACTTTGGATTTTCCTCATTTTGGGATACAGCACAGGTATCTATACATAAAACGGGGTAAGGAAGCAGCGGAGACAGCTTTATGCCCCAGCTGCCAGGCATACTTTCTTCTGTGTCCTCCACTTCCAGAGAGAGGAGAGGAGTGGGAGGGAGAAGGTTCACACAGCTGAGTTTGCAGCCAAACTTTGTGCAAATGGCAGCCATGGTGGCTGCTCCTCCTCTTCCGCTGCCACCGCCCCCCCCCCACCAAAGTGAAGTGACGGCTAGAGATAATCTCCAGCCTTGGCCCAGAGAAGAGTGCCATGCCAAAAAAAAAAAAAGTCTCCTCTTGTCTCCCCTCTGCTTCCATCCCCAGAGCCTGAATCCCAATCAGTGTCTTTCCTAGCCAAGTGTTTTGCAGAAGGAAACTCAGCAACTGAATTCAATTCTTGACAGTGGCAGCAGCAACAGAAGGGCTGCCAGCTGCTCACTTCCATCTTTGAGGTGGCCGCTGTGGCACTCTTGCTCTTTTGTTTGGCTGAAGAGAAAGGCTGGGATCTGTGAAATGGTGAGAGGCATGGATTCCAGACATTTCATAGATCCTTTCATCTCTCTCCAGCTGCGTGTCTCTTCAGCCTCGCCAATTTCAGTATGTATGTATTGTAGCTCCAAAAGATCTTGGAGCATCTCAGATTTCAGTATTCTGGTTAATACTCAACCTGTATGAACAGCTATTTTAAAAAATACTGACATACACACATCTTGCCCCATTGGCTGGAGGACATTGTTTCACCTAATATTTATTTTAAAAGATTTGCAATTAACTGACAGATCTTACTAATTAAAGTTTGTAGTTTTAGTATCTAATCAACATTTGATTTGTTTAAATAAAATACAGCTTGAAGCTAAATGGTTGTATTATTTTTTTTCAGGTGGAAAATCTACAAATTGGGAAGGAGGGATTCGAGTTCCTGGTCTTCTCTATTGGCCAGGAATGTTGAAGCCTGATATAAGTATTGATGTGCCCACAAGTAATATGGATTTATTCCCCACCATAGTTAAACTTTCTGGAGCACAACTACCTAATAATAGGTATGACAGTGTAGTTTCATTTGTTGTAAAATAAGTCACTCCTTTTTAAAAAGAAAAATAATCCATGTTTGTTAGGTTTGAAGGTACTTTCATACCTCATAAGTCTCTTAAGGTTAGTTCTATTTGTCATATCTTGTACATGTTTTTAGGAGCAATTTCTTCATCTGATGACTGACTTGTAGTTGAACACAGATGTTCTTTCCAGACTTTTGTTGACCATGCCTTTTACATACCATTTTTAAAGCTTCTCCATCACTACATACAACTCTGTCTGGCTCAGCTCCAGAATCAGAGTTTTATTCAAAATGATGGAAGATCAATCTCCCACCTCAGCTCTCTCAGTTCCTCATAAGAGCTGTCTGATCCTCTCACAGAAGTAGACATGTATAATCTGTGAATATCTCCTTATTCAGGAAGGAGGAAGAATCTCCTGCATATACACATCGTACGCTAGACGTATTTTTTTTATATACAACTCCAGAGTGCAGGAAAGAGGATGTGTTAATGATGATGCGGCAATCCAAGACTCCATCAGTTCAAATGAGTCGACACTTAAATTTCTGTTCAAATGTATAACAAAGGATAATATTATACTCTTTACATTGTTTTCCACCAAATGTTATCTTCCCATTAAGATATTTTTCCAGTACAGGATCGTGTTAGAATAAAATGAAATAAGGCTGTATCCTGAAATATTTGGGCAAGATAGGAAAGAACCTAAAGGCACCAAAATATGGATAGACAACCACCCATGCTACTAGTGTCATGTATATGTATATATATCTATCATCTGCCTTATACTTTTCCACAGCCATGTTGTACACAAAAGAAGCATTTTTTTTTAACTGTTGTTCTTCCCTACTGCAGTGTTTGGTGATTTTTTATTCCATAGCTAAACTTCCAGGCCTTTCCCATGAACCCTACAACTACTTTGATCTTTCTGTTCTATAATAACACAGTAGCAGTAGTTTTAATTGCTTTTTTCTCTTTGTAGCTTAAGAAGATGGGTTTTTCTTCCTGACAGTTCTCTATACCTACCTTACGTGTTCCTTTTGATCAAGCTATAGATGCTTGGGCATGATGCCAACACTGTTCTGTTCTTTCTTATACACAGTCAATAAATCACCAGCTGTGAACTTTCCCCCTGCAGATTTAAAGTAATAACCATCCTGACAAGTAGTGTTCATTTACATCATGCAAATTTTAAAGTGATTCGCCTGATCTAAATTCAGAATATCTTTTCCAGTCTTTGCTCCAGCCAGCAAGCTATTTCATAACAAACTTGCCATATGCTACTCTATGCAAGCTTTCTGGTTCAGTTATTTCTCTGGTTACTAAGGCATTAGTAGGCAATGTTTGGGCAGAAACCTGATAGTTTATGGATATTCTTGGGAGTCTGAGCTTGCTTGCTTACAGTCTCTCTCTCTTTCTCTCTCTCTCTTTCTTTTTAATTTAGCCTTTTGTCTTGTAGGATGAATGTAGGGCTTTCCAAATGTATTCTGCTACCTCATGGAGAACAGCAAATTATATTGCCCATCCAACTAAATCAATGGGCATAGTACCAATGTGTGTAGCTATGGGATGGGAGCCAAAATGCAGATATTTCCCCTCCAAATAAGAATTCTGTACCCATTTGGATTATTCCTTCAGTCTCCAAATCTCTAGTATTTCAGAAGGTGACACACTGAAAATTGTTCACACTTGAACTCTGATATTTGCTTTGTTCGCAACCCCTTGGTAACATTGCCAGCACCTTTTTCTTTAAAACCCTAAGCTCTGTTTCTAGCAGCTCAACTGGTATTTTCAGTTACTACAATGCTAGGCATTTGAAGACTCAAGGAAAATTTTCACCTGGGGCAATGCCTTCATTACCTTTAGCTACTCTCTTGAGTGTCCAGTGTGATAAGCAAATCTCCCTAAACTAGCAGTTTAAAAAAACAGATAATAACAAGATAAACACATATTTGAGAACCAGTGTTGTGTACTGGTTTGAGCATTATCTACGACCCTGGAGACCAGGATTCAATTCCCCACTTGGCCATGGAAACCCACTGGGTGACCTTGGGTGCATCACATACTGTCAGCCCTGGAAAACCCCATGATAGCTTCACCTTAGGGTTGCCATAAGTCAGAAATGCCTTGAAGGCATACAACAACAGCAAATAAATATTTGTTACCCTTATGGAACCTTACCCTGCTGACCAAGATTTATATGTAAAATATGTAGAAAATAATGGTCAACACTAGATTTCTGCTTGGACCTACTAAAGTACACCCATAATTCTGAACTCCATTTTTTTTATCTAATATGAATGAATTTGCTGTAGATTGATGATGCCATTGAAAATTTACCAGGTTTACTCACCTGCAGTTGGTGATTTTTTAAACCAATTTTCTTTCCATTTTCTCCAATCTAAGCTCATTGTTTTCAAAAGCCATTTGGCTTAAAAATGTCCTCAGCTGATTAAAGAAATGCAGACTCTGCAGTGCCCCAAAGGGACTTATTGACAGTGCTTTAAACACCTGCAAATTACAGAACATGTATCTTAATCTGCAGTGAGTTGTGATTGTTGACTGTTTTCACTGTTAATTTATTCATAATCCAGTTTGTCTCATTCAGTTCAGAAACTGAAAAAAATAATCCATTATTTGCTATGCTTTTGATTTCCACAATCAAACAAGAATGCTACCACATCCCTGAAACAGGTGGCTCCAATGCAAAGATTTGGAAAATTATCTTTTGGACTGCAACTCTAAGAATTCCCCAGCTAGAAATGATTCAGGAAATTCTAGTCCCTAAGCCAGTAACTTTCCAAATTCTGCTTTGGAGCTACATATTCTTGGAGACATAGAGTATTCATCTTTAAGTATGGTTGCTACATTTATAAGGTAAATTTTACAGTCTAGTTAGCTTGCAGATAACTTAGTCCATCACATTTTGCTAGCTATCAAACTATACTGAGTGCAAAAAAAAAAAGTCTGCATTTAATTTTGCATAGCAAAAAAAATGGAATTGAGGGGAAGGGAGTTACCAGCTGACAAACCAAATTGGCATTTCAGCAGAACTGCTGTCAAGATATTTCTCTGTACAGCTGCTGATTTATCAAGTGCTTGTGGGGAAAGACAGGAAGAGAGGAATAAAGAATGTGGAAGATTAGATCCATCATAGCCTTAAGATATCTAATGCAAGCAGTAACTTTGCCATGCTTTTACTGGTCCAGTCATCTCAATGTGCGCAACTTTCATGGAAATCCAGTCCTTTGGGATAGTTTTCTTCCCATAGGGAAGAATCTTTTTTGTACCAATTTTTGTGTTACAACACTACCATAATCATTTGAGTTCCAATGAATTGTGGCAATTGTAACACCAGGATAAAGAGTCCCATGGACTTTCCCATCTACTGGACCAGAACAAACAGAATGGCTCTCTAGTTGTCACTTGGTCACCCTCATATTATAAATATTAGATTTTATTTCATGAGGATGAATATGTGTACATGTGCCTTCAAGTCATCTGTCGACTAATGGCAACGCCATGAGTTTCATAGTGTTTGCTTAGCAAGGAATACTCAGAGGTGGTTCTGCCAGTTACTTCCTCTGAAATATAGCCTATCTCCAATCCAAGTACTGTTGAGGGCTGATCCTGCTTAACTTCCAAGATCAGACAGTGTCCATGGGGTATTACGGCCCCATGGGGATGCATATTTCAAACATATTTACCAAGCTAAACTTATATGATAAAATTACATTGTGGGAATGTCATCATACTTTACTTATAAAGCAAATTAGCTATAAATCAATACCTATAATATCTCACCCTCTGAACAGCAATGCTACATCACTAGTGAAATGAACCATTGTAATTTCAAATATGACCCTCACCTTGCCCTGCTACGATATAAGAATAACAAGAAAGGAATCACAGAAAATCTGTTTTCCTCTTGCGCACTTACTAACTCACAGGTTAAAAGAGCAACCTCAAAACAAGTGTATTCTTGCTGGATACATGAAATACTGAACCAGGGGCTGGAAGAGAAAAAAAAAAAACAGAGAAAAAGCAGGAATTACACACAGAGGTTCGAGGAATTTGTTACTCTTGTCTGGATGAGATAATAATTTAGTCTCTCTTTGGAAAATAGCTGAATAATGTATTTACTTTTTCACGGGATCAAGAGCTTTTGGAAGTTTAGGAGATACTTAAACACATTGCTTAAAATGCAAGGTTGTTATCTGATAGAGTTAGAATACCTATGCATATTTGTTTAACTTACATGTATGCAAATGAGAATCACTTTGTAATTTTCAGAGAACTGGTGTAGGGGTAACAGGATTTCATATTTTTTAAGCTGAAGTGATATTCTGGGCATATTTTAGGAAAACAGCCTTTTTTGTTGGTGGATATTTATATTTCAAAGATGCTCTGTTTAATACAGATATTGTAAGTGTTAGATGCATTTGTAGATTTGCAAAGGAAGAGGAACTGATCTCTTCTAGATAATTAATATGATAGATTTTCTGAGGAAAGCAGGGATTTAATTGGGTTTTTGCCATTTAGGACTGATGTGAAATCTATTAAATATGTAGAGGGTGCTGTGCTGAAGTGTTTTAAAATGGTTGCCTACTTTTCATGCAGTACACCTCAGCGAGAAACACATAACAGGTTGAATTAATTCTCTGGAAACACAAATGTTGTGAATCATATGATGACAAAAACTATATCTTTTTCTCTCTCTAGGCAAATGTGAGATATTTGATATTTAATGGAAGCATGCTTAATTTGCTTATGACATGAATTCCTGTCTTTCATGAATATTCTTTTCCTTTATTCAAACATGAATTTTAAAAAAATCAAAATAATACTATGTTTGTTGTCCTTTATACAGAAGAAGTCTCAGTGATGTCAACAGGGCTTATCCCCAGCATTCTAAAAGAACCCTTGCCACTTGAGAGTACTCATTTTCTGCAATGGAAATAAATCACTTTCCTCACTCTCATTCTATTTTGTGGATCACTGTTTTCTTCTTTTCCATTCTTCTTTCTCAAACTTCATTGTGCTCCACAAACCCAGCTGTCTGATCTGGGCTCTAGAAATTTCTCTTTCTCTCCACTACTCCCTCCTTCTTGTCATCTTTTCAAAGAAATCATGCAGATTAGTGTGTCTTCTATGTTACCATGCCATACACCATGCCATACAATATTTATTTGGCAATAAATATTGTTTAACTGTCACTGTCTCTCTCTCTTTCTCTCTCTTACATTTTATGGCTGAAAGTCATGTGGAAAAAGATTCTACTTGGGAGCTTTCTGCTAAGAGGGATGACCTCAGAATGACCAGGTCCTAAGTTCATGAAGACTTAGCTGGAAAGCCTGACTTAGCGGGTTTAAGATGATCCTCCCAACTACCCAAACCTAGAGATCAATAACTAACAAAACTGCAAGATGAAGCTAACAATGATCAGTGTCCTGTAACTTCTTCCCAGAGAACTTCTGCTTTGTTTCCTTACCTGCCCAGAGATTAAGGGACTGTCACAATCTCCAGCAATGATTTACCACCTGACGTTAAGACCACTAGCCCATTCCAGACCCCTTTTGTCTTCTCTGCCAGAGAACAATTAACACATTGCCCTCCAGAGTGGGAAACAGAATACTTAAACCCTGGCTCCGAGCCCAGCAACTCATAGTACTTTGGATGCATGTTGGCGTGCAGATTCCTGGTCATTGTACTATCTTCAGACCCCACCAGTCTAAGCCACACTTCACTTCAATTTTCCACTTCAGAAATGGTAATTGTCACCTGCTTCATTCCCAAAATCTCTTTGCTATAAAAGCTTTCTCTTGTTTCCCTCTGAAGCCTTATATGGTTCAAGAGACTGCTTGATTTCTTGTGAATTCTCCAATAAATGATTCTTTTGACTGTCAACTGGTGTCTCACAGTTAGTACCAGTATACACAAGTGAAATGATTATGTGGTTACCCCACTCTCACAGGCCTCCTTCTTAATTCCCCACCTTCTTAAGGAACATTTCAAGGTCCACCATCTTTTGGGGTAACACTTTCTAATATTCCTTCCTCTAAAGCAGAGGCCTTGCTGTTTTACTGAATGTGGCAGATGGAGAGGCATTCCTCAATGGATTCTAACCAACCTAATTCACTAAAAATATTTTTAAGTTCAGCATTAAACAAAAAAACCCTTGAAATCCCTCAAAAATTAGTGAATTAATAACTTTACGACTTAATAGTAAGCTCTGGATATTATTCAGAGACAGCTTATGGAAGAACAGTATTCTAAAAGGACAAGCCAATATATTCAGGGAATTAATAATCTGTGGGAAAAGTAGAAAGATCAGCTGTGTAAAAAACTGACAAAAATTAGTTCTTCTCAACTGTTTTAAATCAACAGTAAGTGGTGCATGGTTCTTAAAATCCACTCATTTTTTTAGAAACTGATAAATTGAGAAAATGAGCTTCTGTTCAAGTGAAATTCCTGACATCACTCATGGTTTCACAATGCTAATCCAATTTGGAATAGTATGTGAATTAAAAATAACTAAAGCAGGCTAAACTAAGCAGGTGAGAAATATGGGATGTTAAGCAGAACATCACATATCTCCCAAAGATAATCTGAAGAATTATAAATTGCAGTTTGTTTTGTGGAAGCACTGTGTCTCCAAGCTCAGCTAAAGAAACAGCCTACCTAAGAAACAGCCTATCTATGTATTTCTTATACAAAAGTTTGCATAGAAGTCATAAATTATTTCAGATAATGTATGAGTTGGGCTGTAGATTAATGGCTCTTTTGCACTGCACTAACATTAAATATGTAGAGATGTAGCTAACATTTTTAAATGTTCAACTAAAGCATAACCTGCAAATAAGACAAATACATCTTTTGCACATGTATCATACAAATGCACTTATTTGAGAACCTGAATTAGCAGCAGCTCTCCCACTAAGTAGAAAAACAAAAGAATTTGCAGGCCTATAAGGTTAGGAATGACCTGAACACTCTAATATTTCTGGCACAATAGCATTTGTGGCTTTTATAAAGAAAATACAATGCATTAAGTTTCTTTTCAGCATATGGCTTCTTTTCTCTGATTTTGAAGGCTTTCTTTTTCAGAATTATTGATGGCCATGATCTGATGCCCTTGCTTAAAGGCATAGCTCTCTACTCAAAGCATGAGTTTCTCTTCCATTACTGCAATGCATATTTAAATGCAGTGCGCTGGCATCCAAGAAACAGTAAGTAAAATTGTCCATTCAACTTTGAATATTTTATGTAATTTTTATTGCATCTTGAAAGAACCAAGGGGGAAAAGACCTTGGGCTATGGTTACAAATAAGTTGCTTGAAGTACCTAACCCCCTTCCTCCTTTTATCTTTGTTTTTCTTTTATCTTAATAAAAAAAGGTGAGCTAATATCAAGGAAACAATTTGGAATTAGATGATTAATTTGGTGCAATACAAGAAAGTTCTACATCATTGATGTGGCAAAATACATTATCTTACTTTGGAAGAGTCTGTTAAGTGATGTTATGTTTATGCCAATGCCAAATTTTACCTGCTTTTTAGCCCAATATTACCTGATTATTGGGAATAATACAAAAATTGGGATGGGATTCCCGAGACTCATTTTCCAACCACTGACCACCACCCAGATTTCCTGGATGTCCTTTTTCAAGCAGAGAGAGAGAGAATGGTTGCCTTCCTGGAAGCCAACAAGTACAGTGATATACCTTTTAAATAAAAGACAGGAATCTGCTCCACTCATAACATAAAAGAACAACACATTTTTCAAAATGGAAATGGACTTCCAGATATTTCTTGTTTAGTTCATTTTAGATTTTGACATACTGATCCCACAAAATATTTGAACACTTGGAAACTTGCATAGCTGAATCAAAACAATAATAGGCTGGACATAGTGAGGACTAGAATGCTGAGGTGCTAAAATTCACTCTGCCACATCAAACTACAGACATACAATACCACTCTTTATTTTTAAAAAAGAAAAATCCACACAATGAGGAAGCCAGCACTTTTTTCCCAGGTTCTTCTGTTGCAGGAGAACATTCAAAAACATAATTTCTAGTAGCTTCAATTCTACTCAGTGTGCTCCATTTGTAGAGCATATCAGTGTTAGAATATCTGGAATATTTACAAGCCACATATCAGCTTAAACAATGCACTATATAATACAGAGCACTGGACTGAATTTTAAACAATAAAACAGACTAAAGCAAAAACACATGTAATGTTATACCAGCTTCCAAGGCTAAAAGCCAAAAAAGTAAACAAGCAGCAAAAAAAAGTTAAAACTAATTATAGTTAAAAACACTAAATTGCAATGAAAAAAGGACTGCAGCAAAACAAAAAAACATAAAAGCAAAAGACTTTTATAAGACCAATAACAACAGTAGAAACAATTAAAACAATAAATGTGCAAGAGAACTTATAAAATGCAAACCCTGGACAGAAAACTGTGAAGCTATGCTCCTGCAACAAGAACAAAAAAGACCTTCCTCTAGCCATTATATGCTTAGTATCCAAAGATGGAGAAAAACTGATCAAGGTAAATTAGTATTGTCATCATGGATAGACAATGGATGGAAATGAATAATTTTTCAGATGACTGTCTTCCAAGCTATATAGGGGTTTGTATATCAAAAAATAGTATCTTGAGGTGTGCTTAGAAATCAGTTGGAGAGTACTGAATATGCTTGTATCTTCAGCATGGTATAGTTTCCAGTTCGTCCAATTAAATCCAACTAAAGACGACCAATAAAATCAATGTGATTTATGCAAGTGTTGGTTGACAATTTTCAAATGATCCATTGGACTACTGTAGTGAGAAACAGAAATCAGATTAAACCTAATAATCCAGCCACTATGTTTTGACCCATCTGATCATTTCTGACTAATTTTGAAGATCAGCCCACATGGTTCAACAGTGGTTTGGATGTTACTGGATTATGGACGATAGTGGCATGACTGGCTCTGCCTGGAAGGACTTCAATGGTTATGCCAGTCACATCCTAATCTGGTGAAAAGTGTTTCATGCTATGGATGCCTCCTGTGGTCTTTGATAACCCAGTCTCATTGAACAGCACATCTAAGCTATAACTAAACTATAACATCTAAACTATAATTCTGGACAGGCTAGAACAAGGTTAGCAATTGGTGGGAGTTAAGGGACCCCATTTGTTTAACCAGGAAAACTTACACAGCTGCACTTTCCTGAACCATGCCTGAAAGAAAAAATCATTTGCATCTCCTGGAAGTGGTCCAGAAAATACTTCTGATTTGCTTCCTTTTCTTAGAAAAAAAAGTCTTCTTCTGGGTTTAATGTGACCCAGAGGCCCAACATGTGGCAAAATTTCTCTCACACCCCCTACAGGGTGTTCAGTAGCTATAGTTTTTAAACTAGAAGTCATTGAGAACTGCAAAAATAGGCATGGGAGCTATACTTCACCCTCTGCTAGGCTACAGAAACGTAGAGTGGGCAAAGATAAGTTTATCCTTGCAAAGTCTTCCTGTACAAAACAAGCACAGCCCTGTTAGCAATTGCCCACCAACTTTCTAGTCTAGTCCTCAAATTGTAAACTCCTTAACACTAACGAGGATCACTAAATTATAAACTCCGCCCTACAGTTAGAAAATTTAGCCCCAGTTAGAGAAGACCTATTGAATCGATTGTTAAATAGTGAGCCAATATACATGTAAATCTATTGCGGTTCAATTGATCCATTTTCACAGGAACTACCAAGAGTACTCAGGCCTTTGCAAGTACAGTGGGCTGTATATCTGTATATGTGAAGATTCTATTCCAGGACACCCCATGAATACCAAAATTAATGTTTCATCATAGTCAATGGTGGAGATGTGCGTGCAGGATCATCAGCACATGTGTGCACACTTCACAACCTTTTTAGGTGGTAGGAACACAACACTTCATGTGAACTGGAAATCACATTATGTAGAAGTTACAAGTAAAGATAGTCCAC
This sequence comes from Iguana delicatissima, assembly GCA_948472985.1. Lineage (NCBI taxonomy): Eukaryota > Metazoa > Chordata > Lepidosauria > Squamata > Iguanidae > Iguana > Iguana delicatissima. The sequence goes on from CAOKZL010001422.1 coordinate 228,957, forward strand.
TGTAAACAAATTATGAACCTGAATTCCATGGCCAATTATAATTTCATCTAGAACATTCTTGTCTGAATGCACTGAACAACCTGCTCTTGATCTTCCATTTTTTCTGACTTGAACTTCAGTTTACCAGTTTATCTCTAGCTGGCCCAGTACAGCCCCTGATATAATTCTTGAATAGCAGGGATATAATTCTTCACTAAGTTTCCTCTCAAAGGAGGCAATGAATAGTTTTAGCAATTTTCTTCTTGGTGCAAGAAAGACTGAACCTACACAGTTTTCTTTTTTTCTTTTTTCTTTTGTTTTAATGTAATTTTTACAAACCAATCCACCATGAAAATATTTATGAATCAACTATCATAGACAAATTTATGAATTTTCCACCTTGAATAAAATTACTTTTCTTTACAAAAGTACATTTTTATACTCCCATATACATCTTCCCCACTTCCTCCCCCACCTTTGGAATCCCTAATCATTACTGTCACTGTTTTGTAATCCATCAATTTATTGCCTCTCTTCCTTCTTCCCCTCCCCCTTCCCTTCCCACTATCCTTATTATACATTTTCTCCAAATCCAATCTCTGTCTTGTCTTTGTCTTTGTCTTAAATTCCTTAATGTAAATTATCTTTTTTTTTTTGTGTTTCCTTCTAATGTTTAACTCCCCATTACCATAATTTTCCATTTCATTATTTTCCTTTTCTAATAAAAAAATCCTTAATTAAAAAAAAGTTACCATGTTAAATCTACTCTCCTTTCTTATTATTTAGTGTCTCGTTCTCTTTTACCCATTTGATTATTGAGTTCCATTGCTTTTCAAACTGTTGTATTGATTATCCTTTCAATGTATTAGTCAATTTTTCCATTTCTATAATATCCATCACTTTGATTTTCCATTCTTCAAGGAGGGGTTTATTTCTTCTTTCCAATCTTGCTGCAGTGACTAAATTTAACAATGTTGTCTTTTTTGCTTTCATTTGGTTGTTCCTTTCAATCATATTCAATAAATATATTTTGGGGGTCATCTCATATTTAACATCAAGGATCTTTATGATGCTGTCATGAATTTTTCTCCAGTTTTTTTTATACTGGAGGAAAATACTGAAAATAATGAACCTACACCGTTTTCAAGCCTGTTTGCAATTCAGGACTTTTCTGTGCTAAATTTGCATTGGATGGTTTAGCACTGAAAACATCTTTTTCTGTGCAAAAAATAATATTTCTGCATGGAAGCATCATTTTATGTGCAGGAAAAAAATACTGTTATAGTATTATTATTTTTTTCAGTGCAACAAGCACATGTGAATTTTGTGTGAAATATCTCCTAATTCTGAGGATTCTTTGCCTAAGGAAACCCAATGAAATTCATGGGCCTGCTTAAGTCAACAGGCAGCTTGAAGGCATGTACACATATATACACAATTCCCCTCCATCTTCTGGGGTTATGGCATCCTTCTCTTCTCTGCTTCCTGATACTTCTTTTCTTACCATTCATCATCAAAGCAGGAGGAGGGTTTCTGCTATCCCTCTAAGATTAGTAATAAGAGTTCTTGGGAAAATTCAGTACTTACTTCTTAATTTGTTCTTCTTAATTTGTAGTAGAGAGAAAGCCTTTGCTTGGCTTCCTCACCATTCTTTTGGAAAGACCAAGCAGATTTTCTTTGGTTTGTTCTGAAATGGAGAACCTACTGCATTTTACTTTTGCTGCATGCTCCATTTGCACTCTTGCACACTGTGTAGCAGATAGATCCTGGGCAGATTCTGCCCCTGATATTTTCACATTGCTTTTATTTGAGAACCATAGGCAAGCAGTCAAAGATTGTTTCTGCTTCTTTCGCATGCTGCCACCCTCTAGAGATAACTTGATTGACTGGCTTTTTGTCCAGTCCCCAGTCTTCACAAAAACCTTTTCTTACTGGGCACAATAGAAAAACATTCAAAAAAGTATTCTCAAGGCACCAAAAGGTTCCCTATTCAGCTTATCTCTGTCCAGCATGCTACAGTTGTACAAAGAAATATCTCTATACTCCTTCAGCTCTATCACTTTGATGTGTGGTTTGATTGTATCAGCACTGGTATAGATATTCACAAGAACTGTCTCTGCTGATTTTTTGTCATCTGCCTTTCCAGTTTTTCAGGTTCTGAAATGCTGTTTGAAAATTGTAGTAAAATCACATAGCTAGGGCCAATTACTTGCAAGTAAAATGTCTCTATAAAGACACTGTAAATGAATGCTTTTAGTTATACTTCAAAGTTAACAATAGTTTTAATATTAAGCAGATAGTGGCTGTCAAAGTGGCAGCCATGCACTTTCCTCCCTCCTTGATTTTTTTTATACAAACAGAAACATGTCTTAGCATCATTCCTTTCATTTCAAATTTGGTCAGATATTGGCTTTTAGCCAAATGCAAGAAATGACCAACTAACTGATGAACTAGAGAAGGAGGGGTTTATGGAGTAGAAAAAGGTATGAAACATTCAGCCTCCATTTTCATTTTTCTTATTACCAGCCATTAATTTCTAGATTGAGCCTCTCAATCTCAATATACATCAAATGAAGCCTCATTGATATTAGCAGATGTTTCTTCCAAGTAAATCTGTTTAGGCTTAGGCTCAAATATATCTGATGTTTAAATACAGATTTTTTAATATATACAAAATTTTCCATCTGAGCAACCTTTTTAGAAACCTCTTGAAAACATTTGGCCCTCCTAATTTTCCATTTCAATGCTCTTTTAACAAATACCCTTGTGATTTGAAGCATTTCATTTAAAATAAAGTATAACTATTTTGGAATTATTGATAACATCACCTATTACATATAATACAGCAAATATTTACATTTTGTAACACTATATGAAAGCATTTTCACAAGTGGTTTGGCAGTACATACATCTTGAACCTGTTCCTGCTCCAAAGGACTATAATTTATCAAATCTGATAATCTCAATAAGACACAGTGCCTAATTTGCTTTTAATTTATTTCACATCACTTATGTTCCTTATAAGCCCATGTCTACCAGGTGAAGTTTCAGGCCATTTCTGCATGACAGGGCTGTGCCGCTTCTGGGGCAGGATGGCAGCGGTTGGCAGGTCTTGCTTCTGCACAACACTGTCACTGGCCTGCTGCCATCCTATCCCCAAGCAGTGCACAAATCCATTTTCTGCCTGTGATCGTGTGGCACCCCTGTTGCTTCCAGACGTGCAGAAGCTGTGGAAGCACAATGGCGACACTTCCTTCCATAGTGCAGCAATGGAAAGTGACAGACTGCGCTGTAGAAGGAAGAAGTGGCATCATTGAGCTCTCTTCCATATGAAATGAGCAGATGCGGAGGGGAGCATTGCTGTCACACTCCCTTCCGGACCTGGAATTGCAGTGTGATGACATGGAAGAGCATCATTGGGTGGAAATGTCCTCAGTTAACTAACTGGAACCAGTTCCTACATTTTCAGGATTATTCAGTTGTATATGCTTTAGGAGCCTAATTGGAACATGTGGACATTGTTACTAGGACCAGCCAAACTATTGACAAGATGGGGTCTGCTGCAGTAGTTCTTGGCTCTTCTGCCAGGGTCCCTAATACTGTTGGAGAATAGCACTATGTATGTCACATGCCTAGGGTCCCACAAACTAGTGTGCCTTGATGGATGGTGGATTCCCTTGGTTTCTGTTCAGGGACAGGGATGGAAACATCATCTTACCTTTCTCCTGAGGCAGTAAAAATGTTTTACTTTGGCCCTACTTCCAGAATAGGAACATATATAGGGTTAGTATTCCATATCTGAATGCATCAACTTGTTATAATATGAGAATATTTTCTCATATTTGATGTAATAGCAGACTGAACAATTGTTAAAATATGCGACTACAAGGGAAATAAAGAGGCAGGGGAAACCCAATACATGAGGGGAATCAAATATTGTTTTGATTCTGAAGGAGGGACAAGACAGGAGAAAGGTACAAAATTACTGCCCAATATGTCTACTGAATACAGATTATAAAATCTTTGCAGCAATACTTCTGAAAAGACTGAAAAAATTATTACTAGAGAAAATTCAAGAAGAACAGACTGGTTTTTGGCCCTGGTAGACATATGAAAAAGAATGTGAGAACTATTCTTGATGTGATGGAATATTATGATAAAAATCCTGGAAAGAGGATGGCTATTATTTCTTTGGATGTGGAAAAGGTGTTTGATAATGTTTCATGGAGATTCTTGCAAAAGATATTAAGAAGAATTAAATTTTGGGGAAGATTTTTGCCAATGAGTGGGAATGATTTATCAAGATCAGCTAGATTGATGATAAATGGGGGATCTTTCTAAGAATTTCTTAATAACTAAAGGTGTCTGGCAAGGATGCCCACTCTCACCCTTATTATTTATCACAGTTTTAGAAGTGTTTTTTTAAAAAAGGTTAAAGAAGATCAAAGGATTAAAGGTACAAGAATAAGGAAGCGAAATTAAGAGCCTTTGCAAATGACATGGTCATCTTCTTAGAGGAACCTCAAGACTCTGTTCAAGAATTGATTAAAGTCCTAAAAGATTATGGGCAAGTTGTTGGTTATAAAATAAAGAAAGAAAAGACAGAGATGTTGACAATGAATATGACAAGAAAAGAATAAAAAATTCTGGAAGATATATCTGGATTTAAAGTTGTTAAAAAAAATAAAATATTTGGGAATGTTTATTACAAAGAAAAATCCAGAACTATTTAACAACAATTACCAGAAAATATGGCGTGAGATTAAAAATGATATGTTAAAATAGACTAAGTTAAATTTATCCCTGTTGGGGAGGATAAATGCTCTTAAAATGTCTCTACTTCCTAAATTGATGTTCCTATTTCAAAATTTACTGATAATTGGAAATGAAAATTTTTTTAAAGAATGGGAAAAGGAAATGTCAAAATTTGTATGGGCAGGAAAAAAACCAAGAATTAGACTCAAGACACTTCAAGATTCTAAGGAAAGAGGATTTGATTTACCGTCTTTAAGAATATATTATTATGCTTGTTGCTTAGAATGGATTAAAGACTGGATTTCTTTAGATAAATCATTATTGACAGACTTGGAAGCAATTGGAAATAGATTTGGCTGGCATGCTTACTTATGTTATAATAAGATTACAGTTAATAAGGACTTTAATAATCATTGTATAAGGAAAATTCTACTTAGAGTTTGGCAAATAGTGAAACAAAAGTTTTATACGAAACTTCCAACTTGGACCTCGCCACAAGAAGCTTTTAATATTTCTGAAACAAAGGAGGGGAACATGTTGTCTTATAAAAATTTAATTGTGTGGGACCAGGATAACTCAAGAATTAGGACATTTGAAAAATTAAAGGAAGAAAGGCACGAGTCAAATTGGTTCCCTCAAAGACAGTTAAAGGAAAGATTTAAAATGGACCAAAAAATTTTTGGATTTGAAGAAAGGAAAACGAACTGGACTCATTGTTTTTCAGTGAGCATAAAAAATTGATATCTAAACTTTATAAGTTGTTACTTCAAAGGGATATGGAACAGAAAGTAGTAAAGGAGACAATGATAAAATGTGCTCAAAATATTGGACATTCAATAGAACTGGATGAATGGATAAAGACTTGGAAAAGAGACCTAAATTATACTTCAAATTTGAATTTTAGAGAAAACTATTATAATGTGTTACACAGATGGTACATGACTCCAGAAAAAGTACAAAAAAAAAAAAGATGATGGTATTTGTTGGAAGTATGAAGGGAAAAAAAGGAACTTTTTACCATATGTGGTGGTCATGTAAAAAAGCAAAGAAATTTTGGAAAGAAATCCATGATATGATACAAAAGGTTTTTAAATGTAAATTTGAGATGTCTCCAGCAATGTATTTGTTAAATATGCTAAGTTCACAGACTGAAATTAGAAGACATAAAATTCCAGTGCTGTATCTGGTGACAGCAGCTCGAATAACATATGCTCACTATTGAAAATTTACTAAAATTATAAATCTTGAAGAATGGAAAATAAGAGTTTTAGACATGATTCCGAATGAAAGATTGGCAAATGTCTTAAAAAATAAATCAATTCAGAAATTTGAGAGGGAGTGGAAAGATGTAATAACTTGGTTAAAAGACAGATAGAGAATGTAAGGGGTTGGACAGGGATATTAAAATCTGTTGTGATTGTTTAAATTGTGTATAACTGAGAAGAAAATTCTCTTTGATACTAATGCTGGACAAAATGTACGGACATCAACTGGGGAAAAATGTGATTGGATGGAAGTGGGAGGAGTTAGGGGGATACATTGCTGCCAATGTAATGTATCGCATTTTTTAATTTTTCTTTTTTTAAAATAAAAATGTAATTAAAAAAATATGTTCTTTCCTACTTATAGCAGAAATTTTGAAACATGGTTTGCAGTGTAACATAAGGTATGCAGGTGCATGCCCTAATAGATAGCATTTTTCTCATCCTAGAGCCTCAAAAATAGGAGAAGCTATATGTGGTAAAGTTCTCTACACAGCTTTTCCTGTACCAAAGCTTTTTAAGGGTCTGCAGCAAGTATAAGATTTCTTTGCTCTCAGATGCAATTTTTTTCTCTTATGGATGAAAAATTAAAATAAAAGAGTAGTGTTTTAAAATACCATGAGCTAAAGCTCTGGTTCTTTATTGGCCTATGAATCAGAGTTATTAAAAATGTATTGCTTTGACAACTTCATTACAAGGAGAGCAGTCACCCGATAAGGAACAGAGCTGTGGTTACGTGGGACATTTGCATCACTCAAACTCAGGGGGTCGTTTAATGACCACTTACAGTGTTGTAGTCATATTGGAGCAAATGAATCTATACTAATGTATATGCCCAATGAATCACATTTTCTAGGGTTTATTTTCTTCGAAAATTAATATAAATAAGCTAGGATGCTGAATGATCCCGTGCAATAAATTCCTTTGTAGTCTTTTGAATGGCCATGTAGCATAAAGATCTGATAAGTCTAACTTTCATTTAATACTCTAAATGAAAACAATATTGTAATATTGATAAATGTGAAAGCAATTGATTTTACCCGTGAGAGTATATCTGGTTTTATATTACAAATCAAGATTCTTTTTCCAGAACGCAAACCAAAATTTCATTAAAAGAAAAGGAAGCATAAATATCTTATATTTCTCTGTAGTACAGCTTATTATTACTTTTCCAAAAACAACAAACACAAAAATATCAGAAGATTACAGTACCATACAGTGGTTTGGGTGACAGAATAGGACTTGGGAGACTGAGGTTCAGATTCTTACTCAGACAAACCACTAACATGATAAGCTCCTGAGGCCCCTTCATTCTACACAGTTATAACACTTTGATATCACTTTGGTTGATATGGCTTTATCATATGGAATCCTGGGATTTGAAGTTTAGCAAAAGGAACTTATAATTTTCTGCCAGAGAGCTCTGGTATCTCACCAGGATTTAATAGCTACCGCCACAACAGTTAAAGTGGAATCATAGTGCTATAAACATTTAGAGTGGAAGGGACCTCTGTCTGGAAGAGTCTATTTTTTGAGGGCACATGGAATGGTTAACCTAAAAAGAGAAATTTCCACAAAAAATGCCAGCAAGCTGCAAAAGCCAACAATAAATATTCCCTACTGAAAGGCACCATACAGTCCTACACTAGGGCTAGTGAAACTTTCTTTGGTCTTCCAGACATTTTGGCCTAAAACTCTCCCAATTCTTTACCCTTAGATATACTGGGTCAAATTAATGACATTTGTAGGGAGAAAAATCTGGAGGACTAAAGCTTCGTATTTGTTTATATAAAACTAGCATATTTACCTGGCATTGCCCGGGATTTTATTTTCTCATAGGTAACACTTGTTAGAAATACCTTAAGAATTATCTTACTTTAGGAATCAGATGCAGTTGAAATACACAGATTTGATATCCTGTGTCTGTAATTCCCCAAACTGCCTTGTCCAGTACCTGTAACTTTGCCTCATATTCCCCAATCCAATCTGTATTTTGTGTTGTTAACATACAGAGGTTTGGTTTCTGAGGGAATACACTGCCCTCCTTCTTGCTGCTAGGCCTCATCTCCATAGCAACCAGTCAGGCCCAAGAGCTTTTTGGCTGAGAATTCTAAAGTCCCCTCCCTAAACTACCAACCCAGGATTCCATAGAATCTTCACAGGCAGCCAATCATATGAGGTTTTTTCGTGCCTGACACAAACTCACAAAATCACAAACTTTTACTTTTATATATTAGATTACAAACTGAATTTCTAGATACCCCAGTGATTTTGGAAACACAGGCACTGAGACATACAAGTGAATTTGACCTTTATAAAACACTTGATCCTTCAAACACCAGGGCAAGAAAAAAGAAAGCAGCCAATTTGAGGTCTGTTAACAAAAAAGATGAACGTTTGAGCATATGATTTACCAAAGGGTTCTTAATCGTACTCATAGTCATCTGGTAAATGAATGCTACAGTAGCTTCTTATGTGAAATGTCAAATGTATTTTCTTATGCTTACATTACTACACAAAATGAGAGAACAGCAAAATCGGCCTCTTAGAGAATATTGCCTCTTCCGATTTTCTCTTCTCTTCTCTTCTCTTCTCTTTTTCTTCTCTTCTCTTCTCTTCTCTTTCTTTCTTTCTTTTTTGGTAGTTGGAAAAGGTTTTTTCCCCCTTCTGGCATTCTAGAACTAGAAAACTCCAGTTCCCGTCATGCTGTCAGTCAATGATGATGTATAATGACAGCAGATCTTGGGAAAATTGCTTTTCGAACTACATTTCCTAGAATTTGTCCAGCCAGCATGGTATTCTGGGATTGTAGTCGAAAAAAGTAACATTTCTAATCTTTGAAAAGGATCATCAGCAGGACAATGGTCACGGCTTCCTTATCCCTGCCCTTACCTATTTGAATTTCATGTATGTGCTGATGTTTGAATAAACAACTTTGCTGTTAACACTGATGTTGGGCCACCAGATATGGCACATGTGGTAGCTGTGAAACATGGATGATTTTCATGTATACATAAGAGCCGCAGCATAAACTTATTGAGTTTGACCAAGAAAGATGCTAGAAGCATAATGGATTGGATCAGTGTCCAAGACTTTGGGGACCTTTCTAGCATTCTTTGGATCCACAAGGACTGCCTCTTCAACACTCCTGGCACCCTTCTTTTTTTTTTTTTTTTGAGGGGGGCTCTCCAAATCACAAATTGTATGCCCTAAAGGTCTCTGCTGCTGGATAAATATTTGAAATACAGTATCTCTGTTTATGAGCCAACTAGAACTTGTCTGGAGATTGTCTGGAGAAGCCCTTCTCTCTGTCTCACCGCCTTCTCAGGTTTGTTTCAAGGGAACAAGGGAGAGAACTTTCTCCCAGACTTTGGAACTCCCTCTCTAGAGGGAGGGACAGGATGGCCCCCTTCCTTGCTGTCCTTCTGTCAGCAGGTCAAAACATTTTTGTGCCATCAAGTTTTTACAAACTGTCTACAGTTGGGCTTTTAATGCTGTGTGGTTCTGTTTTTAGGTTTATATATAGTCTTTTAATGCATATTAATATATTTAATGTTTTAACTTCATTAATTGTTTTTAAATTTTATATTTATACTTGTATTAATGCTTTTGTATTGTTTTTAACTTGTATTATTTTAAATATGCTATTAGCTGCCTTGTGTCCTATTATTGGGAAAAAGGCAGGATATAAATGAAAATAATAGTAATAATAATAATGGTGATGATGATGATGATGATGTACACAGACACACAGACACATTCACCCACAACCTCTATTATAAGACCAAATAGGAAGTGACTTGCTATTCCTTTTAAAGCCTAAAATAGGTGAATTATAATTAAATAATTTCTAGGGGTGTGATTTGCCATTGGTGGAGGACAACTGGTGATTGTCAGAGTGGGTAGAGGGGATCTTGGTAGTTGGAGACTGTGGCCATTTCTGCACTACACTGTTATAGTGCTATTATTCCCCTTTCAACATCCTGTGGAATTCTGGGGTCTGTAGGTTAATGAAGCCAAAGAGCTCTCTGGCTGAGAATTCTAAAGGCCCCTCCCTCAACTGCAAACCCCAGGATTCCATAGGATGTTGAAAGTGGAATAATAGCACTATAACAGTGTAACATGGAAATGGCCTTGTTGGAGACTCCTTGAGCAATGCTTTGCTCTTGATAAAGACTCAAAAATAACCTCCTGGAGTGATTCCAAATCCATCAATGGACTTCTCACAGGGGTACAAATCCTCTGGGTTTAAATTTTTATTGCAGGAAAGTCCTACAGTTGCAGATATGACTGTTATTGTCTGTTAGCAGCATTACTAGTGGGATGTTATCAAATATTAGATTACTGTAGTCTTCCTAGAGGTGCAGCAAAGTAAATGATTTGGAAACATGGTGACATGTCTTTGTGCCACTGTAGCTAGCAATGTCTAGCCTGTATGGGTCATGCTCATCCTACATGGGCTAGTGGCACTGATATACATGGTCAACCAGCAGGTGCACGTGTGTCTATTATGCAGATGCACTGCAAGGAGCTTAGAAATGATATTGTTTTCCTGGGTAGCAGCAGAGTAGATCCATCACCATCTGGTGGCTGAACCAAAACAGGCCTAGACTGGAATGCATGGTTCAAGTTGTATTGTTAATTTCAACCAGAATGGACCACGGAATCAGTGATCAGTTGCTAAACTGGCACTTATATGAGTTTCCTTAATTTAATAGGTCTACTCTATTAAGAGAGCCATTGTGGTGTGGTGATTTGAGTGTTGGACTACAACCCTAGAGACCAGGCTTGGTCCCCCACTTGGCCATGGAAACCCCCTAGGTGCCCTTGGGTGTGTCACACACTCTCAGCCCCAGAAACCCTGTGACAGGTTTTCCTTAGGGTCGCCACAAGTTGGAAATGACTTATAGGCACACAACAATAACAACAAACTCTACTAGAGTGTAAAAATAGGTATCACATCTAAGTCTGCTATTTGAATTATGGGTAAGTCCAGATTGGCACAGAATGCTCTCATAATGTTACATCATCTCCCTTAAGTTAGAAATATTCAGAATCAACAAACTTGAGATGATATGATAGGGATATGATAAGGATGTGATAAAGATCCTAAGCCGCAGTCGAGTAAAATGGAACAAATTGTATGGGCTGTAGTAAGACTAATAATAAAATCCACTCATCAGTGGTATTTTTTTAAAAAAGAAAAAGATACTGATTTTTAGTTAGGCACTGAATCCACTTCGTATTAATACAGCATAATTAATTGATTAATAGTTTAACAGAACCAGGAAGTGCTTTTCTTCATCAGTAGGTTGTTTCCATCACCTATTTGAATTAAAACCACCCTAAGCTAAATGAGGAAGGTCTGTGAGCAGAGGGTGGCCTGAATTACATAAAGGCACCAAGTCCCAGCTAATCTTGGAAGCTAAGCAGGATCACCTTTGCTTAGTACTTGGATGGGAGACTATGAGTAACACTTGGTGTTGTAGGCAATATTTCAGAGGAAGGAACTGGAAAACCACCTCTGAATATTCCTTGCTTTAAAAAAAATATGAAATTAATGGGGCTTCCATAGGTTGACATGTGACTTGAAGGTGCACATGCATGCACACACACACACAGAGTCAGGAAAAATAAAGGTTGACAGCTCTGAATTACCGTTTATTAAGATAGTTGTTTTAAAGAGGCTAATTCATTTTTGTTTAAATGCTGGCATTGCTGTCACATTGTGAAATACATGTGTGACAGTTTTCTTTTTAAAAAAGCCAACTGAATATCCAGTCTGGAATTCAAAACCCACCTCTTTGAGTTTCAAATAATACATGCTAATTGCAAACCAATTTAGAAATTAGCAGGCACAACAAGGTAATTAATAACTGAATACAATATTTTACTTTTCTATCTTTTATGTTGGCAACCTGTGTTTCCTGGCAGGGCATCCTATTGATTGCAAAGGGGAAGGAATTGTTCCAATAAAAAAAATAAGGAAGGGAGATTTCTGCTTCTCTGTTATTCCTGCACTGCCTTTGCAAACATGGCATAGCTTTGGATGAAGTGGTTTATCCTGCCTTGAATATTTCTAATGTGGAAGATCCATGCCCAGTTGTAATTTTAATGTTGCTAGGAATGTATTTCAGCAACCATACAATCAATCAGATCATCCCCTTAGCAAGCATACTGTGCCATCAGAGTATGAGACCTGGCCTCAGATACCCCTCCTACCTCAGGAGAGCCTTTGCCTCTCCGACACTGAACTTCCATTGGACCTCCATTGTGTCCATTGGCCCTCCTCTGTGGGTGCATAGGAAGGAATTAAGAAGTTATGAGCTAATCAAAAACTACAGTCAGTACTCCACATTTGCAGGCTTCACTTTTGCAGATTTGATTATTCACAGATTTGCTGTCACCTCTGCTGCCTCCCTATGCCATTTTTAATAGGGACTGCAAGCCTCATGAGACTGAGAAACTGTGAATGAGGCTTGTAAGGCCCTATTAAAAATGGTGTGGGGCAGCAGTGGAAGTGGTGTGGAAGTGGAAGTGGTGGTAAGCCCCACCAGCAACCCACTTCTGCTTTGTGAAGGAACCTTGATGTCTCAAAGGAATCCATAATAGATTGAATATGGTGATCATACTTTTTTTGTGTGTGTTAAAATATAGGTTGGGAGGGCCTAGAGCAGTGGTTCTCAACCTGTGGGTCTCCAGATGTTCATGGACTTCAGCTCCCAGAAGCTCTGAGCATTGGCCATAGTGGCTGGGGCTTCTGGGAGCTGAAGTCCATGAACATCTGGGGACCCACAGGTTGAGAACCACTGGCCTAGAGCTATTCATGGTTTTTCCACTTTCACAGGGGTCCTGTGCCCCTAACTCTAGCAGATGTGGAGAGATGACTGTACTTTTGATCCATAGGATTCCATAGGATTCCAGTAGCATGACTTGACCTCGCTGAAGATGGTGGTGAAAGATTTGTCAGTCCTGCAGCTACTATACATAATTGATCATCTTGCAGGGAGTGCCAATGGGAGGGAAATCATTCCATACCTGGGAGAAGGAAGAAGAAAACTCTGTGCCTCCCTCCCCTTGACCTTGGCAGGCAGCACCTTGGATTAAGCAAGTCATTCTCACTGTGGTCTGGCTAGCTCTGCCTATTTTTTTTCCCTTAAAAGCCAAGCTCAAAGGAATGTAGGAACTAGAAAGATATAGGAAGGAAGAAGCGGATTTAAATCAGAAGCTGACTTGAGTCAGATCTATGTTGGCAGTAACTGGCAGAAATTTCCCAGGGTTTTTGGAAAGATTTTTCTTAAACCAACCTACAAATGTCAAGGATTGAACTTGGGAATTCGTCTGTGCAACTCTTACCGCAACTGAACTATGTCCGTTCCCAGCATGATTGTATCCACTGGTGGCTCTATATGCTCAGGTCATACCATATCTCACAGCAGTTGTGCACTTCTCTTTAGGCAAAATGAAGGTTTCCATGGCTCTTTGGGGACTGGCACCCTGCTTTTCTATAGTTAGGGTTGCCAAGTGTCCCTTATTATAGGGACGATACCTTATATGAGGGTGCGAAAACTTGTCCGTTATAGGACTGCAGGTGTCCTAGTCCTAGCCAGGATAGACAATAGCAATGAATAGCAACAGTTGCAGTCCAACATCATCAGGAGTGCTCCACTTTGCTTTACTTTAAAGATTACCTTATGTTCATTTCATCTAGAAATTCTTCCCATATTGCAAAAGGTACACACTATCTGAAACCAACTTGTGAAGTCATTGGGTTTCTCTTCACAGTAGCCTCATATCAGTCATGCTTCTGGCAGTGCAAATAGCCCTGAAATTGAAGCTTGTTTCACAAAAATGAAGACTCACATCTCATACACTTTTACCTGAAATTGCACTGGTTGATGTTTACATATATGTATATGTTTTCTACTTTTAATACGCATGACTTCCCTTCCACCATCTACTACTTGTGTTTTATGATTTAAACATGTTATATGATTTCATGTTACATTATGAGCATACCAATACCCTAGTTTGTGTTTTTTCTTCTATAAATATCCAAATTATATTTATCATCTGCCTCCATCTGCTTTATGTTCATTTATAAGTCATGGAATGAAGCAAGAAAAGGCAAGAATTTCATTTCAAAACTTCATTTCAAAACAGGAGTAGTTGTGAGATTGGATGGAGACAGGAAATGTTTAGACATTATTACAAAAGCCCACAGCAAGTTTAATGGTTTAAACCTGAAAAGTAGAATATTTGGTAAAAATTCTGGCTTCTTTCCTCCACTATAAGCAGACTTAGGCTTGCTACACATTGAATTAACCAAATGGCCTTTAGCCACATATTGGCTAGATGGGTGTTTCTAAATGTGTGGCAGGAATTCATGGAGACAAGAAAGGCTGCTTCAAGCATTTATGAGATTAAAGTGAAATGAAAGAACTCTGCCAATAAAATGCAAGCACCACTGTCTTCTACAATAAAAAGAAGTGAAATATAGTAACTTGAAAGCTTTATTAGGAAGTTCGATCCATCAAGGCAGCATGCTAGAGAATGCACTGTAAGAAATGAAGGTGAATTAACCAAGGAAATAACATTTTGTTCCACTTCTATAGTCATTTTGCAACATATAGTTTATTTTATTTGCATGCATAGCCTAATAAAATATGATAATATTACTATCTGAAAAGAAGAGCTTTTCAAGAAATTGGATGAAGGAAAAAATAAATCTGAAACAGAGATCATAGTTGAATTGAGATGATGGGGGTGGTAGTGATGGTGATGGTGGTTAGTTGAAATTAAAAAGAAATGAACAAAGGGGGAAATGAACAAATTAGTACCATTTAGTGATGGGGAGAAATGAAGGTCACATGTTTTGACTGTCATTGGTTTTTGAACAGATTTCCTTGTAGCTAAACTGGAAAAGTTGCTTAGAAAGGATAGAAGTCTTAGACTAGCCAGAGCTTGGAAGTAGCCAGGCTGGCTGGGATATTCTAGAAGTTGTGGTCAAAAAAAGTAACTTTTTCTAGGAGTTGGAAGACTATGGATCATTAGATATTATTGGACTTCTCAGTCCCACAATTCACAGCCTTTATGGTATATTATTAGAGATGATGGGAATTGTAGTGCCACATCATCCTGTAGGAGACACAGATTTCCCATTCCTGGGCTAGATAGAAAAAGGAATGATACTGTATGAGGAACTTCAGGTATTCAAATTACCCTCATTTTTTAAAGCTAATGGAAATAATATTTATATAAAATTCATCTAATATTACTATTAGCAATCTATAAATCATATTATAGGCACTCTTGTACTTCTGGCATAAATTAGAGATGCTTTGAGGAGACTTTCATAAGGAATAATAATAATAATAATAAAATTTATTTATATCCCGCCTCTCCCAATGGATCGAGGCAGTACTATGACAGTATATAAATACATTAAAATCAATTAAAACATAACCCATCCTCCCCACCCACCAACCCATCTAAACCCCCTAAAACACATTAACTATTAAAAACAAGAAGATAGTTGGTGGGAGGCAGTGGAGCACTAGTCCGGGAAGGCCTGTCGGAAGCGAACAGTCTTGACCGCTTTTTTAAAGCAGTCAAGACTGGTAATATGCCGGGTATCTTCCGGCAGGCCATTCCATAACTTGGGGGCGATAGAAGAGAAGGTCCTCTGGGTAACTGCAGTCAACTTAGTTCTGACCAGCTGCAGTAAATTCCTCCCAGAAGACCTTAATGTGCGGAGCGGATTATATAGGTTATATAAGGCCAGTATAATTAGTGAATGAAGCATTCAAAATGAAATGCAGCAAATCAAATACTGCTTAGTATTACTACCCTGACGTGTGTGTGTGTGTGTGTGTGTGTTAGTTACAATGGAAGAGAGAGAACAGAATGTTCACTTTCCATTCATAATGCAGTTTGGCTTAGTTGCTTGAGTCATTTGGAACTATACAGTCTGAAAGTATTCTATCTCTGCTTCTGACACTCTGTGTCAGATTGTGTGTGTCAATTTATGGATTGGAGGTATAGCACTATACTTGAAGACTTCTCTAGCTTATATATTTGTAACTGTGATAATGAATTTTAAACAAAAAAATATGTTAACTGGCTCCCCACTCCCCCAGGTTGAGTTTTATTTTCTCAATAGGCAGCCCAAGTGAAAAAGGAAGTCTTAGCATGGTCCTTCTAGCAATCATTGTCATAGCAGCTGGAGAAGGCAAAGCAGACAGCAGTGCAGCTCAACTCAGCTTCCTCATTACGCCTTTTAATTTGACATTTTTAATGGCCTTTGTAGATCAGCCATGGATATATCTGTGTGATCCTCTTTAGCTATTTTACTTGGTAAGTGTGAAATTGCAGAACTGTCAAAGGGGAGGGGAGCATTTCTAGTTTAAGCAGATATTGTCAAGCTGCTGAGATGGAGTCTGAGAAAAATTTCTCCTAATCAACTGATCCACAGTTCTGCTTATGCTGTTTTCTGTGGAAATATGTTTCTCTTGACAAGCATGAAAAACAGTCATAAGATAGTTTATTGGCTCTGCTATGTGTTATCAGAAGCACTGCGATTGTTGAGCCTCGAGTGAGAGTTATTTATATCTTGATGTATTCTGGCCTTATTTGACTGCTGGTCATCTTCCATCTATTTCAAGAAAGTAGCCTATCTAAAAATAATTAAATCTTATTTTTAATTATGTGGATGCCAGTTACATTAAAAATGATATCCATGTAAGTAAGTGTATTTTTCTCCACACTAATGTTGTCTACGTCAGCTAGCAAGCAAGCTGAATATTGTCAGATAACTGTAAATCCCTGATAGCTTATTTGAGGATCAAAGGTTTTGAAGGGCAGGTGGAAAATGATAGATAGATAGATAGATAGATAGATAGATAGATAGATAGATAGATAGAATAGATAGATAGATAGATAGATAGATAGATCGATCATGGGTACATGGGTCCTCACCTATGTTCCTACAGATGTTAGAGTACAATTCAGATTGTTCTTGATAATTGACCATGCTGGGTAATGTGGTTAGAATTTGGAGTCCACAACTTCTGGAGGGCCACAGATTGCCTGTACAGAAGGATTGTAGAAGGTTCTAACTGCTTAGCATATGAAGACTAGATAGCCCTCTTGAGGGAAGGGCCTTGGTATGGAAATGAGAAGGCTTGACGTGAACACCAGAGGACTCAATCTAAGGCAGTGGCAGTTTCCCAGTTGCTTATTCCCTGAGCCACTGGGCTTCTCTTAGGCATTGATCTGACATGTGTTAATGATGGACCTGGCACTGCTTAAATTAATAGTTGTCCTTTGCCCCTATCAGGTGTTTTGGACTTCAACTCCCAGAATCTCCAGTTATTTGCTGCACTGTCTGAGACTGCTTGGAGTTGAAGTCTAAGTACCAGGAGGAACACAAGTTGAGAACTATTGCCTTAGATCAGTGGTTCTCAACCTGTGGGTCCCCAGATGTTTCTAGACTTCAGCTCCCAGAAGCCCTGAGCATTGACCATAGTGGCTGGGGCTTCTGGGAGCTGAAGTCCACAAACATCTGGGGACCCACAGGTTAGAACCACTGCCTTAGATAATACAGCAAGCAGCTCAAGTGAATCAGGTCACTTGGAGACTGAACAGGGGTCTACCTGTTACTCCAAGTTTCAGCACTTCATTGCTAGAATGCCCACATAAACATCTATCCCCCACCATGCCCTACTTATCGAATCTTCTTGCAGTACCTGATCATCTCCCTGGGTTTCAGTACATAGCTACTTCTAGCCCTCCTCTTTTCTTTTGCCCCATCATGTAAATAAATCTCCTGCCAAATGTTTAGTAATTTAGGAAGTGGCTTAACAGTTTATAGAAAGGCATGGCTTGTGTCTGTCTGCCCAAAGGCAAAACCTTTTATTTTGTTTTAAACCTTCAATAGCATGCTGTGGAGAGGTCTAACCACTAAAACAGCTATATTCTTCCTTTATGATGTCAGTTTCATTAAAGACTGGCATTCAACAGTTCCAGTAGCTAATAAAGTTTCTGCCTTACCAGGCTTTACCAGAACAAAGAGTTTATTAATTGGTGAAAGATTAATTCAATCTTTGAAGTGATCATCTGACAGAATGAGATTATATACCAGTCTGGAGACATACAGAAAGCAGTCTTTCTTATAATGACCAGCCTTATAACAGTTCATCAAATTTACAGATTACAATTCTGACAGCTCTTTGTGTCTGACAGCATATTATATCAGTCATCCTACTAATGCTGTGTCTAATTAATGCATTTTACTTTTCTATAATGATTAGAAAGGCTATTATGCTCCATTGCTGTTGTCAAGCTTCACAGCAGTGTCCCACAATCCCATAACTCAGTGAAGCATCATGACATTGCTAAAGAACCAGAGGTTGTTTTTCTTTTCGTTCCAACTCAGTGTCTGAGCTGCTTGCTATTTTGTTTCATGTTACTTACAGCAATGTTATAGACAATTCTTCACGGATTTTTAGCATGCTTTTGGTCCTCCTTCTTTGATGTTCTTATGAAACCATACAGATTTCCTACAGTTTTTCTGCTTCACTTAAGCGTGTGCGACTGACCAAATTTCAAAACTGTACATTTGAGCCAGAAAAAGTTCAGTATATGGAAGAAGTGGCATTCATTGACAATCTACTGAGACCATTCTTCCTTGTGCATTGAAATATAGATATACATAGATAGATATAGATATAGGTATAGAGATAGGTATAGAGATAGATAGATAGATAGATAGATAGATAGATAGATAGATAGATAGATAGATAGATAGATAGATAGAGACACACACACGCGCACACACACACACACACACACACACATATATATAATATCCACCTTGATGACTTATATAATTGGGACTTAAATAGTTGTTGACTTAATAAATCTTAACAAGTTTCATTAATTTAATGGGTCTACTCCAGCCAGGACTAAAAATTAGATTTAGCTGAATATCTTAAGGTTCTGTATAACGTAGATTGAATTTGTTTTCAGGAGGTGGTCATATCCGTTTTAGGGTTCTGTTAAGCCAACCCAAAAGATAATCAGTATTTTCAGAATTGACAGCTCTAATAATGTCATTAGCACGTGCTACTAAGGGCTTTTAAATCTTGGTCTTTCCTATTTGATCTCAATAGCCAATTATTTATGGTTTAATGGGCAGTTAGGTGCAAAAATTACTCTGTATTCATTCATCCTTTTATACAATGGTCAATATTCTGTTCAACAATGGGCAAAATACTGTTCAACATAAGGTGCCACCAGCGTGCTTAAGAGACTTACGAGTGACCTGTAGTGATGAAGGCAACAATCGGGTCCTGTTGGCTCTTACAAGGCATTCTGACAATCTGGAGAAGGGGCAGCTGTGCCTGTGTGCCAAATGGGCTTTAAGCTGACCTGTTGCATGGGGCCAAAGAGAACTGTTTGTGTAAGAAGTCACCAAGATACCTCCTTAGGCAGTAATTTAAGAAGTATAGCTACCAGCAGAACCCAGGGTTAACCAGCATAATGTTCCAATAGGATTCCAGCCAGCTTAGTTTAATGTTTAATATGTATTCTCTCCTTTACATCTTCATTTCTTTATTCTGCTACTTTTCAAATATTCCCTTTTTTTAAAGAAAGCACTTAGCATTTTAGCGACAATACTCCTGCCAGACTGTTTGGTGTGCTTTTTTTAGAATGTACCAGAAGAGCAGTAGAGAATGTTAGTTGCATTTGTTCCAGTAAGGCAACTTGTAAATATGTCAATATTTGCTGTTAAAAGTTAGTGCCCCCTTAGGATTTTGAAAGTGTGATTTATTGTGTGCCTTGGCAATTCAGTCTCAGAGTTCCTCTGCATTTCAGAGATCTAAGCTACATCCAGAGGGTTTTTGTTTGCCCATCTTCTGTAGCATGTTCACCCACAGGACCTTGATTATTGAGTGTAAGTGCAGTGTAAGTCAACTAGAAATTTCCAAGCTCTGTCAGTTTGTCACTAAATAACTTTGCCAGGTCTAATACCATGAGCAGTGGCATACAATAGAAAATACCTTGTACAAAATTAACTCTTGAAATACATTTGTTGGGAGTATTGTCATGTCACTTTCTTCTCATTAAATCCAACCAGTTTGCAAATCTAATATTAAGATCTGTTCCTCTCACCATCCCTTTATTTCAATTATTTATTTCCCACTTTTCAAGATACAGATTCCTACAGGGTAACCTGCAAATAACAGCAACATTCACTCTTTCTTTTAAATACCCATCACTGATCACTTAATTATGCAAAACAGACTCTCTCATTATCTGTACTGTAGAGACTGTTGGTTGGGATCTGTTCATGGTTGTCTGTTTATATGTTATATTATAATTTAAAAATTAAAAATTTATTAATAAAATCACAACAAGCTATGCATATATGTCCAGGTGTGTAGTAGAGTATTTACACTTTTTCTCAATTGTTAAAAATCATCCCAGGTTTGTTTTTTGTTTCTTTTCAGTTTCTCAGAAAGGGTATCTTAACAAGTCAAATCATCCCATTTTTTTAAAGTCTTCATCACTATAAGATTTTTCATCCTGGCATGAAAGGAATTTTCTTTATGTTCTATTTAATTTATTTCATTTTGATAGGAGCATAAGCAATAAATGTTATGTAAAAAATATGCTGATTGTCTGTTTAAAAAAACATGTTTATTCAAGAGCCCTAAAATGAGAAATATCTTCAAAAATGTCCAAAAACACTTATACAAAGGAAGTTGTCTTGCCATTGTCAGTAGCGGACCTTGGAGTGGAGGGGGGGTGAGAGGGTGGCATGGTCACGGTGTGTGGGGGCATGGCCACAGTGCGTGGATGCATGGATGCAGTGCGTGGGGGCATGGCCATGGTGCTGGGATGCCAAAAAAATATTGCCACCAGGGGCGAACCGCCCCCATAGCCCTCCCATCGCTACACAATTGGTCATTGTGTATCTTCAGTTCATTTCCAACTTACCCTAACCCTTTGGTGAACCTATCATGGGGTTTTCTTGGAAAGATTTGTTCAGAATAGACTTGCCTTTGCCTTCTTCTGAGGCTGAGAGTTGTGACCCACTCTCATTTCCTGGATAACTTGCCCACACAAAAAACACTCAGAGTTCAAGCAGAAGCATTAATTTGGAGTAAGTAAGCAATACAACAACTTTCACAAAAGTTGCTGAGACTATTGTATGTTGGATGATTACAGGTCATTCCAATTTAGGCACATACTCAGTCCCTTTTATTCCTCTTCTGTTATTTAGTAAATTGTAACTTTCACTAAGGCAATGTTTTTGAAGTGTGTGTGTGTGTATGTGTGTGTGTGTGTATACACATTTGTGTGTAAATGATCATTTGCTTGGCTGTTAAATATATATATTTACCAGTAAACATGCACTACCAGTGGTACATCTCACTATAGAGCTAATTATGAAACTTAGATCAATAATTTTCACAAGTGCCCCTTGTCTTCTTAATATCCTGAAATGCAGAATTTTTTCCTTAGGAGATATTGGAATGGCTGTGATTTTAGTTTGGAATGGGATATTTAGAAGAGCATATGTCATGCAGGTTATTTTTCTGAGAATAGTTGAATGAATAGTCTTTACTATCAGCTTTCATTTTCTGAACACTAAATATTGCCACAAGGAATTTGCTATATGGTCCCATCCTTGGATCCAGTGAAGAGTCATCAGTAACCAAATCCTCAGGTTTTGTACCAGTCATTGTTGGTTATTGATTAGAATAACAATTGGTGATTCTTGTACAAAGATGATATCATGTACATAGCAAAGAATTATATAAATGACTCAGGTATGAATTGTTGTATTGTTGTTGCTGTTGTTGTTGTTGTTATTTTACAATTCTAAGTATTTTCTCAACTGTTATTTTCCCATGCTCACAGGTAAATCTGTTTGGAAGGCATTCTTCTTCACTCCCAAATTTAGTCCTGAAGGTGCCAATGGCTGCTTTGAGTCTCATGTGTGCTTTTGTCATGGGAACTTTGTTACCCAGCATGACCCACCATTGCTTTTCGATCTCTCCAAGGACCCAGAAGAAAAACATCCATTAACACCAGAAACAGAGAGTCACTTCTATGAGATCCTTCATGCCATTCAACAAGCAGTGAGCAACCACACGCAGTCACTGGCTGCTGTTCCCAACCAGCTTTCTCTAGGAAATATTGTGTGGAAACCTTGGCTTCAGCCATGTTGCTCTTCCTTTCTCAAGTTCTGCTATTGCAACCATGAGTCATGAGAAAGCAGAGATTTGCCTGCAGCATGACATTACTAATGTAAAATCATCTACATGCTTTAGGGATAAACAAAACAGCAGGAGAGAAAAAGCATCAAACTTTGAAAAGAAAAGTTTAGCAAAGGCTGTTGTAAAGAAATGGCCTTTCTTGAACATCTGTACCTCTCTTGTTTAAATGACAACAATAGGATAAAGACACTAAAAATGTGGGAAAATGTCCCTTCAGTCTTTGCAGACCACATCAACAGAATGTGAAAGTGACAGGACTTGTTCATTCCTTTCAAAGAAGATCTGATGGTATACAATTTTTAGGAGCAACCACTACTTAACAGCAACAGGCAACAATGCTTGTTTTTATCCTAGTGGGGACTTTGACATCCCACTTCCATAAAGCATCTAAAATTAACTACATAATAATTGTTGTAAGATAGTAGCACAGAAACACAGTTTTCTTAACAAATCTTATCTCGTATAGTAACACCCAGTGGCTTAAAGCAATGCTGCTGGGGTATTTTGTTTTGTTTTACATTATAGGTAACAAACAAGATGAAGTGGAGGATCCATTCTTTAGTGGGATAGAGAAGAGGTCCAATATTTTCCTTTCAAGGAAGTCTATAGATGGGTACCCCATCTCCACTGTTGCTGCATGCCTTCAAGTAGTTTCTGACTTATGGTGACTCTAAGGCAAACCTATCACAAGGTTTTCTGGGGCTGAGATGTGGCCCAGATGTGCCCAAGGTAACCCAGTGGATTTCCATGGCCAAATGGGAAATCAAACCCTGGTCTCTAGGGTCACGGTCTAACAATCAAATCACTATACCACCTTGTTTACCTCATCTCCATTGTAAGCATGGTATATCCTATTCACTAGGTTTGGTGAAATGTAGTAAAGTGATACCATGACATGCATGTACACACAGATGGCTCAAGATGTTTTGCTTCCTGAAGCAATGGCACACTTTCCAACATTTCTCAGATAAAAACAGGCACATGTATGACCAAGCAACATCCAAATGTGGTCAAAATAGGAAAAGTTAATAATGAGGAAGAACAGACAAGCTAGGAGAGGTTGCAGAAGTGTGCTTTTGTTTGAACCTACCGGGAAGGGCAACATTCCACCCTGTCTTCTCCTCTCCTCTCCTTGCTGTTGAGTTAAATGTAAACTACCTTTGTACTTCCAAGTTGCCAAGATTCCTCCTTCTGCCCTGCCCCACAGTTTATCCCAGAGTAATGTTCTCTCAATTCACTATGAGCATTTTCAGGAGGCTGGAGGAGGAGCAGCAGTGTACGTCCACCTGTTCAGCTGCTTGCACCTAAACCTGGGACCATCACTTTTTCCTTCAGTATCTTGCCACTACGCTAACCCCTATTGCATTTACTCTTTGACAAAAGTATTTATATCTTTTTATGATGCATAATATCTCCTGAGGCCATATGATCCATTGATGATAGTATTCATTATTCCTTAATGTCTTTGCATGGTGTTATAATAATATCGGTGGATTTTGTTTTGTTTTTTTAGCTTAGGATATCATTTACTTCAATTATTTTTACATAGTGTCCTAAGGTATAACTATCTGAAAAAAGAAATACAGTGATAGAAATTATTTAGATAATTGGATCCTATTTTCTGCTCTTTAGGAGAGAATTTCTTGGGATACTTAACAGCACAACCCTAAGCATGATTACTTAGATGTAAGTTCTGCTGTGTTAAACATACCTGGGATTTTCTCTGAGTTAAATGAAGGATATGCTAAACTGTAATTGTTGTCATTGTCCACTTGGACATAAATTACTGTCATTGTTCACTTGGACCTGAATAAAGACAAGGTTAACAAATAAGTCCTAATGAAGCAGATACATAAAACTGCTGATTTGTCAAAGTTAATATGGTCTGTATCATCATGTGCTGAGCAGACAACATACTGAGAGTCGTGGTGATAATGAAACCCCTGGCAGTGACTGGCTGAGCTCCCCTATCTATTTCTAAGAGTAGACAGATAGGTGGTTGGTTGCTACTGAGTGAACTGTTCTGATCCAGTATAACAGCAGGGAGGAAAGGGCTAAGAAGCTGGGAGGCAGATACATCAGAAGACAATTGAGTATAAGAGCAGGGAGAAAGGAAGTTTGATAGAGAGATCTATGAAGCAAAATAAAAGCAAGAGCAAAGAAACATAGGGTGGTACCTTGGTCCATCTAGTTTAGTACTGTCTCTATTGTCCTCTTGTAGTTGCCTGTGATTTTAGAGTGGAGCTTTTCTGCAGCCCTATCTGAAAATTGAACCTGAAATCATCTGCATACAAATCAGGCGCTTAGCTGTCAGAGATGGAGTATGACTGGGAAACAAAAGAATAAACTGAGATAGAATATCCAGAGAAGAAAACTCCATTTGACTAGCAGCTCAAGATACATAAATGCATCCATTTAAAATAAATGAAATCTTTGATGACCATCTTCTAGTAAACATACCAAGATGGAGCCATTCTGTTCCTGAAAATTATTCTGCCTTTCTTCAGTATACTTCAGTATATATCCTTGTTTTACCATTGTTATTTCAGCGGTTAGAACACAGATAGGCAAAAAAAAAAAAAAAAAAGGGCAGTATCTTTGGTATCACAAGGCAATTCCCTGATAACCAATATCATCCATTTATATTGTCACTGGAAAATAGGTGGTCATTCAAGTTGGTTTCCCATATGCTTTATTTAATCACAGGATACACTAAATACATTTAGCCAAAATGTTTGTTTACCCTTATTGCCAGACTTGTAAGTGCTTTCCTACTGTTATCCCTGAATAAATGCAATAGGCATTTAAAGCTGCATTGTGTTGCTTCTTACCTTGTCTTGTTATACTTATATCTAAGAAGAGCAAACAAAAAAAGAGTGTTTCTGTAGAAACCCTGCCTACACTGATGCCAGCCAAAATGCAATTTAGGAAGTCCCCCACTGGTCTTCATGACATCCCTCCTTGGGGAGTAGTCAGTTTGGCAGAACATGAAAACAAAAATTTAAAAGCTAAAACATGTCTGTGTGTGCTTGGTTGTGTGGTACCAGCAACAGTTCAGCAACATATGGCTGAATCTCTGATGTGATCTGTGATTCCACATCACAGGTTTCAGGCAAGAAGAAATACTAATATGAATATCAACTTTCTTGCTTCTTGTTTTTCTCCTACAGAGGGTGGTAATAATTCATGCAATGAGCTAAAGTAGTGACAAAGAGTGACCTTTTTTTTAAAAAAAAAAAGGAGGTGAAGTAGAATTTTAAAAAGTGAATAGATAATGCAAGTGAGATCTGCAACAGAATGTTGTGTTATGGGTGTTCCTGTTCAATGTATTTTAGTATATGCCCTAGCCCATCTATTTTCACATTGCTCCTCAACATTCCACTAGCTTTCTGCAGCTACATTATAAATTTCTTTCCAAGTTATCCTTTTGAGCTTATACAATCTCAAGCTTGGCAACAACACTTCTCATGCAGGGAAAGTGCCTTTTTGGGGCGTAAATAAAAATTGGCATTTGGAGAAACCAGTCAGGTTTTTGGCTATCACTCACCATCAGAAGCTGTAGCTCTTGCTGCAGTTTGGCTGTGTTTCAAAGGAGGGTGGATGAAGTCAGGGAAAATGGGGCCATCATTGGCTACCAGTTGGGATTCTTCAGTATTACAGGCAGTATGTTTCCAGTCTGAACCTCACCTAGGATAGCTCTATTGAATCAATTGTCAAATGGTGAGTTAATGTGTCAGTAAATCCCCTTGTTTAATAGGTCTAGTATAGTGGGCATTTGCAATAAGGTTTATGAGTTGTTGAGTAGCACAAAATGGGTGGTGTAATTGCACTCACTCTTCTGCTGGCAAGCTCCCCAAAGGCAACTAATTAGCCACTGTGTGAACACAGTGTTGGATTGGATAGGCCTTTGATCTGGTCCAGTTTGGTTCTTATCTGCTTAACTGAGATGCTGCCAGTATACTGAATGGCTAAATACTGTTCATATGAAGCGTATTTTTTTTACATTATTAAAGCTTTTGTCTCAAGATACTTACCTGTTGGGAAGAGGAGAAACATAGTTAAATTATTCCAATATAACACATTTACACAATATTTTTCAATTAACATTGCATTGATTCTTTCCTTTGCTATATACAAATGAATAAAATCCTTTGATCCCTCTCTACCTCCCAATGTGATTCATGCAGTACAGATAGCTAGACATTAAAACAAACATGAAAGATCAGAAACTTGGTATCTAAATTTTGAAGAACGAGCAGTGTGGACTTGTACTATGGTGATATAGTTATCCCAAAATGTTGAGAAAAGAAAATAATTTAGTACTAGCCAGTCAGATAATGAGTTGTCCTGTAAATGTTAATTTACATTGCTGATGATAATGAATTGAATATTTTTTTTTAAAAAAGAAGGAGGGAGGGAGGGTGTCCAAATGAGTTGTCATTTTTTTCAGTAAACATACAATTGTTCAAAGAATTTACTAGATGTAGTTGTTTCTTTCTTCAGCAGTGTTTTTTTATATTGCATTGTAATGGAGGTTATGAAAGCTAACACACTACCTATTGCCATTTGACAATGACTTTGTAAGAGTCGATCTTAGATTACATGTTCAGAACAGTTGATTAATGCCCTTGTCCATGTAAGTGTTTAAGCTCCAGAGAGATTGTTAGGAATAGGAAATCCAGGCCTAAGCACCTCTTGTCAGTTACATATGAAAAGTGCAGCAATTCATTGTCATCTCATCATTCACCGGGCTTTTAAGAGACACATTACTTTGCCGAAGGACCATCTCAGTGTTCCAGACGTCTTCATTCTGATGATTGCTAAAAATGAATGGTGATCCTTTCTGAGGCACTGAGATTTATGCAGCTGAACAGCAACCCTCTTTGATTATCTTTCAATGAGATGCTGTCATGAGCAAGCGTCCCTGAAGCTAGATGGCATCCTGCCCTCTCTGGAAATTCATGACAATGACAAAAGTGGTTTCCCCAAAGCCCAAATGATGCCATTCAAGGAAAGCAAGCAAGCAGCAGATTATTTTTAGGTTTTATATCCCCACTCCAAATTTTAGATAAACAGTCACTTATATATATGAGGGGGACATATCCATTTGTAATTGACAGAACCTGGGTAGTTCCTTCCAAACTGCAAAATTGCAACAAACAAATTACATTAAAATTGCAGCTTCGGTTGAAATGGTTGTTTCCATAAAGCAGAACTCAAAACCATGTCTCAATGTGTGCAAGTGAATGGGCTGCCTCATAGAGGTAGGGGAGGTGAAAGGAAACAAAATTAAGTATATGTCAAGATTTATCAGTACAAAAAAATGGCTTCTAAGCATGGTTCGACCAGTTGATAAACTAATAGGCAGCGGTACAAGATGGTTGCATGAGCAAAAATTAGAATGTTTTCTCATGCTAAATAAGAGTCCTCCAAAACATATGACTCTCCCATCTATATACCTCTTGTTTTTGGACATATATTTGCCTAATTCATACCCTGAGAAGATCAAGTTTTGGTTATTGGTCCATTAGGTCCTTTACATAAGAAAGATGTAGCAACTTAGAAGACGCTCTTGCCATATAAGTTACACTCAGTGAGACATGCATGTACAGCTAAAGTTAGGACTATCTGACTGTTCACTCAAAGGTACACTGGGAGCTGAAGGTGCCATATGGGATATAGATAATCCAGTGAGAGACAAGAAAGTTAAAAACACAGTCATGTTGCATTTTTGTGAACAAGAGCACTTTGGGTGGGGAATAAAGAATTCAGACTGAAAAGTTTAAAGCAGTCCTTCGTGATCATTACTTTTTTCACATGCTATTCAACAACAGTTGACAGCTGCTTCCTTCCTTGCTCTATTATTAGGGCACTAATTTGGTATTACAGGAACTTTTTCCTATGACAATTAAGCCAATCAGGGATACACAGGTAATGTGATGGGAGAAAATCATCCTGTAAACTGTCCAATTTGGCTACACAATGATGTTATCCTTACTCAAATAAGCAGCCAAACCACCCTGAAAATGTGACGTCATCATCAAGCTAAAGCAAAAGGAGAAAAGACATTGTAAGTGTGGGGGCAAACTGATCAGGGAAAACTACCTGCATTTAGTAGTTACAAAACAGTGAGTTGAAACTAGGTAGAATGGAAAACTATGGGAGAGGAGAAGTGGAATCCAAATACTGCGGAGGTACCATTAACTTTCTGATCACTGGGATATAGTAAATACAATGTGGCTCATAATCTAAAGATCTAAGGAATTATAATACCTTGTATGACCTTAAAACAATCCTGGAAGATATTGATAGAATTCTAAAGAAGGGCTGCAGTTATATAGGTCAAATTGTTTTTAAGGTCATTCTCATAATTCTGTATGCCAACATTTTAACTGTGACACCAAAATGAGTTATTTCAAACAGAATGGAGTTGGGCTAGCAGTAAATTAAGATCTTTTCAGATTTACATTAGGTGTTAACATTAATTATCAACAGGAGTTGTGGTCTGCACTTATTTCTCTTTGCTGCAGTAGATGTCATGCCATCCATTCCAGCAAACAGACATTCTGTTCTTTTGCTCCGTTTTAATTTTTGATTCTTACCATAGAAACAGAGATTTATGTTTTCAGCCATCAACTAGATATACAGTGACAAAACTCAAGTGCTCATTTCAGATTTGTATTTTAGGTAACATAGTCTCTAGGACTGTGGTAGAGTAAAATCTGGATATTATCCCCTGTGAAATTATTTACCAAGGACCAGGGATTGAAGTTGTGAGATTGTTCTGGTGACAGAGTTCTTACTTTCTCTTTAAAGAGAGAAAAGATATTTTTAAGCTGTTCAGAACATACAGCTACTGCAGAATATGATGGGCAAACTATTCTGGCATGTATTTTAGAGACCACATGAAATGGCACTGAACCAATTATACAGGCTTCCCATTTGTTTCTGAGCTCAGTTCAAGGTCTATCTTTCAATGTATAAAACTGTGAAAAACTTGGGGTCGTCTCGGCACACATGAAGAATATGGCTTCTTCCTATATGACCCCACTTATAACTTACCCTCTGATTATCCCAGTTTGACAGGGATAGTCCCAATTAATCTGTCCTCCCACATGCTCAGCTGCTTTTAAATTGTCCCAGTTTCTCTTCCTCCCACTGCCCTTGCTGTCCTCAGCTTGCTTCAGTTGCTGTAGATAGAGTTCAAAGTTCAAATGTTGTTTTCATTCAATTAAACTCAGCAAGAGAGAGAAGAGAGCATGGACAAGAGTCTTGCCCTGTCCAGTAGGCTCAGGCAAAAGCCAGCTGCTGCAGCCTCTCATAGTTTGTGTGTTCTTTCTCTTTAATAACTTTTGCCAGCTTGACCACATTCTGATGCTGCTTAGACATGTGTACCAGCTATCATCTATGAAATGTTGGAGGATATGTCTTCACCTAAAATATTGCTCAGAATTGCTAACATGTGTTGCTAATTTGGTGGCTACGTGAGGAAGCTAATTTGGTGGCTACATGAGACGAGGACTTTTCCTTAGCACTACCCCAACTACAGAACCTCCCCCTAGGAAGATAATCCAAGATACATGACTGCATGCCAACAACAAAATCCAACCACTCAGTCCTAAAGTTCTAGCATTAGGGGCTTCCGTGCATTTAGTATTTTTTGTAGTATGCAGTGATTTTAAAGCATATTACTATTATGGCCAGAATCCTGCTGGGGTGTTTGCTTGTAAGTAGATTTTCATCTGTGGGAAACTGCAAAAATCTACAATGTCCATACCTAGTAGAGAATTTACGTTATGTAATTAAATAGCAGAATCAGCAAAGAGACTAATGTGCAATGGAACGCAAATGAACACAATTTATGTTGAGTGAAAGGCATTACAGGATTCTGGCCATTATTTTTTTACAGAATATTATTTTTTATATTTGGTCTGCAGTAACTTTAAAAAGGCAGTAAAATGGGTTGGAATCATGCAGTCCTCCAGATGTTACTGAACTATAACCCCAC
Organism: Iguana delicatissima; assembly: GCA_948472985.1. NCBI lineage: Eukaryota > Metazoa > Chordata > Lepidosauria > Squamata > Iguanidae > Iguana > Iguana delicatissima. The sequence goes on from CAOKZL010001422.1 coordinate 259,250, forward strand.
CCACATTTTCACCATTGTTTAGGCTGGCTAGGACTGCTAGATATTGTAGTCCAACAACATCTAGAGTGCCCTGTGATACCAATTCCATGTTTTTAATGCATTCTTTACTGTTTTCTGTTACTACTAACCACAAAACAAAGAGATAGACTTGTCTCTAGATAGATGGATGGATAGATAGATGACATATGATAGATAGATTCATAGATAAATAGACCATCTTATCCAGAACACCTGGAGCTGAAAGACTACCACATGTTCCAATGCCTTGACCAAAAATGGGCCATAAGTGACTAGTTGGTAATTACCCACTATAATGAGATCCCAGGACATTCTTGTTTTGTTTTTGTTTTAAAGAGGTCATAAAACATCCTCCTTCAGGCATGTTGGGACATTTCCTTGCCATAAAGGAGGACTGGCACTCTATACTCCCACTGACCTGTCCCCCTTGGGCCTATTTAATGAGCAGGTCATGGCAGCAAGTGTCTAGAATACATGTTGTATGTCTCAGTGCTGTTTTTACCCAAAAGGCAGGGTAGGGTAAACATTTTGTGGTTGCAGTTGTATTCTCTTACGATATAATTGTCAACCTGATTTCATCAAGGTTTGCTTTGGGCAGAGGCATATCCATCTCAGTGGTATATCTGAAGTTAAGAGGTGGGACCACTGGGCTTACAAAGGAACAGTTTCCATCTGCAATATGAAGACAATAATGGCTTACATGTTAGAAGCCACACTTGTTTGGCCTGTCCATCTGATTTTTAGAGGATTGAGCCCCAGAATCCCACTGATGGGGTCAGCCAATACTGCATCACCTCAGGAGAGACACAAAGAGAGGTGGACCAATTAGAGGAACAAGTCTAGTTCTATCATTGAATAAAATGGGACAGCTATGCTGGCCATCTAATTTTTGATATCATGAAATAGTATCAACATGCTGCTTACTTAATTTGTTGTTGTTTGTTTGTTGACAATGTTGTTCTATTTTACTGCTAAGTGAGGGGAGAAGAGCTTGCAGGATTTTCTCCTCCAGTACCATAATACCGCAATTTGAACAGCATTAAGTAACATGCAACTTGACCAGTGCAATGAGGAAGCATTTACTGCTCCATCTCAGTGCTCTGTCACACTACACATTTAAAAATGTATAGTAAGGATTATCGAAATGATCCGCATGAGTTTTGAACACCCATATAGCGCTGCAGAAACCTGTAGTTTTAAAATACTTGATAGAAGTGCTATTTGTTAAGCGGTACTTATTGCTCCAAGTGGGTGATTGTATGTGGGGTAGTGGCAGGGGCTATGATGTCCTTTCTAGACACCAGATATTAAATATGGATTCCAATCTCTTTCTATCAGTTTCCTCCATTATATCCAAATATGCATTTGTTCAACTTTTGGCTGCAGCTAATGAGTAGCAGTGTGGATCGAAATTAAGGTTTTGTTGTTGTTGTGTACCTTCCGGTCATTTCCAACTTATGGTGACTATAAGGCAAACTTATCACAGGGTTTTCAGGCACTGAGAGTGGGTTACATGTCTAAAGTCACATAGTGGGTTCCATGGCCAAGCAAGGAATTGAACCCTGTTCTCCAGGGTCATAGCTTAATGTTCAAGCCATTACAATGCACTGGGTCCCTGCTTTCTTTGGATACCAAAACTGTGTTTCTAAAAGTTCAAATGATGTTTTAAGCCACTGAAATAACTGAAATTTGGTGACTGAAGGAAAATTTCCTTGGAGGGGAACAATTCTTATTTGAAGGAAGGACAAAGCCCTCATTTCCTCTTCCCTGAACCAGCTACAGCCCTGATTTGACAAGGGCTATGTCCAAGCTATTCAGCAGGGATCTAAAGAATCTTTGCAGTTTCTCTTCCTGAGACCCAAGACATTTTGCTATCTCATGCAAAGCCATATCCTTTCCCATACCACATACAAAAGATAATTGGACTGGTAGTTTATTTTTTCTTCAGCACTGATTGTGGCACAATGCCCTCTACCACAGCTGAAGGCAGGAGGCACAGGGCAGAGGATGTGAAATATCACTTATTCATCCAACACATCAGCTGTCTGAGGTGACTGCTTCATTTTGCCTATTGGTATGGCAGACCTTATTCAAGCCATTGACAGTCAACTTCTTCTGATAGTTTGAGAAGCACCAGCTGATGTTCACCGACCATTAGTGATCAATTAACAGTGCAGTCCTGTACATGTCTACCTAAAATTAGTCTCAGTTTATTTCAAAATGCTTTACTTGATAAGTGAGCTCAGGATCGTAATGTGAATTATACATATATGCTCCTAGTTTCACTTGACATAATGAATTAGTTAGTTTTTTCCTACAATAAATTAAAAGTGCCCTTCCTTTCTAAGAGTAACTAGACTGATCCCATATATTTCAGCTAACCCTGTACCCACTGGATTTTTGATACATCAAGCAAAGAAGCACATATTTGATTTATTGCATATCTGCTTTCCTCTTTCTTGCCACCTTTGAAAATTGACAGTCATTAATTAAATACTCAGTTATTTTTCTTTTCATTTGCCTTATGTATTATATTAAATGTACTTTATAGGATAAACTTTTCAACATTTATTCTATAACACTAATCACGAATACAGTAAGAATACATTCAGTTTGAGTGGAAATATATGTTCATTATGTCTCTTGATGAAGTTCTTTGGAACAATCCAGACATAAAAGTATTCTGGGTGAAAACTGGTATTATTACTGGATGTGATATAGAGAACTGTGTAATTTGGTGCATGCTGGAAGGGACCAAAAATAAATGATTAACTGCACTTGTCAATGTGAACTTCTTAACATTCAATGTGAATATTCATTACTTCCATTTTAAAGTAAAACTTCTTGCGTGTTCTTGGTCATTTCATGGCCATTCATTTCATATCTTATCCAGCTTCTCTGCTGGTAATATTAATGCTCATCACGTTTTTCATTAAAGTGCACTTTCATCCTCAGTTACTTTTAAAAGTATCATTCAAATGCAATGCAGTGGAGTGAACAGCTTGTGGTTTAAAAGGTCTGAGATGGCTATTATGCAGAAGAAAGGTTCAAGTGTGAAATTCCAAATTCAGAATGCCCTTTATATACTTTTTGCCACAGAATAATATGGATTTCCACAGAGGTATGGTGAGAGCCATAGGATTCAAAGTTAATCCCTACATTAAGAAGCCAGGAGAAGGGGAGACAGAGGCACTAATATAACCCTTCTAGGCCATTATAAAGCCTCTTAGCCCTCCCCACTAAAAAAACATTTTAAAAAGGACAAAAAGCTGTGGTTTTGTAATAATCCCAGGACCCCATAAATCCCCTCAACCTCTTAAAACTTACAGAAAAACAGGAGTGGATATCCAATCATGTCTGGGTTTGATTTTTAATTATTTCTGTGCATTTCCAGGGCTGGTTCTGTCTGCAGTGGGTCCTGCAGCCAAAAGATCCACTTTTAGGCCTTTGAAGAGAGCTGGCATGAGCATGAGCCAGTTTGAACATTGGACTACAATTCTGGAGACCAGGATTCGAATCCTTGCTCAGCCATGGAAGCCCACTGGGTGACCTTGGGTGAATCATAATCTCTCAGCCTCAAAAGAGGGCAAAGGCAAATGCCCTCTGAACAATTCTTGCCAAGCAAACCCCATGATAAATTTTCCTCAGGGTTGCCATAAATCAGAAATAACTCAACAGTATGCAACAGCAAAGACCTTTGAAAGATGCCCAACACTGAGGTAGGATGACCATTATTCCACTACACCACAGTCGCGAAACATGTCATCCTGCCAGTGTCAGACTGCAAATCCTATGATCCTCCATCATTGGTTATGATAGCAAGAACTGAAGGAAGGGTAGATGTCACAGCTGCATGGTCCCTCCATGTTTTTTATCCCAGATGTTCTAATTGGGAATTGAGTCTGGAAATTAAATGCTAGGAAAATAGTGAAGAGGAATTGCCCTTTGCTAAATTCTGTACCCTTTCCTAAAATTTTGGTTCCTTTTTCTCACAAAATAAAATTACTGGCTTCTAAGCATTCTATCAGGTGATTTTTAGCATGCTTTGTTTTGTTTAATATTGTAATCTGTTCCATTTTGTGTAAATATATTTCCTTTTCCTCCCTTACCACAGTTCTATTTCTTTTATGGATCTAGTTTTGAAACTTTAGGGGTAGTATCCTGTTAGTGACACACAAGGGTGTAAGCTTGACTTACACAAAGGTTGTTGCAAAGGTTGGAATGTTCTACTGAACTTGCACAGTGACCAGAATTTTCTCCAGGACTCACCTTTTGTTGCTGCTGCCTCTACTCTATGCCTGGTGGAGATTGGGAGCATCAGATGGGTGTCCAGCTATAGCCACCACAGAATAATAACATCTTCATTTGGAACTTCAGAGGACCATCAGAGATTCTGTTGGATGATGGCTGTGTTCCAGATAGGGACATAGCCAGACATTTGTCCAATGGCCCTGCTCTGCACTGACCACTAAATGGCCATGGACTGGCGATTGTAGAAACTAGAAGATGAGTCCTGCAGGGAGTGAGAAGGGACATATATTATAGTTCTGTCTTTGCAGACCTTTATCTCCCTATGCAGAATCTCAGCCTGAGATTTTTAATGACACTGCTACTATTTATGAAGGACCAAGATGAAGACTCAGTTTGAAGACTAGTCAAAAAGAGTAATGCAAAACATATAAATACTTCAGTAACAGTATTGACACACACACACACACACACACACACACACACACACCCCTGTGATCTAGACATTAGATAACATGCAAGGAATCAAAAGTATAAGCAATTTTTGCTTTTGAATTCTCTGTCTCTGTGCAGAGACTGAACTGTTTTACTGTGTAAAAATAAGTGATAAGAATAAGTGATGAGAATGGGAGGGGAAATTATTAGATGATTAGATAGAAGGAACACTGTATATTCTGGGCAGAAAAGAGAGCCTCAGGCAAGGAATAGATTTCCATAAGTGACAAGAGAAAGAATACAAGTTCATATGACTGAGTCTATGAGTAAGAAATCTTTAAATAATTGTCTCTTGGATACTAGTAAAAAGCCCCAAATACATAAAAGTGAGGGCCAGTTTTCACTGCCAGCCAAACAGGTTTATGTAATGGCATGGAGTGAAGTTAGAAGCAGGCTTTACATGTAAAATCCAACTGCCATTGCCATACTCATGGCTGCACCTTTGTCTTAGCAGCCATGATCACAGAGATGTCTGTCAGCTTCTCAAGTAAACAATGCCCATGCATATTACTTTTCTCCTTCAAACTGTGTATATCACCACATGGAAGAAACTGGCACCATGAACTGATTCATGGATAAACTTCACAAAACTTCGGGAGAAGAAGTGTGGGAGCTTTACATGCCAGAAGTAAGGGAGGAAGAAATATGCACAGTTCTCCATTTTCAGATTGAAAAATAGTTTCCCCAATAGTTGGGAAATCTCATCAGAAGAATAATAAAGGCAAGGAGATTTTCATGCATTTTTCTCCAGGTGTTAGAACATCAAAGTGTTCTGGAGAAATTATTGTGAGGAGAAATACATGTGATGTTCCTTCCTTCCTTCCTTCCTTCCTTCCTTCCTTCCTTCCTTCCTTCCTTCCTTTCTTTTTTCTTTCCTTCTAATCATATTTTGTTGTGAAGAAAATGTACTCTCTGTATAGAAAACACAATTCCCTGCATAGGGAACATGTTTTCTGTGCAAAAACATTTCCGCCACCACCCCACAGACAGGTGTTTCTCCACAGAATAATTCCTTGATAACCCTTCAGAACATTTGAATACAGGAACAATACTGTGGAGAAATATTCATTTCTCCTTCGGAGGTGAGAAAAATACAATTATTCAATCTTACATGCAAGGAAAAGAGAGTCTATAATTTACTTCCCTAGTCAAGAATAAGCATCACATGCATTTAAGTAGCCATCACTTCCAACCCAGTTGAAAGCCTGCTTTTGAACATATGTTTAAGTTATCATCTCTAAACCTCACCCCCCAAAGGATTTAGCTTAAAGTCCTCTTGATCAGAAATGTCATGCTTTTGCCACAGACATTTTTCCTATTCTTCATGAGGTGTAGCCCATCTATAGCCAGTAGTCCTTTATCAAGGAAATGAATAGCATAGTCCCAGAAGCCAAACCTTTCCTGTTAACACCATCTACATAGCTAGTTGTTCACCTGCAGTATTTTCCTGTCTTTATGTGGTTGTCTATCTTTTATTGGTAGAATTGGATGAGAACACTACCTGTGCCTCTAAACTCTTCACTTTCCAGCCTGGGGCTTCATAATCCAAGGTGTTCTGTTCAAAGATGTTCTTTGCAGTGTCATTAGTGGCCACATGAAACAGAAGAAAGGGTTACTGTTTTGTGTTTTTTTATGAGCTTTTGGCAACTTGTCAGTGACATCTTGAATACCTGTGCCAGGAAGACGGCACATTTCTGTTGCTGCAGTTTAGACCTCCTTGGAGACACCCCCAGATATCACTTTGATATCATAATTCGGCTTACCATACCACCCTTCTCCACGTGTTTGTGAGGCCTCCGGACAAGCACGAGACTAGGCTCGTCACTTAACTCAAACAATACAGGCACACCAGAAATAGCCAGATTGTAGCTTCAGGGACCTCCCCGGCAAACACCACATTATGTATGCACGCTGTTTACAAAGGACTCCCTACCCTGAGCAGGTAACTTTGCAAGCTAGAAGCTTAAATGCCAAGCACTGAGCATTTGCATACAGTCTACCTCTTTGTCAATTTGGACTTAACTCAATCATGCTAAATTGTGACCTTTCGGAGACATTGTCTTGCACCCAAAACTCATTGTTGTCCCTGAGTAAGGCATAGCCTGCAGTCACACTTGTCCCTAAAAAAAACCCTGATTCCGAGATCCTCCTCGGATTGCTCCCGAGTTCCAGACCACCTTGCTGCCACTTTGCTTGGCAAGCTTTCCCTCAGCTCCACGTGCTGAGCCACACCGAACCCCAGCATCGCTCTCTATCTTCTCCCAGGCTTCAGGAACAGATGTCGTATCACCTGAACCAACTATCCCTCTGAAAATCCCGCTATCTTACTCACACCTTTATTTTTCTTAGTTATCTGTGTGCCTGTGTTGCTTACATTGTGTGCCTGTATTTAATAAAGATCATTCATTATTTTCAAACCGGTCTGCTCCTTGACTTGGCCTGACCTTGTAAACACTGGATTACAAGATCCTGCTAAGTTACCCTGCCTCTCGTAACACTAAAGCAGTGCTGTGAGCTAATTTTCCCCACCTCTAGTTGAGCACATTTAGGTGTCCCTCCCAGGACCCCCAGTAAACAGGGTAACATTTCCCTGGCATTCAATGTATCTTGATGCTGACCTACAGTGTGTGCCTCTTCACCAGTGTTATCCTGAGGAAGATGTAGAATGCAATTGCTTAGTTGGAGCAGTTCTGAATCCCTTGTGCATGAACTGCTCCTGACAGTGATTTTTCTTCCAGAGTGCTGCTTCAGTGCTAGAGCTCTCTTCATTTTCACTGACAGTTTCTTCCTGTTGGTTCGGTAGGATCAATTCTCCCTTTGTTCTATCCAGAAGGTCTTATAGCATATCTAGATTTTAGTAGGGCTTTTGGCAAGGTCCTCCATGACATATTTTCAGACAAGCAGATAAAATGTGGGCTAGAAAATGCTGTTGTTCGATTGATTTGTACTTGGTTAACAGTCTGAATACAACTAATGTTCCTCATAAGCGTAGGGAGAGGTGACAAATGGGGTTCTGTCCTGGGTCCCCGTACTGTTCAACATCTTTATAAACAACTAGAAAGAAGGGATAGAAGCAATTTTCATCAAATTTGCAGATAACAGAAAAGTGGGTGGGGTAGCTAATAGTTCAGAAAACAGAATCATGACTCAGTATGAGAAACTGGAGGATTGGGGCAGCGCTAAAAAGCTGAATTTCAACAGGGATAAATGTAAGTTACAAAATATAAAGGAATATCAACAAACTGGAATGAGTCCAAAGGAGACTAACCAAGATAGGAAAGAGTCTAGAGAAGAAGCCCTATGAAGACCAATTCAGCCCTTGGGTATATTTAGCCTAGAAAACAGAAGACTGAGATGTGAAAGAACAGTATTCTTTAAGTTTCTGAAGCTCTGCCAGGTAGAAGTTGTAGTGAGCTTGGATTTTGTTGCTCCAGAGGCTAAGAATCAATGGATTCAAATTAAAAGAAAGGTGAATCTAGTCACATATCAGAAAGGAGTCTGATTAAATTTTATGGTGCTAAGAACTGTTTGACAGTGGACTACACTGTGGGGAATTCCCTTTCACTGGAGATTTTTAAGCTAAGGGTGGATGCCTACTTATCAGGATGCTTTATCTGTGGATTCGTACACTGCCAAGAGGCTGGTCTAACTTTGTTATTTATGTCTCTGGTTTTGTATTTGTCCTAGTATATTTTAATTCACATGCACTGTGCATAAATTCAAAAGACCACTGCATATGATCTGAAGACAAATGAAAGAGAAGGTTCTTCCGGTTCTAGATAGTGCCTCGATGGGAGATCAGCTGAGATGCTGAGAAATGGGATAACAATGTATCCAAAAAGGAAAGGAAGGAAGGAAGGAAGGAAGGAAGGAAGGAAGGAAGGAAGGAAGGAAGGAAGTCCCTCCTTTGCACCAATGTTTGTCCAATGTTTGTTGCTGTTGTTGTTGTGTGCCTTCACATCATTTCCAACTTAATCACACCCTAGAGTAAAGCTATCATGAAGAGATCTTGGCAAGATTTATTCAGAAAGGATTTTTCACTGCCTTCAGCCTGCTCATTGTTTTGCATGGCTGAATAGCAATTTGAATGCTAGGTTCCCAGAGTCCTAGTCCAGCATTCAAACTTCTAGACTATGCTGACTCTCTGGTCCAATGTACATAGCATTAAACAACTGCACTGTCACTGGCCATTTCTTTCAACTTGCTTCCGTCTGCTTTTCTCATAGAATTACCCAATGATTCTGGCTGTTTCTTGGGGCTCTGGAGTATGTACATGTGTGTGATATGTATGAGAAAGAGAGACAGATGATTATACCTTTTGCTTGGAACATATCCCACATATCTTTGCATTTTCTTCTAGTTGCAGAGGTTTGGGGACCTACCACAGAAAATGGCAAAATGCACTTGCAATGTTAAATGTGCCTGCTAAATAAATAAATAAATCTAGCCACCTGAGAACAAATAAATCTAAATACAGCAGGTAGGACCAAAGGTCAACCATTCACCCTTTCTAAAACTACAAAGTGTGCCCTCTTGAAGTGAAACCTCTGCAATATTTGAATCCAAGGTCCCACGAAGCTTCTTGTCCTCATCATTGGACACAATGGGCACATACTCGTGTTGCTACAATCATGCATATGTCACATTCATTGAAGATAATAGGATTCGAGCATTTTTTGTTTGTTTTGCCTAGGGATTCCTGGAACAGAACCCTGCATACATGGAAAGTGCACAGTATTTTCAAAATGAGAGATACAGAAAGGAGTACCAACACACCTAAACAAATCATTACCTAAGGGTGAAATTAAAAATAAAAAGACAACTTTTTTAACACATAGAAACCTGCTAAGAAGAGCATTTGCCACCATCAGTATAAATCATTGTTACATGAAAATAAAGCATACTTGACACTATGGTGAATAGATAAAAGCATCAGCTTTCACATCAACATTGGGAAGATAAAAATATCCTTTCAGGAGGGAAAAATGACGAAAGATCTGAATGAACAAGAAAGAAAACATATATCTATACAAATGAAGAGAGGCATATTAGAACTGATGGAACATAATGTAAGCCAAGCCATATGTATTTCTCTGTGCAGAAGATGATCTAGATTTATTGGAAAAAGAAAACCAGAAAAGTGAGGGTCAGGGAGGAAGCAAGCTGTGTCTACTGTAACAAAAAAGTTACAACACCATTATATTTTTGTACAAGATTGTTCTCCCCTCCCCCCCCAAAAAAAAACGGGCAAAAGCTTTACTTTGTTATTCATTAGATTTGCTGTAATCTTTATTGACAATGGTAAACAAACAATGCAAGTAAACAAAGATGTTAGTTCTTGATATGTTATAAGGAAGCCATATGGGGAAGGACCACAGAAGTTAATGAATATGTAGGAGAAGATTGCCAGAGCTTTCTCATCTGACAGTTTAAGAAAAGCATGAATCACCTTGGAGAATAATACCTGCACTGTATAATTCTGTAGATCAGGCCTAGGAAGCAATGGAGTAACTAGTCTACCAATCCTGTGTGACTTGTTGGAATGGAGTCTACCCCATATCCAATGGCAGGCATCCTTCTCACAACAATGGAAGGCTTTGGGGGATGGTACTGACCCTTGAGAAATGGCATATTCATCACCTACATAATGAATTATGCACTTTGTGTAGATCAGAAGAAGGAAGAAGGAGAGAGAAGGGTAGCTAAAGTTGGAAGCATACAGTCATCCCTATCTGGAATAGCAATTATATATGAATGTTGTTGTTTTTTTTCTTTCAAAAGTGGGAACTTGAAGGATTCCTGAAGTTTCATGACCTAATGTTTTTACTTGTATATAAGGGGGAAAATGCATTAGCAGTGAATGTATTTATATATTAAAAAAAAATACTGGACAGATTCGTTATCTGATTCATGGGAATCCCAAATTATTCACAGGACAGAAACTATAACAGATAATGTTGCAGAGTCAAAGCTAATCATAAGTAGAAATGGTTGTTCCAAAGATCTGGTAGTAGTTCACCATACTTATTCCAACACCCAAGGATACATTACAAGATTCATTACTAAAAATGATCTTGGCCATGTTGTGTCAAAACATCAAACAGAAAGAGGAAGGAAAGAGAATTATTATTACATAATAATTAATGTCTAGATGTTTTGTGAATGTGCATATTTTTAAAAAAAGTTTTCTGTAATTTTTAAAAAAGAATTCTGTTCTAAAAGGCAGAGAATTTTAAAGAAACAAACAAAATTATTTCTATATTAATGATTTAAAAAAAGAAGAAGAAATCTTATGAATGAAAACACCAACAGTGAATTTACCCTATTTGCTGGTGTATAAGATTCACTTTTTTTCCTGAAAAATACTGTTTGAAAATGGGGTATGTCTTTTACGCCAGTGCATCTTATACACTATACACTATAAATGGAGCATTTCTTATACGCTGGTGCGTCTTATACGCCAGCAAATATGGTAGGTTGGATATTTTTATTAAGCAAGAAGTCCTTGGTTGTATAACTAGAAAGCTGCCCTTGTGTTAAGAGAGTCAAGAGAAAATCTACTCCTGCAAAAACAAAGCTAGAATGAAATTCCATTTGTATTACTCTATATTAGAGTCTATTGTGTCAAAAGTTCATTTTGGTTCTTAATTCTGAAATTCTGGCACATATGTTATATCAAGCAAAGAAGATAAGCATGAGGAATTCCAAATGGTCATTCAGAAGATCAACAATATAGTGCATTGTTTTTATATATATACTGGCTGGCTTTTTGTTCTAGAGGACAATGAATTTAACAAGTAATAGCAGTGCTGCTTTGAGGTTGCAACCTGACACAGATAAATGTTGCTGGAAGGTCCATTTAGCCCTAATTAACCACATCAACCAGCTATTTTCCTTCCTAATCAGTCCTAAAGATAATGAGTCCAGATGGAGAATATGTAAAATAGAAACCTTGAAATAAATATTCCCAAATTTGTACATAAATGTTCCTGGAGATTGGGGCTCTTTTTTCCCTGCCTCCCACTTCTCTCTGCATGTGTGCAGGCCCTGAAATGGAGAACAAGGGCACAAAGAATATTTAAACTATTCTTTTTCTCATCTATTGGTAATCATCTTAAGAAAAAATATGTGTGTGTCAGAATTCATTAGAAAGTTTAGCAGTGTGTTAATTTATTTAAAGACTGTCACACCATGAAGCTTACCCAATGTCACTGATTGTTTAGGAGAGACAATTCACTGTCTACAAGTTCTGCTAATTGCCTCAAATGAAAATCATGATGTGAGATGTAGCACATGGGCACGTTGACTGTTTCAACATTCATTTACATGCGTTGTTCTTAACCGAAATCAATCTTAGTAAATGTGCCAAACTGTTAAAACCCTCAGCACCTTGATTTCAACAGAAGAATCAACTTGCCCTACAGTTCCTTCCTTCCTTCCTTCCTTCCTCTGCTTGTCAGACCACATGTCAGTCAATTGATCACAGTCACTCTCTTACTAAAATTAGAAACATACAGAACATAGCAAGTGAAGGCCATGTTTTATAATACATAGCTTTTATCCATAGTATGGAAGCAAGGAAAGAACGTAAGGTCCTCATACAATGATTTAGAGATATGGATCACATAATAATCATATTTTCAGTACTACATTATATTTTGCTGTTTGAATGGGAATGAGCAGATGATTGAGACAAGGATGGATATATAGAGAAAAGAGTCCTATCCAGGCGTTCTCTTCAGGTTAAGTAGCATACAGGGAGTGGAGTACACTAGTTGTGCTCCCCTTTGCATCTGCTTTGCATGTGTAGAAACTTAAGGGTCTGAAGCAGACAGCCTCCTGTAGGTATGGACATTCTCTTCTTGATTCTGAACCCTGATTTGTATCAAGGGACTTCATGGGAGACTCTTTCTTCAGACTCATCACTTTTTGTGTTAGCAAAGCACTAAGGAAGCAAGTCGGGCTAGCACTCTCTCTCTTGGGGAGAGTGTTTAGCTTGCTCTCAGAATGCCTAAACAAGGCTAGAAGCTACTCTTATAAGCTATAGAGTTGCTCCCAGACAGTGGATTCCCATTGCAAGAGGGACTAGTCTGGTCCTTTCCCTGTTGACTTTCTGTCATTTTTTTCAGGTAGTCATTTTTTTCAGGTAGGCTTTTGGAAAACAGCTCTTTGCTGAGGAAAGAGCTGCACTTCCTTTACTGATGGGCTTTTAAACTGTTTTTAATTAAACTGTCTTTTAATATTACAGTGTGCTTAATTGTGTTTTAATATTTTTTCTGTACCTTTTAAAATTAATAATGTTGTGAGCAGCACTGAATTCCAGTTTTAGGAGAAAGAATATAGAGCAAATATATAACTAGCAAATGTCCCTGACACTTAGCTTTATTAATAACATTTGCACCAGCTTGTAAGAGAAACTCATTGGCTTTTCCTTTTCTTAAGAAAATATCCATATTGCAACTTGAAACATGACAAATTGCTTCTTACCTCAGAGTTTTATACATTTATGAGGCTTGTGATGCATTTTTGGGGAAGAAAAAAACTCATGGAACCATGTGTACAACTAAATTTGAAATCCTTTTTGAAGTTGGTGGCATGTAACATCTCATCAGTGTACCCTCACTAAGGTTGGAAAGGTCAAAGAAGACTGTGAAGTGAAAGCAAAAAAAAGGGAAGGGAAAATGATGAGACTGGTGGAACTGAAATATACCTGGACATAATCTGGTAGCCATTGTGCAACCTTGTAATACTGTTGCATAAGGAGGTACTGTATACCTCATTACACAACACTTGGATAGGTCAAGTCAGCACTCCAAAAATGCATTTATTTGAATAATATGCATGAACTTGTGCAAATGTATACAAATAGCCAAAGGAAAAGTGTATATTAATAAAAATGATTATTAATAAATGACAATAAAATTAATAAAAATGTCTACTTAGAAGAAGTTTGTATAAATCTCCATGGGTGGGCAGAATCTTGAAACCTGAAATGGAACTGGGACAGATGACCATGATAGTTGGATTCTCAGAATTAAAACCAGAATATAACTGACAGAAAAACTCATCTCTACTTACAGAACAGAGCTCAGAAAATTTACCTTTTGGACCACGAGTCCCCATAGGGACTCTGACAGTTTTAGTCTTAAAACATATCTTTTTCATTCTCTGTTCTAGGTTCTGCACAACTTGTCCAATTAAACTGACAAAATGTGAAGGAATAATTGGAAAGACAGAACTTTTCAAAGAGATAGCAATGTTACCCAGTTCCAGTAGAAAAAGAGAAAGAAAAAGAAGTCTTGTGGCATCTCATTTTATTCCAGCATAAGCGTTTGTCGGCTACAGCTCATTTCTTCAGATGCAGACTGCCTTCAGAAAGTCTGTCTTTATAAAGTCTCCTTCCATTTATGAGATAGGTTTGCATCCATAGGGTTCTAAAAGTCAGAACCATTGCCCACTGTGTGAAATTCAGAGGAATGGACAACCTTTTTGCCCCTTAAGGAGTTACTCTGAAACAACCAACCAATGCCCTATAGTTTTCCACAAGTTTTCACATTGTACTGTGAGGAAGATTTTCTAGCCCTCTGTAGCATAGGGAGACAAAGGGCTTTTTCACACTTTGGAAAGAAAACGGGGCAGTCTGTTACTCATCAGACTGGCGCACTCCCTCCGACGATCCACGCTGATCTGGAGCAGCGCGTGCCCGCGCTACACACTGCTCCAGGGACGAAAATGGAGGCTTCTGGGTGGTGGAGGCTCTCCACTAACCAGAGAAGCTCACCAGCCAGAACCCCGCCCCCAGAAGATCTGCAGCCTCGCACTGGTGCGAGCCTGCAGATCTACACAGGAGCGCAGCGACGGACTGGGGCACGCCAGTCTATTGAAAGACCTATTTTAAGCGGTCTTTTAATAGCATGGAGAACCACCAGTTCTGGTCGTTCCAGAACGGGCTGAAGTCTGAAACTACAGAAAGTAGTCCGGACCCAGTTCGCCCCCAAGTGCAAACGTCCTCGCTGGAGGACTAGCACTCTCCGTTTTAAAAACAAAGTGTGGAAAAGGCCAAAGTGAGTTGTTCCATTCCCTCAGCAGCATGGAGATACATTTCTATAGTGAAATAGCCATTCGTATTCAAAGAAATACAAATATAGTGTGGTGGTTTGAATGTGGGACTAGGAGCCCAGGAAACCAGGATTTGAATCCTCATTCAGCCATGGAAATCCTGTAGGTGGCATTGGGCAAGTCACAAGTTCTCAGCCTCAGAGAAAACCAGTGACTAAGCCCATCTGAATAAATGTTGCCAAGAAAACCCGAAAATAGGTTCACTTTAGGACCATCATATCAGAAACGATTTGAAGAAATACAATACCAACAATTCAGAGGAAAGTTTTATGCTTTTCAGTGAATTCCTCATATGGTGCAACACTGCTGAAAACTTTACTAGAGTGTAGAGGTAACAGTGTACTGTTTAGGTGTAATAATTCCAGTCTTCCAAGATTCTTCATGCTTTCAGATAGTCCAGTATAGTGTTTTTACTTCATTTTGTCCTTCTTCTAAACTGGCCTATTGAACAGTCTTCTTTTACATGTTTGGAACTATTGCCAGAAACTGCCAGTCTTGATGGGGGCCATCAATAAAATGTTCAATATGTTTAAATGCATATGGATTGCAAAGATCCAGCAAGTATTTGAATAGGATTTATTCTTCCAACTTTGTGCTCAGCATGTTAAAAACACTAGGTTCTTTGTAATCAGAATGCCTTAGAAATAGCTTTTGTGCTCATGTTGGCAAGATTAATATTCTTAAAAAGGCTTGGAAAAAATAATTTGATTGATATGATTTTGCATTGTTGAAATGAGAGGTTCTTTTTGTCATTGTCAGTTTGATTGACCACAAAAGTTTCAGGATTAATATACCTGAAAGCAGGTCTTTCTCAGAGCAGTAAGGTATGGCAAGCAATGTAGAAATGAAGGGTTTTTTTATTCCTACATTTTGCAAGCCAAGGATTTTAGCAGAAAAGACAACTCTTTATTATTCTATTATCATTTTAGTCATTTTCATTCACAAAACTACATAAACTGTTTCCCTGGTAATGTAAATCAGTATGAGTAACTATGCATTGTTGCAAAAGTATACCCCTTGAAATGTTAGCTTGCTGGGTTATAATCTTGACACACTTGGAACATAAATTGGGAAAGGAAAATAAAATTAGTTACTTCTTTGCTTATATTGCCCTCAGCAAAAAACAAAAACAAAAAACCCTTGCAGCGATGTATTTCATATGACCGGACACATATTTAAGTTTGTAAACTGGGCTGGAGGAAGTGAATCTTCCACTCAGTCCCACACACAATTATATCTATTTTATTGTTGTTGTTGTTGTTGTTGTTATTATTATTTTGTAATGGGACTTACAACGGCTAACAGCATATATAAAACAATACACATTAAAGCTATGAAAAACCTTCAATAGAGGTATAAATATAAAAGTTATTAAAAAAATCAAACAATTTATAAAGTTAAAAACATCAAATATTAAAAATAGTAAAATTCATTAAAAGACTATATGCAAACCTTAAAAACAGCGACACATAGCATTAAAAGCCCACCTCAGTCAGTTTCTGAAAGCCTGTTGGCATAAAATTGTTTTTCATTTAGTGGTGAAAAAAAAGCAAGGCCGCCTTCCCAAGGGAGTTCAAAAGTCTGGGAGCAGCTACTGAGAAGTCTCAGTAGCTTTGATCCCACCAAAGGAGCCTGAGAAAGTGGTGGGAGGGAGAGCCTCCTCAGAAGATCTTGGTGGAAATCACCCATGTAGCCTGGAAATCACTCATGCAGCCTGATCCACTGAAGAAAGTGAATGCCATGACAGATTTTATAATTATGGCCGTTTCCACACTATACTGTTATAGTGCTATTATTCCACTTTCAACATCTTATGGAGTCCTGGGGCTTACAGTTTAGGGAGAGGCCTTTGGAATTCTCAGCCAGGGAGCTCTTTGGCCTCAGTAAACTACAAAGCCCACACTTCCACAGAAGGTTGAAAGTGGAATAATAGCACTATAACAGTATAGTACAGAAATGGTCTTAGTTTCACCACTCTTTCATTTCAGGGAAAGGTGGGATATATATTCAACAAACAAAGAAATAAACAAGATACCAATTGCTACACATTATTGTACAGGAAGATATTGAGGGCTCTTACACAATGAAATTATCTTAAACTGTAGCTTAAACTGTTTCAAATTCATGATTTCAATCAAAACTTCTTTAAAACTTTTGTATTATTGAGATTTGTTTTAATTTTTTTGAGACCTGCCTTGGGCCTTGTGTCAGGAGAAAAGAGGGATATCAATCAATCCATCAATCAGTCAGGCTTTTAAGCTACTTTTTATTCCTCCAGGCTATGTCTTGTTATCTTAAAAGATTACAGAGGGGAGAAGGAGTCCAATTCCTCCAGCCCAGGTGAATGCACCTGTATCTAAATCTCATCCCTAATTAGGAAAGACAGGTGACTACTGAGTAACTAAGGCTGTTGCAATATTAGCACGCTACTGAGAACAGAGCTGTTTAGTCCTCATTAGACTTTCTCAAACACCAAAGCATGAGCTGCTTTTCTGTAGCTTTCCCTGTTATACCACTGGGATTATATGAATAGAATAATCACATACGGCCGATTGCATAGATTCCAGCCATTTGAATAGAGTCTTCACTCACAACCAAGTGACTATAAACTGAAAGAAATGATGCTTCCCCTTGTAGTTAGGAAAATCTCCTGAGTATAATCAACAACAAGCTAAAGGGGCTGCAGCTTAGAACATTTTCAACACCAGTTTTCAAAAAAGTAGCCATGTTAGTCTACTCAAGCAACACAACAAAGAGTCTTTAATATCAACAGATGTTTTTTTTCTAGCACAAGCTTTCATGAATTACAATCCACAGCTGGATTTCTATATCAGTTTGTACTTAACTATATACTAAGTAGTGATCATGAATATAAAACAGCTATCTGACCGTAACTTATCAAATGCGTGGGGAGAAGGAGTTCCATTCTGCTGATAGTTGGAGTATGGTTGAATGATATTTTCATCAGATTTGGAGGGATTGGGCCAGGAGAAGTAAGTTAGTTAAGTACTTACTTCAGTATAAGCTGACACAGGATTACAGGCCTGCTTCTTCCAATGCATGGCCGTTACAATGTTGGAACTTCAGATGTATATATGTATTGTACCTCTTAGGGAGTATGACTCAGAGCAAATTGTATGCAGGAAATGACAATTACATTGTTAACACTGAGAAGAAACTATTACTGCAAACATCCTGTCCATAAGTAAATCAGTTAATGTGAAAATTATTTGTTATCCATATAACAAATTCAGAGAGAGAGAGAGAGAGAGAGAGAGAGAATCTTACCTCTGAACTGATAAGAACACACTTGTCTTTTTCTGTTCTCCTGAAGCTTGTTGTTGTAATGTGCCTTCAACTTGTTTCTGAGTTATGGTGACCCTAAACTGAACATATGATGGGGTTTTCTGAGGCTGAGAGTGTGTGACATGCCCAAGGTCACTATCAATTTGTGTTGTGTTTTTTTTACTTTGTTGTCTGGATGTTGTGGTTTGATAAACAATATGGATACTGTAGCTTAAGAAATTCCTGCTGTAAATTTTTGAGTTAGGAACTTCTGTCCAGAGAACATGACCATATGTGCTCATATCATAGAACTTGGGAATAGAAAAACAAATTTTGTGGTTTTCTATATTGCATATGTGGTAATCAAAGAGTTTATTGAGAGAAATCTGGTTCAAATAAACTGACTTTGTTTTCTGCACCACAGAATGTACAAATAGAATCTGACAAATCAAAATAGATTTTAATGTAATCGAGCAGGCTAAGAACAGAACCATCCCGCCCTGTGTGGTCACACATCCAGAGAATAACTAGACTATCTGGTTGAAGCTGAACATTACCTTTCTTATTCCCCTCCACTCCATCCCACTGAAGTTTTCTTCCTGGTTTATCATCCTATTATTTTGGCAGGAAAAATTCATTGCTTTTCATTTCCTAATATGGTTTCCTAGGACTACATTTATTCTGTTAGTAGAGCTATTTGTTACATCTTAGCCTTAGTCAGTGTAGCAACTGGTTATACTTATATCCCACCTTTCTCCCAAACATTATCTCAAAACTTATCTTGCTGTCTTCCTTCCCACTTTATCCTGCAGTAACGATATTATGAAGTATGTCAAGCAGAGAGAGCAAGTGGCAAGGCCAAAATAATCCAGCAAATTTCATGGCTCATTGGGGACCTGAACCTGGATCTACTAATTCCCAATTCAACATTTGGTCCAATAACTGGCTCTTGTTTACAGTTTACCTTTACATAATGCAACTACCTTTCATTGAGGAGGAAGCCACTCAGTGTCTCCTCATACTCTTTTTACATTTCCCTTGTTTGAGCATTCAACAGAAACGCTGACGGATGGAAGTGAAAGCCTCAATAGTGGTTACACTATGGCTACATATAAGAAGCCATCCCAGTGTTGTTAAAGACATTGCATGACAACCTGATCCCTTGAACTGAAGCTGTATTTGATCTTGCACCTCTGGTTGCCATGACACCCAGATATAAATGGTTTGCATAGTTTTCTCTGGGGACCTGCCAACCACTGACATATTCCAAGGACATCACAGTGGCTGTTTATTTTGTTTCCAGCATATTGATGTGAGACTCCTTTTCAGAAACATCCACCTCAATGAAGTACTTGCAGATATTCTTCAACAAGCATAGTAGATTTCTAAAATGTTCTTCTATGTCAATACATTCAAGCTTTTAACCTCTTCATCCTTACAATCCTCTTTTTCTACATCATTTTTAAATGTCCTCTGGCAAAGTACAGAGAGGCATCCACAAATAACATATTTAAAAATATTGGCTGGAATCCTATCACTGAGTTATAATGGCATAAACCCAACCTATGCCATCATAAACCACATTTTGGCCACTGTGGAGGCCAGGGTTCTGTACTGACCATGCAACAATCAAAATCCTCCCTCACACCTACCTTTTCTCTAGTGCACCTACCCTACAATTTCCTGACTGGAGAAGGAGCGGGGAAGGAATGGCAGAGAAGCATCCGGCTATTTTCCTGTAGGTGGATGTATGGCAACAAATCCTCCAGGACATCCCCATGGGTCCTCTGGAGATTCCTAGGGATGATGTCCTTGATGTGCATTCAGCTATAGGAAAATAGTTGGATGCTTTTCTTTGGGTCACCCTGCTCTCCATTAGCCAGAAAATGACCATGTTGGTAGAAAGGGCTTCCCCAGAGCAAAGATGGTTTTTCATGGGCGTGTTAAATCAGAAAAATGTCATAGCCGTGCATGTGCTGTATATTTCCAGATCCAGGATATAGGCCAAGATGTTTACATAGCCCAGAGGTGGGAATTTGCAGTTCCTCAGGTATTGCTCCCACCATTCACTATGCTGGCCTGAGTTGCAGATAACTCCAGTCCACCAATAGTGTCCTATCTCAGTCCTGGCACAGGACTGGCACAAATGGAATATCTCCCAGCTTGTTACTTCCAGGTAGTAAGCAAGGAGTCATAACTAAAGTCCAACATAAAGTCTGGCAGGGTTTCATGGCAAGGGACTAAGGTCAATCCAAGCATTTGTCAAGGCATCTAGCAAGATAGCAGATTAGATAAGCACGGACAACTCCTGGAGCAGAAGGACACCCAAAGCCTAGTGCAGCTGTGCCTTGATTGATTGTTGCCAGGTATAAATTCTGAGAGAGTGACACTGAGTCTCTCTTTGCTGCCTGTGCTGTGTGAAGCTGGGTAGGTGTTCTTCTGTAACTGAAGAGGCAGGAGTCTCTGTTGGAGCTGGCACCTTCCCATTTTGTTTCCAGCACTGTAACTTCTCTCTGTACAGCAGCCCTTGGCATGCCTTCTGTTTCAGCCTCTGGCGTACCCTCTGCTTCAGATTCTGAGCCAGAGTCCATGCTGTGGAAGCAAGGCATGACAAATAGTTAGAGGCAAACTAATTTCCCACCTTTATTACAGCATCTAGTGAGCCATGATTTCACTATGCCAATGATAGCAATGACATTTCTAGAGTAAGCTAAATATTCTTAAGGAAGTTTTGCAGAAGATAATCCTTGTAAGGAAGTATGAAGCATGCACACCAACACAGCATGTGTTGTCCAACTGTCTACATTCCAAATTTTGTGGTTTAGAAATATGAGTAAACCAATCCCAGAAACAAATATTTGAAAAACATTATTTGGAATAAATGGTACCAGGTTTTAAATGGATGTTTAGTTTGGGTAGTTGGTGCTGTTTCCAAAATTAGATTTCTTTTGCAGAACCCACCCTCCACAGTTTACGCGAGGAGGAGGAGGAGAGGGATACTAGCTTGGATGTAGAAATCAAAGTAAAATAGCAATTAGAAACCATAGCTACCTTATTCCAGTCTTTTCAGAGACCTACTCCACTTAAAGAAATATCAGAAAATGAATGCATCCTTGATCTGCACCATTTCATAAATGTAAGTGAAGGAGTACATGTTTGAATGCCCACCTTCACAAAACACAAGCTACAAGCTAGCCTACAGGGGTAGACCTCTTCTTCCTGACATATTTAGCTTTCTATGAATACAAAATGCTGGTGCTGGTGGTGCTGTTTGGAAAATAGCATATATCTAGTCATACTGTCTCCTGCCTGCCTTACAAAGTGGTTTTGTTCTTGACACATTGTGCTATCAGGTATTTCTGAACATCTTGCCATGCCCGTCTAAATCAAAGTTTTTTCTCTGGCATGTCTAGGAAGTAACATGAAGGAGTGGAGAGAGACAGTTCCCTTATTCCAGTGAAAGCTTTTACATGGTTCATTTATCCTTTCATAAACTAGTCCTTATTGCCAGACTCAGCATAATATGATGACAACTTTTGTCCATCTGAACAATATGAGATAGGTGCTTCATAAAACTTAAGTTATGATATTTATTGTTGTTCTTGTGCAATAAGGGTAATAATCCTAAAATAAGATAAGACTGGCATAGCTTGAGATTTGTGGACAGCAGTCCTATCTATCTGATTCAGTGTGGAGTTACGAGAAGCTGGGAGTATTGCTCAGTGCTGCAAACTGACTGGAGAACCGTATATTATTGATGGCACCAACTTGATGTTCTGTAAAATGGGGGAGTATAAAAATGTTTAATGTGCATGATTCCTTATGAAAGCATTACATTCTGTCAGTGAATTCTACACTGAAATGTTGTGCATTAATTTTATTTTTAAACTTTCCAGAAGCCACTGGCGTGGTGATTAGTGGTGTGATGGTCACATCTTAAAGAACCCATATGGAGCTAGAATATAGAAACAGAGGCTAGTATCCTGTTTAGTAATTACAATGTCATACATCTGCCCTATGCCATCACAGTTCACTTGTATGGATTGTTGTATATGCAGTAGCTAAAATTTGCCTCCCAAAATCTACCTTTTAAGCTATTCAGCCCCTGCCTCTGAAATCCCTGCTACTTCTACAGTAAGTGGCTAGACGCATCATGGGTTCCCCTCCCACTCTCCAGCAACTCATACAGCCATGTTGTGAGTGATTTAAAAGGTAGAAGTTTGGGGGACAACACTGGGATACATATCTATATCTGTCACCATAGCTATGCAGGATCTTGGACACTATTAGTCTTCAAAGACACCTGAGATTTGTTGTTGCTTCCTCCACCTCCAGTTTAGTACAGAGATATGAACAGACTAATTCACAACTACAGAGGGCAGAAAAGGGAACAGAAGAAAAGGACAAAAACTATACATAAGTGGTATATATGAATAACTAACACTAAGTTAAACCAAAATGAAGAGATAATAACAAATCCCATTACAAGAAGACTGATCTGTTACACTGAACACATCCCACCTACAGTAACTAAAACAAAAAAGAATGCTGAAGCACAATACAAACTATAATGAAAAGAAAAAAAATTATTAATATCCCATATCTTATTCTACCATCTATTTATGCTGAACTTACTAAAATTTCTAATAATGATATACCCATATTATTACATCGTTAGATTTCTTATTCTTCAAAAAATCCATAAATGGTTTCCATTCTTTAAAAAAAAAAATCTTCAACTGGTCTATCTTTTAAAATCCACATCTAGGGCAAGATCCGCAACTCTAACAACACAGTCTTCCATCATTGGTGTTCAGTCCAGTTCCAAGTTTGGGCAAATACCATTCTTGTAGCTGTTATCATCTGTCAAAGAAGATGAAGAAGTAGAAGTTGTCTATATTTACTATCCAGTTCTTTATCAATAAGTCCAACAAACAATAAACAATTCTTAAAAACAATTCCAATTCCTTGTTGATTTTTTATAGGATATATATGAAAATTCCATTATTCCTTCAAAGGGAAATTAGATAAGTAGTTCAATTCCATGCTTTGATTTTGCCTCCACTGAGAAAGTTGTCATCTAACAATCTATTCTAGAATCTATTTTATACCATATTTCCCATAACTATCTTCTCTGACCGTGTCATCTTCATTATCGTCTTTTATAGTCATACTTACATAAATCAGATAAATATGTTTAATTTACTGTCTGTGCCAAAGATTTGCCATATGGAAAGTTTGTGTTTTCCAAACCCATCCTTGCTTAAATCAGTTGTCACCCTCCTCCCCAGAAGACAACAATTTTCTCTACTCAATTAGTTGTGACATAATATTTTGCACAACAAGCTTCAGGATATTTAGCTGCTTCAATCTTTTGTCAAGTACCAATGAGTTCTGTGCAAGCAAATATCCTAAATGTGTTTGTATATATGCTTCCAGTGAACATCTATGGTTGGGTTGTGAAAACAGTTCTGGGTACTGGACCTACAGATCAGATCTGAGTATTACATCCTATGTTGCGGACTTCATCATATGTTGTTTCTACTGTTGACTAATAAAAATGTTCATTCAGTCTTAGAGTGAGATCTTCAGTGCTGATCACTCACTGGGAAACAGAGAGAGTGGCTCAGGCCCTTTCCGCACGGGGTAAGTAGTACGGTGCGGTGCGACCTCTGACGGAGGTTGTCCGCACCTTGGGAGCAGACTGGGTCAGACTACTTGTCGCAGTTCCGCACCTCAGTCCACTCCAGAGTGACCTGAAGTGGTCGCGCAGTGTGCTTTGTAAAAACCTGTTTTTACAAGTTTTTAAAAAGCATGGAGAGAGCCACTCCGTGCCACTCCGTTCCCATGCTCCGGTACAGATTTGCAGGCATGCACCAGTGTGAGCCTGCAGATCTGCTGGGGGTGGGCTTCAGGCTGGCAGTTGGTGGGGAGCCTCCACCAACCGGAAGCCGCCATTTTGGACACCGGAGCAATGCGGAGTGACGAGCTCGCACTGCTCATCGTCAGGACGGACCGAAACGGACCCACCAAAAAGCCGGTGAGTAGCGGCAAGGAGCGTTTCCCTTGCCGCATGCGGAAAGGGCCTCAGTTTACGTATGCATGTGATTATATCAGAAAAGATTCAAAAAGATTGTGGGAGGACAGACAAGCTTCCATAATGAAAAACAGTTGTTTAATATATTTTTGTATCACTAAAACTCCTCCCTGCCTCCCTCCCTTCTTTTCTGCTTTTTACCAGAATTGCATTCAATATTAAATAAAACAGATACAGGTAAAAACACGCACAAATGAAAATATAAAAAACATAGTAGGAATTAACTAAGGCATTTACCTAGAGACATGGATTTGTGACTAGTTCATGTTGATAATCATTGTGTTAGGGGATATGTATTGACAATTCCTGTGTTTAGGGGATTGTTGGCTTACAATATACATGAGGGATGTTAGAAGATTAACAAAAATGATTAACAAAAATATTAACTGCTTATTGATATGATAAACCTCTGTTTTGTTAACTTTGATATTAAATCATCATTGCTGAAATTGGGAGTACATTTCTTACACCAGTGATAGTCTTGTTTGTGAACATTATGATAGTTGCACACTGCTCTGGTCATCCAGATAGCAGACAGAATAGTTAGATAAGAAATAACAAGTAGTCATTCTTGGGCAAAATACTAACCTTGCTGATGTATGATTTATTCTGCTTTCCTCATCAAGAAAAATAGTGTAAAAATGTGAAGCCTGAAAAATAAAGTTATCCTTCTGGATCACTACTGCTAATAGGTTGGACTGAACGCAGTTCTGATTGTCAGCAAGATCCTTTGGCCAAAGAAAATTATTTTGTGGGTTTTATCGTATTGCTTACTTTGTGCTTTGTCTTGCTGCCTCACTTCCTACCTGGCTTCAGAGTTCATCCCAGCTCCATGTCCAACCTGTTTGGATACAGTGGTATGAGATTTCATCCCACTCACACAAAGGTCTGTGAAAATCTCCCAAACCCCATTCACAAGACAGCAGCCACTGCGATAGAATCATAGAATCATAGAAATGTAGAGTTGGAAGAAACCACAAGGGCCATCCAGTCCAACCCCCTGCCATGCAGGGAAACCCTCAAAGCACTCCCGACAAGTGGCCATCCAGCCTCCGCTTAAAAACCTCCAAAGAAGGAGACTCCACCACACTCTGTGGCAGCACATTCCACTGCCGGACAGCCCTGACTGTCAGGAAATTCCTCCTGAGGTTCAGGCGGAATCTCCCCTCCTGCAGCTTGCATCCATTGCTCCTTGTCCTGGTCTCAAGAGCAGGAGAAAACAAGCCCACTCCCTCCTCGACATGACATCCCTTCAAATATTTAAACATGGTTATCATGTCCCCTCTCAACCTTCTCTTCTGCAGACTAAACATACCCAGCTCTCTAAGTCTGTCCTCATAGGGCATGGCTTCCAGGCCCCTCACCATTTTGGTTGCCCTCCTCTGGACCTGCTCCAGCTTATCCATATCCTTCTTGAATTGGGGTGCCCAGAACTGGACACAGTATTCAAGATGAGGTCTAACCAATGCAGAATAGAGTGGTACCAATACCTCCCTCGATCTAGACACCATACTCCTATTGATGCAACCAAGAATTGCGTTGGCCTTCTTGGCTGCCGCATCACACTGCTGACTCACGTTCAGCTTGTGGTCTATGAAGACTTCTAGATCCCTTTCACACGTACTGTTAGCCAGCCATATTTCTGCATACCATTTTTTCTGCCTAAGTGTAGGACCTTACATTTCTCTCTGTTGAAGTTCATTTTGTTAGCCTTGGCCCAGCTCTCCAATCTGTCCAGGTCCTTTTGAATTTTGATCCTGTCATCAGGCGTATTAGCAACCCCTCCCAATTTGGTGTCATCTGCAAATTTGATCAGCGTGCTCTCTATTCCTTCATCCAAGTCATTAATGAAGATATTGAACAGCACCGGGCCCAGGACAGAACCCTGTGGCACCCCACTAGTCACTTCTCTCCAGGATGAGAATCTGCCATTGGTGACCACCCTTTGGGTACGGTCAGTCAACCAGTTACAAATCCACCTGACAGTAGCCCTGTCCAGCCCACATCTTACTAGCTTCTTTGCAAGAATGTCATGGGGAACTTTGTCAAAGGCCTTACTGAAATCCAGATATACTATGTCCACAGCATTCCCTTCATCTATCAAGCAAGTAACTCTATCATAAAAAGAGATAAGATTAGTCTGGCATGACCTATTTTTGAGAAATCCATGTTGACTTTTCGTAATTACGGCATTGTTTTCTAAGTAATTAGAAACTGACTGTTTGATGATCCGCTCCAGGATCTTTCCAGGTACTGATGTCAGGCTGACTGGGTGATAATTATTTGGGTCCTCTTTTTTTCCCTTCTTGAAGATGGGGACAACATTTGCCCTCCTCCAGTCTGCCGGAACTTCTCCAGTCTGCCAAGAGTTTTCAAAGATTATAGCAAGAGGTTCCGCAATGACCTCTGCTAGTTCTTTTAAAATCCTAGGATGCAATTCATCTGGCCCTGGAGACTTGAATTCATCCAGTGTGGCCAGGTATTCCTGTACTACCTCTCTATCTATTCTGTGCTGCATTTCCCCCGCTTCCTCACCTGCTCCCCAACTGCCAGGTTGCGTGTTTTTATCCTTTTGGGAAAAAACTGAGGTGAAGAAGGTGTTGAGGAGTTCTGCCTTTTTCTTCCTCCTGTTATTAATTCACCATCTTCCTTGCACAGTGATCCTATCGTCTCCTTCTTTTTCCTTTTGCTGCGGACGTATTTAAAAAAGCCCTTTTTATTGTTTTTAATGTCTCTGGCCAGCCTAAGTTCGATCTGTGCTTTAGCCTTTCTGACCTTCTCCCTACATCTCCTGGCTACTTGCTTATAATCTTCTTTGGTGATTTCCCCCTTCTTCCATTTCCTGTACATGTTTTTCTTAATACTTAGCTCAGCTGAGAGCTCTTTAGTCAACCATTCCGGTTTGTTCAGATGCCTTCCATTTTTCCTCCTTAATGGCACAGTTTTAGCCTGTGCCTTCAGTACCTCCCTTTTAAAGAACTCCCATGCATCCTGAACTCCTTTCTCATTGACTATTCTTGACCACGGGATTTCAGCCAGCAGCTCCTTCAGTTTACAGAAGTCTGCTTTTTTAAAATCTAAGACGAACGCCTGGCTACACTTGCCTTCTCTTCCCCACTGAATACAAAATTCTAATAGGGCATGGTCACTCTCTCCTAAAGATCCAACCAGTTCTACGTCATTAACAAGGTCTTCCCTGTTGGTCAGGATCAGATCCAGAACATTTGATCCCCTTGTCGCCTCTTCCACCTTCTGGACCATGAAATTGTCTGCAAGACAAGCAAGAAACTTGCTGGACCTTGCCGCCTTTGCAGAGTTTGACTGCCAACATATATCCAGGTAGTTGAAATCTCCCATTATTACTGTATCTCTCCTTTTTGAATGTGCAGTCATTTGGTCTATGAAAGCGCCATCGAGGTCCTCAGTCTGGCTTGGAGGTCTGTAGTAAACCTCCACTATAATATCCCTATTGTTTCTCGCTCCCTTAATTCTTACCCAGATGCTCTCGACCTGGCTTCCGGTGTTCAAGTCATGGATCTCTTCACAGGTGAAAACATCCTTGACATTTAAGGCTACTCCTCCTCCTTTCTTATTTGGTCTGTTTCTACAAAATAGGCTATACCCCTCTATTCCTACATTCCAATCGTGAGACTCATCCCACCAGGTCTTTTTGATAGACAGAGGTCTGTTCCTCTGTTGATCAGGAAGCAGCTGACAGACGTTCAGAGTGGGTTTGCCTTTGCCTTCTTCTGATGTTGAGAAAGTGTTTCTTGCCCAGGGTCACAAGTGGCTTTCCATGGCTGAAGGAATTTGAACCAATAATTTAAATAAATTAAAAACATATTAACTATTACAACAAGTACAAACAGATTTAAACTACTGAAGTTGTTAAAACTATATACATCAGTATTTGAGATGGATTAATGAATCCTAATCACCTTGATGAATAGTCAAGTTTTCACTTGGCCCCTAAATGAAATCAGTATTGATGCCAGTTGGACCGCTAAGGGAAAAGCATTCCACAATGCCATGGTTGAGAAGGCCCTCTCTCATGGCTCAGCACAGTACATTGATCTCACTGGTGGGACACAGAAGAGGGTCTCTGCATCAGACCACAATCTTCAGTAGCTTCATTCTGCAGAATGGTGTAAAATGAACCCGTGACTTCCCGTGATGTCTGAAAGGAGGTGACTAGGCTTTCAATGAGCAAGGAGCTGCATGTGGGTAAGCCCTTCTTTTTGACATCATATTAACATACTGGGGAAATCACACTAGCAGGTATAAGCCTGTTATTCACTCTACACGGAGACTAAACACATAAACAGGACTAGACAGAGACATTAACAAGTTGCATGAAGCTACAAATTTTAACATAGTCTCAAGCCAAGGGACCAATGGGGACCTATTCTCAATGAAAGCAGAATAATATTGAAGCCTAACAGATAGATCCTGTGAGCATAACCTTAGTGTAAGCAGAAATGATTTTTAAATGCCTCCACCAGAGTACCATAGATGGTAAAGATTACACAAGCATATTTTTTTAAAGTATTGACATTTATATTTTCTTTCTGCAGAATATTGCAAAATCATTGAAAACATAACATGGAATTAAGAAAATAAATGACAAACCACGCAGATGCAGTTGTCATACCTTGTAGACATTTCGGATTCCTTAGAAACAATGGCATGTAGTAAAAAGTGCTTATTGGCAAATAAAATAAAGTTATACAAAATGCCTAGGAACTTATCTTTATTTTCAAGCCCCTTAAGTTGTAGGCTCCATTCTCTTGGGTAGCCATGAAACAGTGGAATGCTAATAGGATTTTTATGACAGATAGAAGAGGACAAAAGCTTAGGCTAGATTTCTGTATTCAATTGGGGCTTGGAGTCACACCTGTCCTGACAATAGCACAATGGCATGACTTCAAACATTGCTATTGAAATTGAGACAACATCCTTCAAAAATGGTCCACCCCTTTGCTCCATATTCCACCCCTTTGCTACACAGTCACAAAGGAAGACAAATATCTAATTGTACCATCGGCTAGGTCTTTGTAGAAGGGCTACCACTCAGCAACAGAGCACGTCTTTTGTATGTAGAAAGTTCCAGTATTCATTCCCCAGCACTGGGCTAGAAATGACCCCTATCTGAAACAGGAAAGCACCTACAAGCCAATCCAGAAATTGCTAAACTAGATGGACAAGTGGTTTCATTCAGACATGAATGATAACCTTGATTCTTCTGATCAGAATAGCACCAGGAGCATTTAAGATCCAGGACACCATATGTCTAAGGGATGCAGTTTGGGATTATCAAGAGCAGGCAGAATTCAAGCTTGAAGATCTTAGGTTTTGTTTTGTTTTACCAGAGTCATGAGATCAACTAATGGGACTAAAAAGCAAAATATTGCCTCAAGCAGACAGAGATACAATAAAAAATGATGACATACTGAGCTTCTGCTCTCCTATGCAAGTTAGCAAGGAGCAAGCCATACCAGAATCAAGTTCAGAAGTATTTTTACACAAAAAGTACACACATTCCTGGCATTGTAAGTAAAATCATCTAGTAAAATCTCTGCCTATGTAGGAATCTATAGTGAAAATATTCCTGAGAGATGGCCATCCAACCTCTGTTAAAGGTCTATCAACAAAAAGCCCACCACCTTCTATTCTACTGGTGTCAAACAACTCTTACTATCATGATAGTTTAGTTGTAATGTTGTTTAAGCTCTTTTTTCAAAAAATTTGAAACCATCAGTTCATGTCTTGTCCTCTAGACCAGCAAAAGATAAGTTCACTCCACCATCTACATGATAGCCCTTTAGATATAAAGAGATAAGTATGTAATATCACATGTGAGTTTTGTCTTTTTGAGACTAAACATAGTCAGGTTGCTCAATCATTCTTCATAGGATCTACTATCCAGGGTCTTTACCGTCTTTATCACAATTCTCTGAACACATTCCATTTGTTGATGTTCTTCTTAAAGTGTGGAGCTCAGAACTACAGACAGTACTGCAGGTGTGGACAGGAGAAGAAAAAGGTACTTTTACTCACTGTTAGCTCTCAGTCTACCAAGGGCCCTAGATGCTCAGCACACATACTGCATCAAACAATCTGATTTTTGATGCCTATATATAGTGCTTTACAGTTTGCCTTGTCAAAATTTATCTTGTTCCTTTTGGCTCAGTTCTCTAGTTTGTTGAGGTAATCTTGGTTCTACCTTTCCTGAGGCTGGTGTTAGCTACCCTTCTCAGTTTGATATCTTGAGGAGAGCATCTCTTCTATTGTTTCATCCAAGTCATTAATAAAAATGTTTCTTGGTTTGTTTTCTCTTAGAAACTTTATGTGAGGCATGCAGGCTAAGTCTTTTGTTAAGGGTCATCAAATCAACTTCAGTTTATAGTGACACAATATATGAGACACCTCCAAGTCATGCTGTTAGCAAAAACTCTTCTAAGGTCTTACAAACTTATGCAGCAGCTTCTGTGAGTGGGTCTATTCACATATAATGGAGTTTTCTTCTTTTCCTCCTGGCTTCTGCCAAACCTTTTCTCCCTCATGGATTTGGGAAAAGTTGGTGGACGTGTCAAAACTCCCAATCAATTTTGGTCCATTCTACTTCTGTAGTATATTTCTTCTTTTCCTCCTCCTCCTCCTCCCCCCACATTTCACTCTGAAATTACTTCCTTTATAATTCCAGACCAGCTAGTTCTTCCTCATCCAGGAAATCTTACTGATTCATTTCTTTTTGTGTGTGTGTGTTTATAAAATGCATCATTAAATTGATAAAAGAAGATAGGACCAGAAGTCCCTGAAACAGTTCTTATAAAATAATTCTAGACATATTTAGTCAGTGGCAAGTCCCAGTACAGTGGAAAGGGATTACTTTCACATACATATGCACAGAACCGAAGCCTTGTTCTTTTTTTTTTTAACAGTTTAGTTATTTCCACTTCAAAAAAATTATCTAGCAATAAGTGAAAGAATTTTTTTCAACCATTAAATAGCATTAAATAGCTGGGTTTATTTTGTCCTTGGATACATTCAATTTGTATTCATTTTAGAGTTTACTCTGTTAATTAGAAAAGGTTATGAGATTAATAACTAGCCAATGCTAATGCATGCAATGGACTGTACGTTTCAGTTGATGATGTTTTTCCCCAAAGAGGCTTTAATGATTAGTTCATACAAATTAGAGCAAACACATCTTTGTTATCTTTCAGTTCTGGGCTTCAAACTTACGTTAGCATTCTTAATAGTTGATTAAGTTCAAAAATACAAAGCAAATTACTGCACTGTAATTTCTAGGGAACAATTATTCAAAGAAATTTTAATGACTGGAGCCAGCCTGTCCATAGCATAACAATACATTTAATTTTGGCACTGACCTTCAGGACATGTCTTGAAAGACTGCTTCCTCTCCTCTTTTCACCCAGCCCAGTAGGGCCATTGTGAATTAAGCTCTGAGCCTTTCCTCACTACACTGTTATAGTGCTATTATTCCACTTTGAACATCCTGTGGAATTCTGGGATTTGTAGTTTACTGAGGCTGAAAATTCTAAATGCTCTTCCCTAAATTGCAAACCCCAGGATTCCATATGATGTTGAAAGTGAAATAATAGCCCTATAACAGTGTAGTACAGACAGGTCTTCTGATTTAGCACAATCCTACCTGTCAAACACAGCCAAGGGCTAACTGGGTTGACCCTAGGCCAGCGAAAGCTTCCCCAGCCTAGGGATACTGGTGGTTACTTCAGACTACCCTCACCCTGGCCTAAATTCATGCTTCCTTTTTGTGGTACTTTATGGACTAGATTATGTGTATTAATTTCTGGAGGGCTTATGTGTAGATGGCGACATCTGCTGTACAAGCTGCTGCAAATTGTGTTACAGTTCAGTTCTTTGCGTGTTTCCTCAGAAATAAGCCCCACCAACTTGACTTTCTTCCAAGCAACAGTAGGCAGAATTTTCTACTCCCTGTGGCCCATGAAGACTTTGATTATTTGTATTAATCTGTGGTAGACAGGATGTAGCCTTGGAGATCAGAGATTCCCACCCCAATGTTTTAAAGAAATACTGCTGTCATTCTCCTCAATAACTACAAAACAGATGTATGAGTCTTCACAAGTACAAGACAAAACAAACTCCTCGTTTCCTCATTTACATGAAGCTAAAAGGCCTACTGCTGAAAGAGGGAACTCAGTCTGTTCTCTCCCCTGTTACAATGCCATTAGTGTCCTCTAAATTAATGTGTAAAAATAGCTTGAATTAAAATATCCCCATTACAGTAGTGAACTATATTACAGTTTTATCGAAACTCAAATAACTTTGTCATAAAATAGGAATATTGGAAATTAAATATTCATGCAGCTATGTCCCAAATATACCACTTCTTGAAGCTCCAAATAAAACCAATAGATCATCTGTGACATCTCAGTGGCAGTTCTTTGCAAATACAGTCAAATTAGCTAACTCCTCATTTGCACCAGTGAGGCCTCTAGCAACAAGACATTACAACTCTAGTGACAGTGCATCACAATAAAAAATTAAGATGTGGGCTAGTTAATCACTGTGCAATTTTTTCTCCTTTTCCCACCACTGTAACAAATGCATACCTCCAACATTACACAGATGAAAAGTAGGACACATAGGGTCAAGAAACTGTTAGTAAAGAAGAAGAACACACGACCTAGGAAAGGCTACAATGGTTTACTTTTGCTGAACCTTCAGCATAAGACCCCGTCCCTTCTCTTCTCTCCTGCACTGCTGAATTAGTCATGTGGAAATTTGTAAGATACTCTGACACTCTGAATTCAGTTTGCAGCAATGGAAATAAAGCAGAGGACAAAGGGAGAAAGTGGGAAGAGGACAGAAAAACTGGGACATTTTAAAAGCAGCTGAAAAAGAGGGACAACAGAGAATTGGAAATGTCATGGTCAAATTGGGACAGTTAGACATTGTGCAACTGTGAATTTCACATTTTTTTTAAAGAAAAATAAACACTTGAAAGATACAATCCTTAAAGTCCAACTATGCTGTGCAACTGGAAATTAAGCAGCATGTGGAGATTTTCACAGTGGTTTGCACTGAGTGTCCTATATAAACTGTCTGCTTCCTGGGAGAAAGCTGTGAATATGTGCTTAGTGTAATAAAGACCCAGTTTCTTCCTTTGTAGTCAAAGTAGCTATATAAAAGATGACAGAAGAAGAAGATTCATAGGATATGATTCAGAGATCCCATTCCCACACTGACAACATCTCTGTTTTCACAGAGAATAAAGATATTGTAGCAGGATGTCTCTTTCATTGTACACAGGTGTAGCACTTTGAACTCCTTATGGAATCTTGATTTGTAGTTCCCTGAGGTACTTAGAATAGTCTATCAGAGAGCTGTAGCACCTCATCAAACTACATGTCCCAGGATCAGCTAAAGTAATATGGAAGTGTGGCAATTGTCTATTGTGAATACACAGGAAGATATCATCATCATCATCATCATCCTTCATTCATCCATCCATGTACATGGCACTTTACAAAATTAAAATACAACAGTTGACATAGATAAATACATAATAAAATGAAGATATAAAAAAAAAGTCAAGGGTATACACAGTTACAATCAGTGCAACATAATGTTACTATGATGCCAATAAAACACAATATCTAATTAATAATAAAAACTAGTCCAACATTCCAAAAATTTTGGTAAACAAGAAAGTTTTCAATTTAAATTTAAAAACAGTAAGAAAAGGAGCAGTTCACAAGGTCACCGGAAGGCGATTCCATGCATAGGGGGAAGCGAGAGAAAAAAGGCATAACCAAACTAAAGAGGAAGCAACTCTAGGCTGGGTAAGAAGACAAGTGTTTGCGGAACGTAGGTTTCCAGAGGGCTGTTAAAGAGAGACAAGAGCACCAAGATAAAGAGGAGCTAAATTATGTAAGACCTTAAAAGTCAAAACAAGATATTTATAAAGGATCCTACAAGGAATAGGTAACCAATGACGGGAGATCAGGAGAGGGGTAATGTGATTGAAATGGTAGGCTAAGAAAATAATTTTACTGGCAGAGTGAAAAACCGAGACCAGAAGGGAAAGATGAGATTGAGGAAAACCAGTAAGTAAAAGATTACAGTAACTGAGACAAGAAATAACAAGAGCATGGATTAAAGTCTTAGCAGAAGAGGGGCATAGGAAGGGTTGGATTTTAGAGTTGTTATAAAAAAAGAAACGGCATGACCTAGCAACAGTCTCAATATAGGAAGCAAAAGGCAAAGAGGAGTAAAAAATGAAGCCAAGGCCCTTTTCGCACGGGCTTTCTCTTGCGAAAGAGCCCCGTGAGCCTCGTGGAAATGGGAGCATCGCTCTGCATGATGCATTCCCACTTCCGCAGTGCTTACGGGGCTCAAGCGGCGCTCGTGTGGATTTTTTTATTTTCGGCTTTCAGACGAAAATAATCCACGCTTGCGCAAGGTTCCCAGCACCGCCGTGCACTTACCTCCCATGCGGTGCGCCGGCCGGGTCGCGATTCCTCCTCCAGTGCCGCCTACAACTCCCACAGTGCGCTGCGGAAGCTGGGGGCGGGGCTTAAGAGCACTGGTCACGGAAGAAGACACCAAGTGCGGTAAGGAAGCGCAGGGGGAGCAGTGGTGTTTCGGGGGAGGCT
Source organism: Iguana delicatissima (assembly GCA_948472985.1). Lineage (NCBI taxonomy): Eukaryota > Metazoa > Chordata > Lepidosauria > Squamata > Iguanidae > Iguana > Iguana delicatissima. The sequence goes on from CAOKZL010001422.1 coordinate 294,176, forward strand.
TCTCACACGAGCCGCCCTTCCCCCTCGCGCAAAAAAGGTAAGTGCGAAAAGGGCCCAAGACTGCAAGCTTCTTTCACTGAATGGATAAGTGTGTTATTGACAGTGATAGAAAAAGTGGAAAGTAAAGAAGGTTTTTGGGGAAAAATTAGTAATTCTGTTTTCGCAATATTAAGTCTAAGACGGTGGTGAAGCATCTGTGAAGAAATACCAGAAAGACAGTCTGTAATACGATCTTCAATATCCTTTGAAAATTCAGAGAAGGAAAAGTATAGTTGAATACCATCAGCACAGAAGTGATAATGAAACCCAAAAGAACTAATAAGATTACTTAGGCAGAGAGTGTAAAGAGAAAATAAGAGAGGGCCCAAAACAGAACCTTGAGAGAGGAAAGGAAGAGGATTTATGATTACCAACGACCACATTAAATGAGTGGGCAGAAAGACAGGATGAAAACCAACTAAGAATAGACTCAGTGAACCCTAAGGCATGAAGTGAGTCTAACAAGAGAACATGATCAACCATATCAAAGGCAGCCGAAAGTTCGAGAAGAATAAGGATAGAATATAGACCCTGGGACTTGGCTATGAGAAGATCATTGGTTATTTTAGTAAGAGCTGTCTCCATGGAGTGTAAAGGATGATATACAGACTGACAAGGATCAAGTGTAGCAGCCTGAGACAAAAAGGAAAGACAACGTGTATGGACAACATGTTCCAGCACTTGGAGAGGAAAGGCAGGAGAGAAATAGGGCGATGGTTAGTAAGAGAAGAAGGATCAATCGTAGGCTTCTTAAGAATTGGGGAAACAGTGGTATGTTTAAAAGCAGAAGGAGATGAACTGGAAGAAAGAGAGAAATTAACAATGTGACACAAGAAAGGAAGAATAGGCCCTGCCTGGTGTTTAGATAGTTCTGAAGAACAATGGTAAGTTTTGTGAAGCTTGAGTAATAGTGACCTTGTGAAGGCAATAAAAGGGAGGTTTCTATTCTAAGTCAAACTCCTTTTTTCACTGCAGTCTGGAACACTTTTCTTTTCTTTTTTTAAAATGCAGACACAAGAAACCATGGGAATGTCTGCTGTGAGTGGTAGATGGCCACTGGCTATGCTGGCTGGGAAATTCTGGGAGTTCTAATCCAAAAGAGAAACTGTATTGGAAAATTTGACAGGAACTATGGAAAGATAATTTCTGATATATGTGTTAATTACATGGTGATTTACCTGTCTTCTCAGCAGACTGTGGACTTCACATACTGTGTACAAATGCTGATAATCAGTAAAAGGATAGTGGTTCTGTCCTAAAAGGATAGCATTCAACTTTCCTTGCAACTACCCCCGCCCCAATTTGATGAAAATTCATATCAGTACTAATATCAGTTCTGAGCATGATATTGGTTATAATGGATTACTCAAGCAATGAAGCTTCACTGATTAAACTATGCAGCAATATGTCAAGTCTGGAAATAGCTCATTATAAATACAGCTACTTGTAATTAGTCCCTTTTCCCAACAACCAACATAACAACCAAGTTACAGTTTGACTGTGCCTTAATAAGGAATAATTTCAATCTTTTCATACTGTGACTGTAATTTTTTGTCATTTTTACAGTTCCAACAGTATGGCCTCTCTAGATGGTAGAGAAGGACTTGTGCAACTGCATTCAGAGCTTTTAAAATGAATAAAACTATTTTAGTTACTTTGAAAGAGAAATTTAAAAGCTGTATCTGAAATCTGTAACTATGACAGTAAGTAACTATTTATAGGGGATATTTGTACCATTGTTACCCTATTTACTGGGGGTCCCGGGAGGGACACTTAAATAACCAAACAACAACAAGTAATATTTTGGGAAAATTAGCTGGAGCACTCACTTAAGCTAGCAAGAGGCAGGGTAACTTTGCAGGATCTTGCAGCCCAATGTATACGGGGTCAGGTCAGTCAAGCAGTCAGACAGTTTTAAACTTAGCAAAAAATGATGTTTTATTAAGGACAGACAAATACTTAAGACAACACAACCACACAGCTAACTAAGAAATAGGAAATAAGGGTTTTTTGAGGGAAATGGGTGATATGACACCTTTCTCATAGTCCTAAAGAAGTTGAAGATGGAGGGAAGAAATTCAGCATGGTTCGCTGAGGAGAGCTCGCCGGGCAAAACGGCAGCAAGGCGATCTGGAACTCAGGAACGATCCGAGTAAGCTCTCGGAGATGGGAGTTTTTATAGGGAAAATGTGACCATAGGCTAGTCTGTACTTTGGGAAGAACAATGAGGTTTGGGCACGAGACAACGTCTCCAAAAGGTCAGAATTTAGCATGATTGAATTAAGTCCGAATTGACAATGGAATGGCCAGTTTGCAGATGCAGCTTGCTTGACAGTTAAGCGTCTAACTCGTCAGGTTACGTGCTCGGGGCAGGGAGTTCTTTGTATTAGCATGCATCCTTAATGAGATGTTTGTCTAGGGAGGTCCAAAAGCAAGATCTGGCTGAGTCTGGCTTGCCTAGGTGGAGAAAGGAATGTTCAGCAATTAAGGGCCATGCCTAGTTCTGTGCTTGTTCGGGGGCCTCACAAACACTTGGCCGAGGGTGGCAAAATGGGGCCGAATTGTGATATCAAAATGATATCTAATATCTTCCGAAGTAAGACTAGTAAAGGGTGATAACACCATAACTCCAGCCCCTGAAATATGGTGCTGCATAGCTAAGCAGAAGAAACATGTGGTTCTTCATGCCTAAAAGGATCATGAACATTTTGCTGAAGTTCCACTGAATCTCCTGGATGATGGTCTTATTTCCTAGGGGTAGGCAGATGTTCTTGAATTGCAGCCCCATCTACCCTGCATAGCCAACACATTTATTCCTTTGTTTCTCCCAGCAACTCTACCCCATCGTGTACTGTGGATTTTGTCTCTGATCACAGCCGCTCTTAAATTGGATGATGGAGGCAAAGGGGAAGAGGCAGAGAAAAGGGGCACATTTCAATGTTTCTATTTACTGCCATTGTTCATATGGTGCAACAAAGAAAAGGAGAAGAATGTATCAGAGGTTGATGAGTGGCAGTGAAACTAAGTATAAGGTGGGAAGTTCGCTGAGTTAGCCCAAATTTCCAAATTATTGTGGGTTCTAAGGGGTAAACCAGCTGAAGATTTTCTGAAACGTCGGAAACCATTTATGAACTTTTTGACCAATAAGAAATCTAGTGTCCCAATAATCTGAGGCTATTCTTGTTTAGCAATTAGTAGCATTATTTAGGTGGATCTGTAAAACAGTACTTTCTTCTTTTATCTCCCTCCTCCCCTTTCATTACAGTTAGGGTGGGAAAGGTCAGAACCCTACTGTGATTTATTTATATATTCTTTTTCCACTTCTGCCTTTTCCTTTTCTTCTTCTGAAGCTTTAACACTTTGTCAATTAGATTGTTAGTGTTAAAAATCAATCAATCAATGAAAATGAGTGCAAGGTGGGGAAAGAATTACTCCTTGTTCAGATTTTTTTAAGTACAGGGAATACTACTTTGATCAGCCCTCACAGAACTGAGGCTCTCTTATCACACACAAGCAGAACCTCCAATAAAATTTAAAATGTGGCATGCTTCATTTCAGGGTTCCAGACTTCCTATTTCCATTTCAGAACAAATAGGAATAGGTTCCTACACAGCAAAAAGAACAAGTTCAACAAGTTTCAGCAAGCTCTCTCTCCAAATCTAGAAAATATGCACATGTGAACTGAAATAAGCCAGTTAGGTAATCTTTGTATAAGTAAACAAAAACTTCTGGAAACCAAGTGATGCATCCACAATGCATCCATAGATTTTTTTCTTTTCTTTTATGAAGTCCTACTTTTCTTGTGATCATCATTTCAGTAATCAGACTATTTTGGGTGGAAAGAGAGAAGCTGGTGGCGTAGGCTTATCTATTTCCCCCGTTTTCTCTGTTTTATTGTTCATGCATGCTTAGTAATGGATTCTAGAGGCAGCTGCTTTCTGCCTTGCCTGCTGTAGGCAGGTGCACACAGCTACAGTGGAATCAGCTAGAACAGAATCCTACTTTTCTCTAATACAGGCTATGCTGTTTAGTGTACAGATGCTAGTGCAACTTGACACCAAAAGTCTATGTTTCTGTATCCCTCCTTCACCATTCTCCAGTGCTTATCCTGGTTTTTTTAAAAAAAAAGAAAGAAAGAAAAGAAAAGAAAAGAACTTGTAGCTAAACAAAGGAGGAAGAGGAAAAGAGGGGTCTAGATGGTCATAAAAAGTCATTGCAAAAAGGAACTTCTTTGGTGGACACTTTGCTAACTGAGATATGCCTGTACTAGAATCAAATACAGGAAAGTGACTGCTAACATTTCACACAAATATGCCAACAGTGTATATGACTATGAAGGGACAATTAATGATAAGAAACAGGAAGGGCAGGCTGTACCAGGTTCTCCCACTATTTTCACAAATTACACAAAAAGCAAGCTGGCGAGGACATACCCTAAAATGCCCTGGAATTCACTCTATTATATGTCTGCAATTGCTGGTTTTCAGTGTGACAGATTCATTTACTCAGTGCTACAGGCAATCTCTGTCTGTATCTAAAAATAGCTTTAACAGCTGTAGACAAGGAACAATGACTTGTGGTGGGGGCAGTATATAAAAGACATTTGAGAAAGGAACTGGAGACAGAAAACTGTTCAAGGGTAGATTTTTTTTTTTCCCCAGAAAGAGAGCGGGATGAGAATGATGAGCACCTGCAAACTGCTGCCATTGCTCCTGAGCACTGATATACGTATTAATACCTGTTGTTGTTGCATGGGGATAGAGACGACCATCTGTTGCATACAAAACACAGTGTCCGCAATGCAAATGCCACTCAGGGAGGCCTTTCTCTGTGAATGTTTTCAGATAGGTGATTCTTCCATATCAGAGAGAGAGAGAAAAAAAGGATAGAAGCAGGCCTTCACCATATAAGCCTCCATGTGGTGGAACATCCACATCACATAAAGTATGTGTAGAAAGAGGGAGAGGATGTACCAGTTCCTCTATTGCAAACAGGGGATTTCTAAATGAGGAAACATATGAACTACTCCTTCAAGTCCAAAGAACTTGGTAATGTCAGAACCAGATAAATATTCAACATAGACAATTGTCAAAATGATTTCTCTGTTTCTTTGTTTGAGCTGAGCTGTTAGTTTTCAAATTAGAACTTTTGTATTGATAATGGCCAGGATCCTGTAAATGGTGATGTATACTACAATAATGCCTGTTTATGTCTTCTAATTAGGTACTTTTAGGGATGCTACAGAAGGAGAATTCCTATATCTCCTTTGCTCAACATCTCTTGTCCTGGCAGCATAACAGTAGACAGAAGGATTATACTCTCAGTTCTATTCTGTGGCCAAATGTTCAACTGTGTGAGTACTTTTGGGAAAGTCCTGGCTGCCTTCATCCACTAGAGCAGAGGCTGCTGTATCTTTCCTGGATATGGAAATGCAGCTGGAAAGGACTCCCATTGTACAACTGAAAGTAAGAATCACTGTATCTAGGCCAATGTCTTGTACCTAACTACAGTGTCACACAGTATTCTAAAAAGTCTCATATTAGGATGAGGTTTGGTTTCCTTCAGGACCATCTCCCACAATTTCCATCAACAAAAACAGATGGAATACTTCAGCTATTTTGTCTCTCCATTCTGACCTCTTATAGTTCTCCACCATTAGACTTGTTCAGTAGGATCTGATGAGAGTTATAGAACAAAGTATCTGAAGGGCCAAAGTTTCCTTACTCTCATCCTAGAATACACAAAGATTCAGAACTGGAAAACAAAATAGCTGACTCCTTCAAGGTGAGGCTACTTCAAGGAACAAGTCTTCTCTGCCTTTTAAAGGCCCCAGTCAGCATTAATGTCCTGTTGTACATTTTGGCTAACAAGAGCTTTCAGATGCCTGTTCTCCAGGTTTCTGATTTCTCTTTTGATTGTCACGTCTTGATTTTTCTTGGTTATGCTTATGTCTGATTGGTCCTGACCCTTAAAGCCTCAAGCCCAGCAAAACAAGATAATTAAAGGGAGAAAACAGAGGGGCAAAACTATGGCATGTGATTTTGAGTAAGGGAAATGAAATTTCTTAAAACATCTGGTGGACTTAGTTCTGGTGCATCGTAGCAATGACAACGGATGATTTTTTTACACTGTCTTCTGACAAACGAAACACAAATTGAGGAATAAGAAAGGTATTTTAATTTATAAATATGTAGAGCTTCTCTGTCTAATATACACTATAGAACAGCTAGAAGATATCCATTTTAGGTTAATATTGTTCTGAGTACACTATAGATGTTTATTCTCTTGCTGTTCAGAATGAGCCAAAATGCAGAGAGCAGAAGACTGTGAAAAATAGAAATGAAACCAAACTAGAATAAAGTTATTACTATTCCAAATAGCAGACTTTTGAAAACACTTGCATTACTAAATGTGAAGAGGAATGAAAAAATTTGTAGCATAAAAATCAGAGATAAAAATGTTCTTCGCTTTACAGGTTTGCTGTTACACAGTAAAATCTTGCTGGCTGTTCTGACAGGGAAATTCTGAAGGGAATTGGAATATCAACACTGCTATTTAAATGCTTCCATGTTCTGCACCTTCTGTAATTCAAGAAGTAAATAGCTTACCTGATCTTTCTTTCTGGTATTATAGGGTATCTAGAGAATCTAAAGAATTCAACACAGACGCTCAACAGAAAAATATAAAACCAATTTCTGTTTTGTTTGTTTTGTTGGTGGAGTATGTGTGGTTTTATTATGTTTTGTTTTTAAAAAATGTTTGTGTGTGTGAGAAGGAAAAAGGTAGAGAAATACTGGTATGAAGATAGTGACTACAAACATGAAATGCAAGCCTAGTAATCCCTCATTCAACTTTGTCATAGAATGTGAAAATCTTAGTCTCAGTTTTGCAAGTACCGAATCTCACCTAAATTTTAATTCTCATCCTTCTCCGCCCACCCCTCACCCCCCCATGTTGGTTTGTGAGAATTTGCGACAGGGTTATATTTATCCAACCACCCAAGGTCACACAATGGATTTCCATGGCTGAGGAGAGATTCAAGCATCATAGTCCAATGCTCAAACTATTACACCACACTGACTCTCTGTAGATATTAGGCAATATAGATAACCTAAGTATTAGCTCAGAGGAACATGTGTCCATTTCCAGCTCTGAAATTCTATGACTCTACATAGCTATCCAGATATTGAAATGTGAGTCTCATCACTTCTAACTAGCATAGCCAATGCTGTGGGAGGGCTGCAGTTTTCTTAGATGGGGGCTAACAGTGTGGTTGGAGTGTGCATGCATGAACTCTTCTTAGACTAGAAGTGGATAACCTGGAATAATTAATACAATTATACGTATAGTTAAGTTAGAATAAAACTTGTTAATAGAGGTAAAAAAGAATATATGATAATTATGTAATATACCAGTCCTTCCATTAGATAGGATCAATGTATGTTAGTTAGTTTATAATGTATGTTTTTATGGATGTTTGTATGTTTTGTAGTTTTAGATAGTATTTTGTAACGTATGTGCGGTGTGTGTTGTTATGTCAATGTCACTTCAATGTTACGTTTATATAATAAAATAAACAAAAAAAAAATAGAAGTGGATAACCTGGGACTTCCTTTGATGGAACAATAGATGTAGAAGCAGGAAGAACAATCCCTCCTTCTCCTGGCAGCCCCCATATACTGTCATGGGCCAGGACTCAGCTTCTCCAGGGGCACACAGAAGCAAGCACAGCAGGAGCTAATCAGGCCAGCTCCTGAGAGCCAGCTGGCTACAGCCTTCTCAAGGAAGGCAGAGGGCAGTAGCTCGATGCTAGAAACAGACAGCTAACACCTGTGACACATACCCAAAAATCAGATCTAGAGACCTACAGAATCTTCCAGAGTAGGTTTGGGGTAGCCCTGAGGGATTTAGGCTGTCTAGTCTCTATTGCACCAGCAGCATAGTGCTAGCATTGCAATGGATTTTGGTCCTGTGGCCTTTCAGGCTCTTGATTCCCAAATAAGCCTGCCTTGCATGTCCTCTGTGTGTGGGGGTGAAGGTGAGATGATTAGATTTTTATTTTTATAGTGCTAAAATTTGTAGAGAACCCATCAATATGTTTTGCTGAATTCACTTCCCAGTGATTTGGACTCATGATGAGACAGGACTTCTGACTATAAGAGCCTTTCAGCTGAAAGTGTTCACAGCCCCCATCCTTCAGATGTTACTGCTATAGACTTAAGAGAGAAACCCATGAGGATGGGTTGTCAGTGCACCCTAACTTTTCCACAGTGTTAATCCTTGTGAATATGATATGAATAGCCTTCTACGTCAGTCAGGTAATGTTCTTTCTGTGCCAAAGGAGTTGTGCCTCTGAGGGGACAAAGGGTACAGTGTAGCCATGACTTGGGCATTCTGAGTTTTTTCTCCCCTAGTCATCTGCCTCCTTCTGTCCTTGATCAGTCATTTGTTTGTTCTCTGGGGAAGTTGTGGCCTTCTCTCCACGTGTGCATCTGGCCAGTGGCTGCCTCTCTTACCTTTACTGTTCTTGCAATGTCACTTGCTTGCCTCCATACCACAACTGTTTCCTTTCATCTCTCTTCACTGTATATTGCTCACTTGTCCATCCCCACACTGGCATCATCTGCTAGCTCTCACTCACTTTCTCTACTCTCCTTGCAGCTCCCTGCTTTTCCATTCACTTTCCTCCCTCCACCACCATCCCATGCCCTGAGGTTCATTAAATAATCCTTTTCTTCCCAGCACCTAACTTGGCTCTACATTCTACAGTTGATTTTCCTCCATTCTCTAGCCAGCTGGGGAAGCATTTGATCCAATTGATCTTGGGCACTTGATCCTGGGCTTTTAGAAGTCCAAGGCCAGTCTTGTCACTGTGGAGAAGGAGCTGAGCCATGGCAAAGACCCAAGGCTCCAGGAGCCATGTCACTAAACTGTAAGATATGATTTCAATGTACATTTAAGATATTAACTAGGGTTAAGTCAACAAAGCATGGTTAGTGCTGGTGTCATGCCCCACTCCCAGGACTCAGGTGCAAACACAGACAGGATCATCCCCATCAGCGACAACACAGAGACATGAACAAGACAATACTTACTGCAGCCCAGCGTAGATGAGAAAGGAAGAGATGAGACTTGGAGTATTTATATAGAGAAGGTGCATTAATTAGGCAAACAGTTGAGGGAGGCTGTTGGCTAATAAATACAAGGGACGAAGTGGGGAGAAATCTGTTCCAGACAAGTAGTATTACTGGTGAAAGCAATGTGTTCTTCATTTGGATCCTTGGTTTGTGTTCCTAGAAAATCTTAACTCTCACTTCATGTGCTAACTGTGCTGCTGGATACTCCCTTGAACTGATAATCTTAATTTATTACTGACTTGGACTGCTGAAACACAAAAACAAGCAAAACATCACTGACTAATAAGCTTTTGTAAACTTTATCTGTGGCTGTTATGAAAGACTCTATGTGGCTGGCTAGCTGGACAGGACAGCTAAACATGGTTACTCATTTTGTTTGCATTTTTCTTTCTTTCTCTTAGCTTTTTCTTAGACTCTGGCTATTTCCACACAGCACAGTTATAGTGGTACTATTCCACTTGGATTAGGTCTCCCTGAAGCAGATGACCACACATTCAAAAAGGAGAGATGCAGTAGTAATGGGAGATTTCAACAATCCTGATATTTGTTGGCAACATCCAATAGACTCCTCACTTGCCTTGCAGACAATTTCATGGTCCAGAAGGTGAAAGAGGTGACAAGGAGATTGACTATTTTAGATCTGATCCTGACCAACAGGGATGTGTTACCCTGAAAATCTGGGGGTCCCAGAGGGACACCTCAATATGCTCCAAATGATGAGGAAAGTAAGCTTAACGGAGCACAAGCAACAGCAATGCGAGAGGCAGGGTAACCTAGCGAGATCTTTTACCCAATTTTTACAGGGTCAGGCTCAGTCAGAAATCACACAAAAAGGTCCAATGGATGACTTTATTGAACAGTATTGGCTCTCATCAATGCAAATATGCACACACGCATACAATGGCTAGAAGAAATAAAGAGTGGAAATAAGATAGAGAGATTGTTGAAGGATTCGTAGTTTGGGCGATATTGCACCTTTCCCTGAAGTCCTTGGTCCAGGAGGCAGCGAAAGAAATGGAACTCAGTGAAGAGATGCTGAGGAGATTGGACTATTGGGAGGGGGGACCGGTCAGTTGGTATGACCGGGAGACATCTTCTCTTCTCTTCTCTTCTCTTCTCTTCTCTTCTCTTCTCTTCTCTTCTCTTCTCTTCTCTTCTCTCTACTAGTCCAAAAACGAGGACTATTTGTAGGAAAAAATTTCTTTGAAGGCAAATCCTCTCCTGGGAAGGACAAAAAGGGGATAGCAAAAGAAAACAACTCCACACCTGGCACTTTCTTGGATATCGGAAGATAACAAAGTGTCATCTAAATAACAGGATCTTCCTCCACTTTGAGACTGCAGTGTGAGTTTCTGGAGATGGATTTGATAAGATTTTATGGCTCCCAGTGCCCAACTTTCTGGGAACACTCTTACTCCCTTCAAGTTGACTCCTTAAAGGTTGGTGACCTTTTGTCAACCATGGGTTATCACAACATGAGGTCTCCTATGGCTACATGACTGGGGAGTTTACTGGCCTGACCTGGTTCATTCGATCGTATGACCGTAATTGCCTATGTGCACATCCTGGTGACCTCTCTGGTGGGTTAGATTAATTTTATATCAAAGTAGTAGACCCTGGGATAGGGTTTACCAAGGGGGCAACAGATGACCTTGTTGATGAAGTGGAGGTGGTGGGATCCTTAGTGGGAAGTGACCATGCTCTTCTGGAATTTGTCATTCAGTGGGAAGGAGAAGCCAAGTGTAGCTAGACACGCACCCTAGACTTAGTTGATTTCTGTAAACTTAGGGAGTTACTTCTCAAAATCCCATAGTCAAGAATACTGAAAGAGAAAGGAGTTCATGATGGATGGGAGTTTCTTAAAAGTGAGATACTGAAGGCAAAATTTAAAACTGTACCAATAAGGAGGAAAAATGGCAGGTGTCTAAAGAAACCAGAATAGCTAACGAAAGAACTCTCAGCTGAGCTAAGTGTTAGAAGAAACATGTACAGGAAATGGAAGAATGGTGAAACCACCAAAGTGGAATTCAAGCAAATAGCCAGGATATATAGGGAGAAGGTCAGAAAAGCTAAAGTGGAGAATGAACTCAGGCTTGTCAGAGACATTAAAAACAATAAAAAAGGCTTTCTTAGATATGTCCGCAGCAAGAGGAAAAACAAGAAAATGATAAGATCTCTGTGCGGAGAAGATGGCCAATTAATAATGGAGGCAAATTAGAAGTCAGAATTACTCGACACCTTCTTTGCCTCAGTTTTCTCCCAAAAGGATAGAAGTACTCATCCTGGGGGGTGGGGAGCAGGTGAGGAAGAGGGGGAAATCCAGCACAGAATAGGTAGAGAAGTAGTACAGGAATATCTGGCTAAACTAGATGAATTCAAGTCTCCAGGGCCAGATGAATTACATCCAAGGATATTAAAAGAACTGGCAGGAGTCATTTCTGAACCACTCGCAATAATCTTTGAGAACTCTTGGAGAACAAAGAAGTCCCACCAGATTGGAGGAGGGCAAATGTTGTCCCCATCTTCAAGAAGGGGGAAAAAAGAGGACCCAAATAATTATCGCCTGGTCAGCCTGACATCAATACCAGGAAAGTTCCTAGAGCAGATGGTTAAATGGTCAGTTTGTAATTACTTAGAAAGCAATACCATAATCACTAAAAGTCAACATGGATTTCTCAGAAATAACTCATGCCAGACTCATCTTATCTCTTTTTACGATAGGGTTACAAAGTTGATAGATGAAGGGAATGCTGTAGATGTAGCATGTTTTGATTTCAGTAAGGCCTTTGACAAAGTTCCCCATGACATTCTTGCAAAGAAGCTAGTAAAGTGCAGGCTGGACAGGGCTACAGTTAGGTGAATTTGTAATCGGTTGACCGACTGAACCTAAAGGGTGCTCACCAATGGCCGCTTTTCATCCTAGAGAGAAGTGACTAGTGGGGTGCCACAGGGTTCTGTCCTGGGCCCAGTGCTATTCAACATCTTCATCAATGACTTGGATGAAGGAGTGGAGGGCATGCTGATCAAATTTGCAGATGACACCAAATTGGGAGGAGTTGCTAATACCCAAAAGGACAGGATCAAATTTCAAACAGACCTTGAAGATTGGAGAGCTGGGCCAAAGCTAACAAAATTAATTTCAACAGAGACAAATGTAACGTCCTATGCTTAGGCAGAAAAAATGGAAGGCACAAATATAGGATGAGGGACGCATGGCTGGATAACAGTATGTGTGAAAGGGATCTAGAAGTCTTGATAGATCACAAGATGAATATGAGTCAGCAGTGTGATGTGGCAGCCAAGAAAGCCCATGCAATTCTTGGTTGCATCAATAGGAGTATGGTGTCTAGATCGAGGGAGGTAATGCATTGGGTAGACCTCATTTGGAATACTGTGTCCAGTTCTGGGCACCTCAATTCAGGAAGGATATCAACAAGCTGGAACATGTCCAGAGGAGGGAGACAAAAATGGTGAAGGGTCTGGAAGCCATACCTTATGAGGAATGGCTTAGGGAGCTGTGTATGTTTAGTTTGCAGAAGAGAAGGTTAAGAGGGAACCTGATAGCCATGTTTACATATTTGAAAGGACGTCATGTTGAGGAGGGAGTGGGCTTGTTTTCCACTGCTCCTGAGACTAGGACAAGGAGCAATGGATTCAAGCTGCAGGAAAGGAGATTCCACCTGAACCTCAAGAAGAATTTCCTGACGGTCAGAGCTGTCTGGCAGTGGAATTTGCTGCCTCAGAGTATGGTGGAATCTCCTTCTTTGGAGGTTTTTAGGCAGAGGCTGGATGGCTATCTGTTGGGAATGCTTTGATGTATGTTGCTGCGTAGCAGGGAGTTGGACTGGATGGCCCTTGTAGTCTCTTCCAACAATATGATTCTATGGTTCTATGATTCTGTGAACATCCTGTGGAATTCTGGCTTTTGTAGTTTACTGAGGCCAAAGAGCTCTTTGGCTGAGAATTCTAAATGCCCCTCCCTAAATTGCAAATCCCAGGATTCCACAGGATGTTGAAAGTGGAATAATAACACTATAACACTATACAGCAGAAATAGCCCAAATTACTGAGTTACAAAATTATAGTTTAATGAACCTAGTCGAAATTCTGTTTGGGAAAGGGTAAGAGAAAAACCATGCTAAATAATTTTTTCTGCTTAAAAGTAAAATAGAAGGAAACACATTTCCGTGCCTAGGTGATATATGTTGAAAATGGAAAACAGCCCATCAACTCTGCATGGCTGAGTTGATGGACTGAGTTTATCTCAGTTCTCATTAATCCTCTCATGTTAACAAATTAAGATGCAGTGTACTTTCACATGGGCACAGAGAATAAGTTAAACAAATTAATAAATGTGGCTGTCAAAACAATGACAGATAGATACCATGGAGAAAAAGTCTAGTAGGGTTATCAGTCTGTCCACATGCTTACTTAAGGAGACAGCCTTGCAAAGGAATGATACAAATAATAACATTCCATCCCTTTTGATTATTCATTTCTGTGATGGCATGTCCCAGGGAATACTCAGTGAACAGAAGCAATGGATTCTAACATCACAGATTATGAGACTGCATCCACACTACAGAGTGCTAGCAGTTTAATACCATTTTAACTGTCATAGTTCCTTCCTATGGAATCTTAGGTTTTGCAGTTTGGTGAGATACTTGATAGAGAGTTCTAGTAGCAATCTACAGAGAATTCCAAATACCTCACCAAACTACAAATCCTGTGATTCCATAGGACAGAACCTATAGTATAGATGCTTTTGGTCTCCTGCATGACCATCTCTTTCACATATGATAGCATCCTGATCACATTATTTATTCTTTGATCATATTTTCATCCTTCATGGTTATGATTTATAGTTTAACTTCACTACAACTTTGTGAAGATTATACTGAGAAACACAGACCTACCTGTAGTCATTGGGTAATCTTTCTTACTGAGAAGCAATTTGAAAACCAAATTATACATACACAAACTCATCACCATGGAAGGCAAAGATCTCACTGCTAGTTTCACCTATGGAAACTTTCTCCTGGTTGACTCAAAATTCTGAATCTTTTTCACAAGTTGGAATTGTTAAATTTGCTCTGAAAATTTGCTTTCAGTGAAAATTTGCGAAAGTAAAGGAGAACTATTCTCATAGAAACTTCACTAGCTGTATTTAACTATTGTTCAAATTCCTTAGATAGAGCTTGCAAATTTTCAAAGCATTTAGATACAGCCAGTGAATGTCACCTTAGGTAAAACCCACTGGCATGCAACTCTCCTTAATTTTCTTAAGTGCCAGCAATGTTAAAAGAAAATCTGAATAAGTATTAGGATAAATTTGTTCTGAAGCAAAGAATGGAATTCTTATTTCAAAATCTGAACTTGGGAATCATAGAATCAAAGAAATGTAGAGTTGGAAGAGACCACAAGGGCCATCCAGTCCAACCCCCTGCCATGCAGGAAAACCCTCAAAGCACTCCCGACAAGTGGCCATCCAGCCTCCGCTTAAAAACCTCCAAAGAAGGAGACTCCACCACACTCTGTGGCAGCACATTCCACTGCCGGACAGCCCTGACTGTCAGGAAATTCCTCCTGAGGTTCAGGCGGAATCTCCCCTCCTGCAGCTTGCATCCATTGCTCCTTGTCCTGGTCTCAAGAGCAGGAGAAAACAAGCCCACTCCCTCCTCGACATGACATCCCTTCAAATATTTAAACATGGTTATCATGTCCCCTCTCAACCTTCTCTTCTGCAGACTAAACATACCCAGCTCTCTAAGTCTGTCCTCATAGGGCATGGCTTCCAGGCCCCTCACCATTTTGGTTGCCCTCCTCTGGACCTGCTCCAGCTTATCCATATCCTTCTTGAATTGGGGTGCCCAGAACTGGACACAGTATTCAAGATGAGGTCTAACCAATGCAGAATAGAGTGGTACCAATACCTCCCTCGATCTAGACACCATACTCCTATTGATGCAACCAAGAATTGTGTTGGCCTTCTTGGCTGCCGCATCACACTGCTGACTCATGTTCAGCTTGTGGTCTATGAAGACTCCTAGATCCCTTTCAAACGTACTGTTAGCCAGCCACGTATCCCCCATCCTATATTTCTGCATACCATTTTTTCTGCCTAAGTGTAGGACCTTACATTTCTCTCTGTTGAAGTTCATTTTGTTAGCCTTGGCCCAGCTCTCCAATCTGTCCAGGTCCTTTTGAATTTTGATCCTGTCATCAGGCATATTAGCAACCCCTCCCAATTTGGTGTCATCTGCAAATTTGATCAGCGTGCTCTCTATTCCTTCATCCAAGTCATTAATGAAGATATTGAACAGCACCGGGCCCAGGACAGAACCCTGTGGCACCCCACTAGTCACTTCTCTCCAGGATGAGAATCTGCCATTGGTGACCACCCTTTGGGTACGGTCAGTCAACCAGTTACAAATCCACCTGACAGTAGCCCTGTCCAGTCCACATCTTACTAGCTTCTTTGCAAGAATGTCATGGGGAACTTTGTCAAAGGCCTTACTGAAATCAAGATATACTATGTCCACAGCATTCCCTTCATCTATCAAGCAAGTAACTCTATCATAAAAAGAGATAAGATTAGTCTGGCATGACCTATTTTTGAGAAATCCATGTTGACTTTTCGTAATTACGGCATTGTTTTCTAAGTAATTAGAAACTGACTGTTTGATGATCCGCTCCAGGATCTTTCCAGGTACTGATGTCAGGCTGACTGGGCGATAATTATTTGGGTCCTCTTTTTTTCCCTTCTTGAAGATGGGGACAACATTTGCCCTCCTCCAGTCTGCCGGAACTTCTCCGGTCCGCCAAGAGTTTTCAAAGATTATAGCAAGAGGTTCCGCAATGACCTCTGCTAGTTCTTTTAAAATCCTAGGATGCAATTCATCTGGCCCTGGAGACTTGAATTCATCAGTGTGGCCAGGCATTCCTGTACTACCTCTCTATCTATTCTGTGTTGCATTTCCCCCGCTTCCTCACCTGCTCCCCAACTGCCAGGTTGAGTGTTTTTATCCTTTTGGGAAAAAACTGAGGCGAAGAAGGTGTTGAGGAGTTCTGCCTTTTTTCTTCCTCCTGTTATTAATTCACCATCTTCCTTGCGCAGTGACCCTATCGTCTCCTTCTTTTTCCTTTTGCTGCGGACATATTTAAAAAAGCCCTTTTTATTGTTTTTAATGTCTCTGGCCAGCCTAAGTTCGATCTGTGCTTTAGCCTTTCTGACCTTCTCCCTACATCTCCTGGCTACTTGCTTATAATCTTCTTTGGTGATTTCCCCCTTCTTCCATTTCCTGTACATGTTTTTCTTAATACTTAGCTCAGCTGAGAGCTCTTTAGTCAACCATTCCGGTTTGTTCAGATGCCTTCCATTTTTCCTCCTTAATGGCACAATTTTAGCCTGTGCCTTCAGTACCTCCCTTTTAAAGAACTCCCATGCATCCTGAACTCCTTTCTCATTGACTATTCTTGACCACGGGATTTCAGCCAGCAGCTCCTTCAGTTTACAGAAGTCTGCTTTTTTAAAATCTAAGACGAACGCCTGGCTACACTTGCCTTCTCTTCCCCACTGAATACAAAATTCTAATAGGGCATGGTCACTCTCTCCTAAAAATCCAACCAGTTCTACGTCATTAACAAGGTCTTCCCTGTTGGTCAGGATCAGATCCAGAATATTTGATCCCCTTGTCGCCTCTTCCACCTTCTGGACCATGAAATTGTCTGCAAGACAAGCAAGAAACTTGCTGGACCTTGCCGCCTTTGCAGAGTTTGGCTGCCAACATATATCCGGGTAGTTGAAATCTCCCATTATTATTGTATCTCTCCTTTTTGAATGTGCAGTCATTTGGTCTATGAAAGCGCCATCGAGGTCCTCAGTCTGGCTTGGAGGTCTGTAGTAAACCCCCACTATAATATCCCTATTGTTTCTCGCTCCCTTAATTCTTACCCAGATGCTCTCGACCTGGCTTCCGGTGTTCAAGTCATGGATCTCTTCACAGGTGAAAACATCCTTGACATATAAGGCTACTCCTCCTCCTTTCTTATTTGGTCTATTTCTACAAAATAGGCTATACCCCTCTATTCCTACATTTCAATTGTGAGACTCATCCCACCAGGTCTCCGTGATGCCTATCAAATCATATTTATTTTGCTGTACTAGGAGTTCAAATTCATCTTGTTTGTTTCCCATACTCTGTGCATTAGTGTAGAGACACTTAAGTCCCCGTGCCCTTCCTGCAAGTCCCATAGCATTTTTTCCACCCCTCCCACGATTGGATGCTATTCCTACTTGGCCAATATCATGTGGGCCTTTTTCCCCTGCACTTGCCGAGTCCTTGTCCTGAATAATCTTGTCTCCCTCCCCAGTTGTACTTAGTTTAAAGCCCTCCTAATCCTTCTTGTGAGACTGTTTGCAAAAACGTTCCTACCAAGTTTCGTGAGGTGCAGCCCATCCCTTGCCAGAAGCCCATGTTCCTGGAATTTCAAGCCATGATCCCAAAAGCCAAACTGTTGGCGGTGGCAAAATGTGCGGAGCCAGCTGTTGACCTCTACTATTGTCCTTTCCCTTCGTGCACCATATCCTTGAACAGGGAGGATTGAAGAAACGACTACCTGCGCACCAAGGTCCTTAAGCTTTCTCCCCATAAGTTCATAGTCCTTTGTGATGTGGTGAAAGCTGCGCTTCACCGTGTCATTGGTTCCAACGTGAACCAAAACGAGGGGCTTACGGTCAGTGGGCTTGACCAGCCTGGCTAGCCTCTCTGTTACGTGGTTTATCCTGGCCCCAGGAAGACAGCAGACCTCTCGATTGAGCTTGTCCGGTTTGCAAACTACCGGTTCGGTTCCTCTGAGCAAGGAGTCCCCAACCACCAGAACTCACCTCCTCTGAGGCCTGTCCGGGGTTCTTTGACAAGCAGATTCTTCCAGGATTGCCTGGGCATTGTGTTGAGGTCAGGAGTGCTGGACTTCCCGATGTTGGATGCTGTCCTGTTGGTGTTGAAGTTCCAGTTGCCGAAGTTGGATTCCTTCTTGCTGATGTTGTGTTCCCTCCTTCTGGTGTTCCTCATCATTCACAGCACAAAGAACGTTGAAGCGATTCTGTAGTTTGAGAGTCTCTGTTTCCTTCCTGGCCCTTCTACTTCTCCGTGTGACATTCCTCCAAGCATCGCTTTCCTGGCTCACGGAACTGATTTCCTCATCAGGCAGCTCCTCTGCATATCCAGTCTTCAGGAAGGTCCTCTCTGCCCTATCTAAGAAGTCCTCACCTTCCCTAATAAGACGAAGATTAGAAACCTGTGCCTCCAGCTGCCGCACCTTGACCTCTAAGAAGGTGACCAGCTTGCACTTGCTGCAGGTGTACCCGACCACATCTTGTGGCAAGAAAAGGAACATGCCACAAGTGCTACAGGTGACAGCAGCAGCTTCCTCACCTTCCATACTTGATAATACAGAGAATAGAACAAGAAAACAAAAACAAAAACTGGGCCTCCTTTCTTAATTTGAGCTGTATAAGCTATGTCTGCTCAGCTAACTCCCAAGCTTAGTTGAACTCTTCCTAAATTTGTTCAGTCGCTATAAGGATTGGTTGTTCCTAAACTTGAATGGTTGAACTTGAAGGAATGAAGTAGATGAATGAAATTGCACGCCCTATGGCGCGCGCCGCTGGGAGTTCCTAATAAAGCCTCCTTCCCCTAGCTGGCTCCTCCCCCTAGCTTGATTAACTCTCCCTAGTTTGATTGACAGTTAACTGACTAACTAACAAACAATTAGCTGACAATAGGCTGTGAGCTCAGGGAGAGCACACGGCCAGCGCAAGCAAAAAAAAAACAAAAACATAAAACAAAAACACACACACACAAACACAAAAAACCCCCCCCACACACAAAAAAAAAAACACAGAGAAATAAGCAAACAAACTCAGCCCCAGAGTCCTGCAAAAACACCTATCAAAGTTGTCTTCACAGACCCAGCTTACCTTCTGCTCTCTCCTCTGGAAGTCGAATGCTAAATGCTAAATGTTTCTTCCATGTTGAAGATACAAGAAAGAAAGGTCATTCTTTTGCACTAATATTGTCCTAGACCTATGAGATTACCATAATCAAAAATCAAACTAAGTTTAATAAGCACATTCGGTCAAATAAACTAAACATTGTATGCACTATACCTGGGGTAACAAACTTCATTTGCTGGCACTAAGATGTTATTTCTGGAGTGCTCCCAGCAGAGGAGTAACATCTGGTATTCTAATAGTAAGGTCCTTGATGCTAATGTACTTCCTCAGGCATTTCTAACAGGCAGAAAAACAGGCCAGAGTGATGTTCTATGCAAAATCAATATACAGTGTTTGTGATAACACCTGACTCACAGTAAACAGGAGTCTTTCTGTTAACATAATGGAAGCTGCAATGTATCTGCAGATGAAATGACTGGATGCAGAAGGGAAAGACTTCTTTTTTAAAAAAAGAAAAAAAAAGAAAAATCATCAATAGCTTATAACTACTGCATTGCATCAATGACCAAGAATATTAAAAGGTCAACAGAATCATTTGGTATTATTTTGTCAATCAATTCCACATTTCACAAGATGCTGCTTCAGTATTCACATGGTTCTTTGTGTCTTCTTTTATATGGATCACTGTGTAACCAAGACTGCAAAACTAGCACCATTTTTGTGAATATTCCAGCAGTGCTAGCAAACAAAATCATTTCTTTCTTTCAGTGGTTTTGCACCACTAGATGCAAAAAACATGTAAATATTAATTTGAATTGTCTTTACTTTCTTTACTCAGTAACCTGCTCTCAGTGGTCATGTTTCTTTTTGATATCCATGATATTACTCCATGATCCCTGATTGGGATTGAACGGGATCATTCGTAGACCTCATTCAGAAAAGAGAGAACGAGCATCAGATATCACAGAAATGTAGCGCTTCGAACAAATTTCAAAAGTGGGAGGGGGATGCCAAGTAATATTAGACACTTTGAAGTAAAGATTCAAAGTGGTGAATATATTCTCCCTCATATAAAGTGAATAAAGATATATTTCAAGTTCTTTTTTTGAAGCAGAGCATTTATTTATTTACTTACTTACTTACTTACTTGGTGGTGGTGGGGCTACATTTTAGAGTATTCAGGTTTAGGCACATCTATTAGAAGTCCCAAGTAGGAAGGAAACCACTTGTCTGCAGGCAAGATTGATTTTTGTTCAGATTTATTTTCATATATTGCCCAATAGGTAAATAACCTTGGAACAGTTCACAAATATAAACACACAAAATAATAAAATCACAAGCAAGACGTGTATGCCAGCTGATCCAAATGTACAGTATTAGGGTGTTATGAACCAGAACTAAAGAGTAGGAGCAACAATAAAAATCAAGAACAAAATGCCTCCCAGAAGAACTTAGAGCTCTGGTTCTTAGGCTAATATTCTATACTAGTTTCAGGCTTCAAATACCTTTTTCATAATTGAATGTTTCATTTTGAATTTATTTTCCAATTTAATTTATTTTCCAATTTAATACAATTAATAGGGCTATCAATGACTATTAGTTGTAATGGCTATGTGCTACTTTAATGTGACATGTAGTATGCTTCTTAATACTGAGAGGAACTTTGCCCTCACATCCTTTTTGTTTCCTTTCCACAGATATCTGCCTGGCCACTGTGAAAACAGAATGTTGGCTTACATAGACCTGTACTCTCATTCAATATGTTTCTTACTGTATTTTTATATCAGTCCTGAAAATGCTGCTCAGCCTGAATGAGAATAATGTATTTTGATGAGCTATTAAAATCTTATTAGTCTTTTCATAATCATAGCAAGGCCAATTCTGTACCTTGTCTGGTCAATGTCCATGTTGATTTGGTAAGACATCCATACCTGCCCATTGGCCCTGTTTTGGTTCTGCTGACAATCAAATCTGTGAGATCCGAGATGACTTGAACTCCCTGTTCCTGGAACACAAGCATGCTATTACAAGTTAGTAATATCTGTAAGAAAAACTGTCACAGCCTATTTTCCACACATCACATTTTTTCACAAACAGGTTCCTCTGAAGCAGTATACAAGCTGAGGAATCTCTGAATGGCTGAGACCAGGGACATTGTCTACGATGATCTGAAGTTTTATAATTTTGGTGATGATTTATTACATTTATGTAAGAGTTATATAAGAAGATCCCAGCTGAACATTTTTCATTATTTACACATAGCATCATTGCCTATATCTTCAGACCACTACAATTAAGATGTTGCATTCTATTTTAGTTTTGCTTCTGATTGGTTTTGGAACCAATCTTAATGTCTTTGTTATAACCGCAGTCTTCAATCTCCCAGAAATGTAGGTTATAGCCTAAATCCACTGTAACTCTAGGGAATTAAAATAGGGTTCTATCAGAATTATATCATTTTTTTTCCTAGCTGCACATAGCCCATTTCTTCCCTGTGATTCCTTGGCACGCTGCAGTTTCTGCAACCACTTTCCCAGTTGCTCAGCTGAAAACAGTGTTGCATTTGCTTCTGCTCCCTTTGTCCATTGTCTAGAACTAAGTGTTACCAGTGCAAAGTAAATTTCCAACAGTGGAATGATACCATTGGACACTTTTTAAAAAATATATTTAGTTTAGCTATAATTAACATATAAGGAAAATATTAAATTGACACATCAGTTAAGATTAGTAACTAAGTACATGAACAACAACATGAAGAAGAATAAAATAAACAGAGAAGATAAGCAGAAAAAATAGATTGAATAACATAGAGCTATAATAGCTGGGAAATATGTTTTAGGTACATTGGGCCATTCCACATGCTACACTGTCATAGTGCTATTATTCCACTTTCAACATCCTGTGGAAATCTGGAGTTTGTAGTTTACTAAAGCTAAAGAGCTCTCTGGCTGAGAATTCTAAATGCTCCTTATCATGGATGGGGATGCATGTTGTGTGGAGAGAGGGTAAGAAAAGGAAAGGGAGGCTCAAGATTGACCAGACTAGGACAAACCAGGCTTGCTTTCTTTTCTCTCTCACTGGAATAGCAGCACCCCTTTTAATCTTATGATCACGCCCTGGCTCCCTCCCCACACTTAATCACAACCCTGCTTTCCCTAAAACCAACAACCTTTGCAGATAAAGGGCAAGGCTTATTAATGGCCACTCCAAAAGGATAACCTGTAGTAGCATGTTATTAAAAACAAATCTGAAGAAAATACTTGATTAAGGCAGTACTTATAGAGAAATAGAATGAAATCTTTATTGAGATGACAAACTAGGGAAAAGGCAATGTAGACTGAAGGATATTCAACCAAAATAACAAAATCTTAACAATATTTATCCAATTCCTCTAAAATAGCACAATGTTTCCCCAACAGAGCTTTCATGTACACCCCTTTTGCTCTCCCAGCACAAAGAAAAGCTAAAGCACAGAATGAACTCAGGCTTCTCAGAGACATTAAGAACAATAAAAACAGCTTTTTTAGATATGTCCACAGAAAGAGGAAAAACAAGGAAATTATAGGGTCGCTGTGTGGAGAAGATGGCCAATTAATAATGGGGGGAAGAGAGAAGGCAGAACTACTCCATACCTTCTTTGCCTCAGTTTTCTCCCAAAAGGATAGAAGTACTCAACCTGGGGGGTGGGGAGCAGGTGAGGAAGGGGGGAAATCCAGCACAGAATAGGTAGAGAAGTAGTACAGGAATATCTGGCTAAACTAGATGACTTCAAGTCTCCAGAGCCAGATCAATTACATCCAAGGATATTAAAAGAACTGGCAGGAGTCATTTCTGAACCATTTGCAATAATCTTTGAGAACTCTTGGAGAACAGGAGAAGTCCCAGCAGACTGGAGGAGGGCAAATGTTGTCCCCATCTTCAAGAAGGGGGAAAAAATAGCACATTGGCTGAAATCCTGGTGGTAACTTAAGATGCAGTTGGACATTTTTGACCAATGTGAAATATCTGCATTTAGTCCAAGGTTGCAGAGGTGTTGTTATTCAGTTATTTATTCAGTGCTATGGACGGTGTGAATGTTATGTGCGCTCATCTGCATGTCATAAAGGAATATGCACATTTGGTTGTGCATGTTTGAGTGTGCTTTCAGCTGTACAACACTGCCATTCAACATAAGGGTTGCATAGCACAATGAATTTCATAGGGTTTTCTTAAGCAAGGAATCCTCAGAGGTAGCTTTTGCCAGTTCCTTCCTTTCTCTGAAATATGCCCTGCAGCACCTAGTATTATTTGGTGGTGTCCCATCAAGTACTACCTAGGGCTGAGTACTGGTAGTAAGCAGTAGTAACCCTGCTTAGCTTCTAAGATCAGACAGGATCTGGTGCCTTAGAAGGGAACAAATTAAAAGTGCATCTAGATGACCAGAAAGATAGGTACAATGTTGCAAATTAACCATTAAAATAATTTGCTAATGAGGGAAAAATGCTTTTGGCCCTAAATAAAAAGGTGAAGAAGACTATAGGTAAAATATTGCCATGTGATCTCTGATCAATCATGAAAAAACTTACACAGCCAGCCGTCCATATCTACAGAGCCTGTATCCATGGATTCAACCAACTATGGCCTGAAAATATTCTGAAAACACACAATTCCAAAAAAAGCAAACATTGATTTTGCCATTTTATATAAGGGATACCATTTTACTGCACCACTGTATATAATGGGACTTGAGCATCCACAAATTTTGGTATCCACAGGAGGTCCTGGAACCAAACCCTAGCAGATACCAAGGGCCCACTCTACAACTTTGATGTGTGTTGTTGTGTGCCTTCAAGTCATTTTCAACTTATAGTAACCCTAAAGCAAACTTATCACGGGGTTTTCTTGGCAAGAAAGAATTTAAGTAGAGATTAGGTTTGCCTTTGAATCTGAAAAAGCATGAGTTGCCCTGGTAATCCATTAGGTTTCATGGCTAAGTGGGCATTCAAACTCCATTCTCCAGAGTCATAGTCTGATGCTCAAACCATGTACCATGATGGCTCTCCCAGACAACTTTAGTGTGGTACAACAATTTGTGCAAAGATACTGAGAAAAGTAATATATTTCAAGATGTGTTAGCCTGAATGAATCCAAGCAGCCAATTATGCAAGAGAAATAAATAATAAATCAGTTGCAATTTTGAGTCCACAAATACCACAAAAAATGGACACTTGGCTTTATTATTGACAAAACCTTTTCATTGTTTTTTTTGGGGGGCAGCTCTCACAGCAATTGAATACTGTCTGCTGTTATGGTTGAACAACACCTTCTGAAAAGAATGCAAGCTTAACAATAGCCTTACCTTTAGAGACTTGTGAGATTTTGAAGAAACTGTACTCTAAATTCTTAGAAAAGTTCAAATTATCTATTTAGAAGTGTACAGTACAGGCATGTTAAATCAGTTAAATCACTGTTAAATCAGTTTCAGTAACATCTGCCCTGTTACGGTAAGACAACTTGAAATATTCACATCAGTTATTTATAAGGCAACAGTAAAAAAAATAACATTTTCTTTTTAAAAAAGCAACACTTTGTTTTTCATCAAAGCCAAGATGCTTTTGTAGCTGCATGTTTCATATCAGAAGAAAAAAATGACATTTTATATGGAAGGCAGCATTTTCCTCTCATTTCCTCATGGCAAAACGAAATTGGTTAATAAATAATAAATGTAAAGAAATAAGAACAGGACAAGAATTTTATTCTAGTGTTAAATTTCTGTGTCAATTATTTTCTTCTTTTTAAATGTATGCAGTTTCAGTGAGAAAGCCAGTGTGGTGTAACGGTTTGAGTATTAGACTATGACCCTGGAAATCAGGGTTCAATTCCTCTCTCAGCCATGGAAACCCACTGGGTGACCTTGAGTGTGTCACACACTCTCAGCCCCAGAAAACCCTATGATAGGTTTGCCTCAGGGTTACCATAAGTTGGAAATGACTTGAAGGCATACAACAGGGGCAACACTCATTTTAATGAAGAAGTTGCTGCTGCAAATACAGCATATATGTAAACATTTAAAAAGAAACTTGATCAACTGTTTTAGCAAGTGTTGGACAATTTCAATCCAAGTTAGTGTTGTTGTGGTGGTTGTTGTTTTTCATTCACTAGAAGCAGTACTGGCTTATGTCACTAGGGAACAAAAGACTTGGGAAATGTAAGGTCTCACATCAATAATCCGGCATTGACAGCAAAGAACATAGAAGAATATACCAGATTATGGAAACATTACTTTTTGGACTAAAATTCCCAGCATCCCCCAACGAGCAAGGGCACTTCTAGTATTCATCCAAAGTAACATTACTAACACACTTTTGAAAAAAGAGACAGTTAACTAGTCTCAATGTGGTATCTCATGTATAAGAATATGGTTACATGGCTTGTATCCAGACCAGAGTTCCTTGTAAAAGATTGAAAAGACTCCTTCCATCTCTGGAAGGACCTTTAGTCCAGTGGAAGTTTCTGCTGATAGGAGGGTGACATTGTGGGAGAAGGAAGAAGGAATTTTTGCTGGTTTTCCCTTTCCCTTTACAGCACACATCAGTTCCTACCCACTCACTTCCACACTGTTTAGGGAAGTTTTTTTAAAAAACTCAATAATAAAAGTCACACACTTATTTCATGTAGAGAGCCAGTGCGATGTAGTGGTTTGAGTGTTGGACCACAACTCTGGATATCAGAATTCAAATCCTCACTTGACCATGGAAAACCAGTAGGTGACCTTAGGCAAGTTGCACTCTACCAGCCTCAGAGGAAGGCAAAAGCATTTCCACTCTGAACAAATTTTGCCAAGGAAACCCCATGATAAGGTTGCCTTAGAACAGTGGTTCTCAACCTGTGGGTCCCCAGATGTTTGTGGACTTCAGCTCCCAGAAGCCCCAGCCACTATGGCCAATGCTCAGGGCTTCTGGGAGCTGAAGTCCATGAACATCTGGGGACCCACAGATTGAGAACCACTGCCTTAGAGTCATCATATGTCAGAAATGACGATAAGGCACACAACATGACAAGCAATTATTTATTTCCTGTATGATTTTTTAATCCTTCCCTTCCTTCAAGTATGATATATAGCTTTACTCCACCCTGCATTTTATCATTTCGGTAACTTTATGAATTTGACTTGCCCAATAAGCCTACCAGTTGAGTGGAGATCTGAACGTATGTCTCAGTCTAATACTTACTAAATCATTCTGGGAACACACCCCATAAAACTGAGTGAATGAAAGATGATAAATCCAGATGGACAAACAACTTGTATTTTTTTCTGGTTCTATAAACTTTATTTAAAGTTTTGCCAATACAACTTGAAACCAACAACAAGCAAATCACAACCAGATGAGACAAAATTACAGATTCATTCTAATGAAAATGTAGATAGCAATCCCAATGCATCGCCCCATAAGGAGGAAAAAACATTTAATCATTAATAACACCTTTCTGTAAACTGAGATGTGCTCTAGGTGAAGGCACAGTATAAATATTATGCTTGATGTGATCAACAAAAATGGACCAGACCTTGTATAAATTTGATTCCATTTGTTCGTGTCTTTCTTTGTTAACTTTGTATTTGCCATTTTGTGCTAAATGGTTGAAGTACAATCCTAAGCACAATTACTCAGAAGAAAAGAATGTAATTGTCTTATTCTACTTCTTGAATTCAATGTACATGATATGTGGCTAAATCCAGAACTAAACTAGGCCACTTTGGACCAATTTTGGTGCTTTCCAAGGTGAAGAGTTCTGCTTTATGAAACTGGACCCCATGGAAATCATAATTGATAGTTAATGTTTTAGAAACGCATATGTTTTGGGATTAATCCAATTGCTAGTCATAACAGAGTAGACCCATTGTACTAATGGGTTATTGCACACTTATGAAACGTGACTCTCGATGCACTGGCTGTACTCTAGTTGAGATGAGGAAATCCTTTTAGTGCTTTGTCTCCAAACACCCACCAAAAAATATTTATTTGTTTGCAAGAATACTGACTAACTGGTATACCTTCTAATCCTAAGAGTATGTTTCCACAGTGGATAGCCAGCCATTGGCTTTCTTTAGCAAATTATTATCCTCCCTATACCGTCAAAAATCTGGCAAGCCGATGGGCAGTAGAATGGGCAAATCTCATACATAATTTCTTACCTGGAATTTAATTTATTGAGCTCACTTTAGAATTCATAGGCCCTTTTTGCATGCCTTTTTTTTTTGCACGAGCACCCCTTGAGCATCGTGTGAATGGGAGCATCGCTCCATATGACGCACTCCCACACGCACGACGCTCATGAGGCTAAAGCGGGGCACGCACACATTTTTTTATTTTCGGTTGTAAGCCAAAAATACTGCACGCTCGTGCAATGCTCGCGGCGCCCTCGTGCATTTCCCTGTGTGTGGTGCTTCGGCAAGCTGGGCCGGTCACGCTTCCTTTCCCCAGCGCAGCCTACAGCTCCCAGACTGTGCTGCAGAAGGAAGGGGCAGGGCACTAGCACGACGGTCGCGCTACGAGGAAGCTGATGCGGGAGGCAGAAGGGCTGTCGTGAGCGGCGAGCGCCTGCTCGTGCAAGCACCACTCCCCACTGCCGCAACGAGGTAAGGTGCGAAAAGGGTCATAGTCAGCAGGGCTTATTTTTGATGTCACCATTTATACTTACAGTATAAGAATGCACAAGTCAGTGTAAAATAAAAATTGAGCAAGCCTTTGTCTTTACCACTGTTTTTAAAAAGGAGACTGCAGATTCTAAATACAGGAATGTATCTGTTACACTAACAGTCATCCAGTTTCCCTTGTATAGATATGTAAATCAGCTTCTGCTTGCTGTGGGGAAGTAATTATCACTTTCATACCTACTTCTGAACAGCATATTTGGATAGATGAATAGTAATAAACTCAGAGTTTTTTAAAAAAGGAACAGAAGACTTCAGGCTTACCATAATGCCTGCTTATATTTAATATGTTGTTACTAACTTTGTTTGAATTGTTTTTTATATACCTGTCTAAAGATTCAGCCATCAATATATTTAACCAAACTCTCTTTTCTCCTACCTTCACCCACAGCCCCAGAATTCCTTTTAGTGAAGAATACCACTTTGAAGCATCTGGTGAACTTTTTTTAAAAAAATAATGCACATCTAGAATTTGTTCACAGATGGTCCAGCAGGATATTAGGGATGCTATATTTGCCCGATCTTGGCACAAAGTTACAGCTGCTTCTGTAGTTTTAATTGTTAACTGGTCCTGCATCAGGAAGACTTATCATAAAGTGCCATCAGACAGAACCATGACACATCTCTTCCCTCATGCCAACCCACTTTTTAACTATTGCAGTGATCTCAAATTGGCTGTTAACTGGCTGGTGGAAAATCAGCAGGGGGAGTGCACAGAGAAGCTCCTGCTCTACTGTGCTCCTGCAGCTGGACACACAGCAATAACATCACCTTCAGTGCATCTTCTAAGCAATTATTTTTCTTTCATAATAAAAAAAATGCATGTGCATTAATATTTCTGAACTTACTCATGGATACTGACAATATCAATGCATGTAATGGATTCTGGAATTTGCAATTTCTTTAAAGGTTCCTGCAAATGCAAAACTACTTTTTCAGACTTCATCCCACCTGTCGTTTCTTAAGAAGGATGACAATGAAGTGACTGGAGAGGGGAAACCTGACCCTTTTGCTATTACTGTTGCTGCTACTAATAAGCAGTAAGGGAGAGAAAATGTTTTAATACTAGTACGTAATTAGACTTTAAGGGAGACATAATGGAAGTTTGAGGCCATTTCTGCACTACACTGTTATACTGCTGTTATTCCACTTTCAACATCCTGTGGAACTCTGGAGTTTGTAGCTTATTGAGGCCAAATTGCTCTCTGGCTGAGAATTCGAAAGGCTTCTTCTTAAACTGCAAATCCCAGAATTCCATAGTGTGGAAATGGCCTGAGTCACAGAATACTGCCTATGCCCTCTTCAATTTATTACCCTGTGGACATACACTTGTTTCAAACTCCATTTTCGACCCACTGCCACTAGAACCATTGAAAAGATATTAATCAAAAATATTTCATATATCTAAAATTACAGTGTCTACTAAATTCTCTCTACTTTATACTGAAGTATTAAAGGAGCCCACAGATCTTTTTTTTTTTTAAAAAAAAAACTCCTTTTAATACCCTCTAAAGCCTTTGATTTAGTAAAAGACTAACGTGTTTTAAATTCTTGATAATTTGTTCTATTTCTGTACATCTCCAGTAATTTTGTAACAGTGGACTTTCAATCTGTTGACTCTCCAGAATTATTTCCACTTAGGCTTTGGTCTTAAGTGTACTTGCTTGTACGTAAATCCTACAGAAGTGAATGAATTTTACCACCAGGCAAACATGCCTAGAATCCAAATGCCAGTTTCTTTAACAGTCCACTAGTTTCCTCCTCTGTTTTTCTCCACGGCCCTATTATGCTGTTATTTTTTTCTTTCTCTCTGTGCACACACATCAGCTAAATCTTTCACGCTACTGTTAAGAGGTCATCCATCACAGCTGGTAGCTATGCCTCTTTAAAATGAAACAAAACAAAAGAGTAGCCTCTATCATTTCCAGCTATTACTAGATTTTGTTGCCTTGGTAATGCCATGTCTTTTCTCCACAGCTATTATCCAGCCAAGAAGAACGGCAACAAGGTGAAACTTTGAATTCATAAAACATGAACGTTCAGATTAGAATTCAAAGCACAGGGTGGCCAGTGGCAAGAGAGGACACAGTCCAACTGTATTTTACTAGCTATCTGAAAAGAATTTGGTTGTAGTGCAAACTACACCTGCTAGAGGATACCTGTGTTCTCTATTGCAACTGGCCTCCCTAATTCACAGATGGCAGACACCTTGTTTAATTAGTGAAAACTCTTCCTTTTGAATCTGGCAACTCAACTGCTCTAATTCTCTTTATTGGTACTGAAATACTTTAAGACTGAACAGTGTTCATGGCTGAGACACAAGTTATCCAACTTTTTTTTTTTTTGAAGAAATTTATGACATTTTGTACTTTTCCTCTTAATCTGCATTGCAAATACTTTGGAGAATTTTCTCTCTGTTGCCACCATGTTTTATTGTTCTCTTTTAGTGGCTGCTAGATCCAACATGGTATAGTGGTTTTAGAGTTGGACTAGGATTCTAGGAGACCAGGGTTCAAACCCCTGCTTCGCCATGGTAACCCACTGGTTGACCTTGGACAAATAGCACTCTCTCAGCCTTAGAAGAAGGCAATGGCAAGCCACCATACTTTGAGAGGTCATTACCACAGTGCTGCTAGAATTGATGAAAAGAAAGCTAATGTGTATATGGCAAGTATACAAGAAAGGGGAAAGAGATGTGTTTGTTGAGTGTGGCTTATCATGATTCCTTTTGTATTTGGGTGAGATGAATAAAATACAGTTATGACATCAACCAGCAAGATTCCCTTTCACAATATGCAGTTATAGTGTTTTGATAGTGGTTTGATTCCACTTTAAATATCATAACAACTTCCTAAGGAATCCTGGGATTTGTAGTTTAGGGATGGGCATTTAGCATCCACAGCCAGAGATGGAACTCTAGTGCCTCATCAAACTACAAATCCCAGGCTCCCACAGGATGCAAGCCATGGCAGTTAAAATGAACTTATAATGCTGTAATTGTGTAGTGTGGAAGGTCCCAAGGCCCATTTCTTTCCCGTGTACAGCACTACATCATTATGAAGGACTACAAAAGTACGACATGTATCTGGAGTACCAGAAGGCCCACAGCAATGATTGATAAGCTTTGGTCTTCCAAGTGTTTCAGACTACAACCCCTGAAGTCCTAACCAGCTTGGCTAGTGGTCAGGGATACTGGAGGACGAAGTTCAAAATATTTGGAGGACCAAAGATTGAAAACAATAACCAAGAGTAATATTTGCTCCCCAAATCATGGTCTTGCAACACTGTTGTGATAGAGACAGGGATTACAGGGTCAAAATGCTGATGCTTTCTGACTAACTGCAATAATTACACCATCTGCACTTCTCACAGGTTTTCCTGCTTCTTCTGAGCTTAGCTGAAGTCTTCACAGTACTTTGACAAAAAACTGGTTTTCCCCAAAACTCTATATTGTTCTGAGGTACCACTATTTCAAGTCAACCCATTTCTGCACTACACTGTTATAGTGCTATTATTCCACTTCCAACAACCTGTGGAATTCTGTGGTTTGTAGTTTACTGAGGCCAAAGAGCTCTCTGGCTGGGAATTCTAAAGGCCCTTCTCTAAACTACAAACTCCAGAATTCCACAGAATGTTGAAGGTAGAATAATAGCACTGTAACAGTCTAGTTTGGACATGGTATCAGACTATTTGACTGGAAAATTGAGATCTGTAGGAAGAATGAAAGAAATTCTCTCATGGGAATTAGTTTACAAGCTGCTGATTGTGAAAAGTACTTGTGAAAGAGAAAGGTCATATAACAAGCTTTACTTGTGCAGTAACTTCTGTCTAAAATGAGAATGCTGAGTTGGAGTGCCTTCTCACTTGGATCTGTACTTTTCTTGAGGAAAGCTGGGCTATGGAATTCCCTGTAACAAGGAAATCACTGTCCCAAAGAATTTAGTAATATCCAGGGCACTGTTATGTGTCAGTAGAAAAAGGTCAGTAATAGCCAGCTGGTTCTGCCAAGATTCATCATATAGAATGTTTCAAAAGTATTTTCTCAAGATAAATAATAGATATTATGCAGTGACTGTTTATTACTAAAGAGAAGAAAATGGAACATCAGAAGTCCTTGAAATAGCAATAGAAATTACAAGGCTTGCATTGCTGTGATTGTAATCTGTTCCTACCATTTCCTAGTTCTTTTGCATTCCTGAACTGCCTCCAGCTTCTAGGAACTCACTGAAACAGTTCCTTCTCATATAATTTACCCTGCTTCCCACCCCACATATAGATGTAAGGAGGGTTTCAAAAAGCATTGTAAGAGGAACTGAAATGTGTCTATTGTCAGCATTCTGTTAAAAGCACTGTATCATACAATGGATGACTATAAAGCCTTTTAGCTGGACATTTGAGCAACACTACCTCTGAAATTAAAGCTGCCTTTCAACTTCACCTTAGCAGAGAACAATGGCAGAGAACTATGACCTCTTGAATGTGAGGCTACTCACTATGTAGAAATGAGTCCTCGTAAAAAGTCATGAAAATTGGAACACATAAATACAGCTACATATTTAATGGACATATTTTTGCAGAAAAGTTGCAAATCAAATACTGATTTGCTTCTGAAAGGTTAGTAATATTTTGCCTTTGTAGATTTGTTGGATGTCTGAGCCACTATTCTGTATCAACTCCTTAGTTAAGTATACTTAACAAAGTAACTTCTCAAAGCCTGACCCTGCCAAACCTGATGGAAATCATCATTCACCTTTGCTCTGATTGCTGGGAGAAGGCATCTCATTGCATCATTATAAGATATTCAGGACTTACATTTGAAGAAAGTAATAGTCACACACCAGTTCATAGGACTTAAAAGAAAGATACACACCCAACAATGCTTCCACATATGCCACTTAGGGATGAGTGAGAAATTCTTTGGGTTTGCATTTTAA
Source organism: Iguana delicatissima (assembly GCA_948472985.1). Taxonomy (NCBI): domain Eukaryota; kingdom Metazoa; phylum Chordata; class Lepidosauria; order Squamata; family Iguanidae; genus Iguana; species Iguana delicatissima. The sequence goes on from CAOKZL010001422.1 coordinate 326,936, forward strand.
TGTGAGATTATCCCACTTTTTTTTTTACTTCTTGAAATTGATTTCATTCCATAACACAGATTCATGACTGTAACATTTAAAGTAGTAGAGATATATTAATCTTTGAGTCTGTCTTCTTGTTCTTTATAAGATGCACCTGATTAAACCTGATTATACCTGATTCATTTATTCAAATGAGGGACGAGTGGGGATTGGGGAGGGTCTTGCATTTTAATGTGAGATTACCCTACTCTCATCTCTTAGAATTGAACTCAGGCTTTAATTTATAGTTGGAAATCCATACATTCCTGAACCTACAATGTGATTTCCAGACCCAAAAGAGTTCAAAAGAATGGATGTATTTGAATGAGCATAGAAAAATGGATTGATTTAAAAACACAAAAACACTCTTTAACTAAACTGAATATGTTTTGGTTTGCACTTTTCAAATGGATGATTAAAAGGAGAATGTGTAAAGAAATGCAACCATTTGAAAAGAGTATACAAGAAAGCATTCAATTTGCAGTAACTGAAGTAAGTGTGAACAAAAATGCTGTATGCATGAATTATATGACTAATGTGCACCAATGTGTTTGCTTAGTATGAACAGAAAAACAGCGTGAACAGAAATAGCTATGAATTTCCATGTTGGGAGGAATGGGGCAAGAATGATCACATCCAATATGGACCAAATTCATAACAAAAGGTATTGAAGTAATAATAACTTTGATGAAATTGACCTTGACAGATTGATATATGCTAAAGGCAATCCCTAAGAGTTTGCCCTTGGTTCCTAGACCTGACAAAGAAGAATGGGTTACTTGTTCTCTTTTAGAGGGCACTTTAAGAGAAATCTTGCATAGTACTATTCTATGGTGCAATCACAGATTCTGGGTGATTCTGGCTATATATATGTATTAATTTATATCATAGTTTGTCCCAAAATGAGATCCAAAGCAAGTTACAATAATCGAAAAAGATACTACTAAAAACATTATTTACAAAAGTTAAAAAAAGATTAAATGTCACCATTATTAAAACATGTATAAAACCGGTGACTTCCGGTCTTCATGGCGGCGGATCAGTACTGGAGTGACAATCGTCTGTCACCCCAGCACCATCTGAAGTGGTGTAGCTGTGATTTTTCCAGCCAACTACCCCTCCGGGAAAAGGGGTGCAGAGGGGCTTCTTCTAGCGGAGACCCCATATTCTCTAGCTGTTTTCGATTGGGAACAGCGGATCGTGACAGCGTACGAGAGGGGGTCGTGGAGCATCCACAGCTGCTTCAGAAAGCTGAGTTTCTCATGCAACCGTGGCCAAAGGCTTTTTTTAAAAATCTTTCTCTGTTAAATTTAACAACAAGAAGCGCTTTCCCTGGACAGTTCGTACCTCTGCTGGAGCGGGATCACCAGAGGAGTAAAGCAGAAAACTTTTCTTGGAGTTACACTGTACAACTGATATGGCGACTTTTTTTTTTTCCAGCTTGAGCTCACAGGGGATGATAGCTTGGTCGAAGGACAACTGTGTTTGAGCTCGCTGAATGTATTGAGGCGTGCTTTTGAAGGAATGCTTGAACTTTAATACGCAAGGGCAGATCCTTCACTATCAGAATTCTTCATTATTTTTAGATTTATTTTTCTTTTTGTTGTGGAGAGATATAAGAGCCAGCTCATAGTGAACGTTTTGTGGGACCGTTGATTGGAATTTGAAGCTGGACCTGGTTCTGAATCTGAGCCTGATGGACTTACAATTATCATTAATAATACACAAAAACGGCGGAGGTCATTCTTCGGAAAGGAATCCAGAAGTGAAACGGATTTGGGGATTTAGGCTTGAGCTCGCTACCAGTGTAGTGGAGCTCGCTGAAGTAAGAAGTAAGAAGGCTGATATTAGTTGATTTCATATGGTTTCTGGACTTTTGTTTGGTCTCCGGTTTCTTGCTTGGAATGAAAGAATTAAACATATACGAAGACAAATAGAACATTACGGAGAGAGTGGAAAATATATATGTACAAACATAAAGTATATTTTTGCGAATAATAACCTTGAATATAAGATTGTTATATTGCTGTATTGCTGTGGCTAGTTAAACATTACTGATAAGGGTAGAGACTGATAAGTATGTAGAATACAAGGTCATTTCTTTTGTGTTGATCGCAGCTGGATCTAATTAACTATAGTATAGTAGTGGGTATGTAAATGCATAACCAAATATAGAGCAAGGTTTCCATCTAGTGGGTTACAGTAAAATTACATTTGATACTGCTGAATTTACAGTTGATATCTTTTTATTGCTGAATCTATTGAAGGATTGTATATCTTGTATTATAATATATACTTTATATTAGTATAGTAACATATAGTGCTAATATAGTTGAATTTAGTGCTTGATAATTAAGTGATAATTGGGAAAGAGACACAGAATGGCAACTTACACAGCAGTAAAAAGGACGGCAACTTTACAAGCAGAAGCGAAACTAACACAGATGACTACTGGAAGAAGAGGATCTGGAAGATCTTGTGACAGTGAGCTTGCCGGTGACCCAACCTGACTTGTCAATTTTGTTAAAAGAAATTAAAAATCTGAGAGAAGATATAAAGCAAGAGATCAGACAAGAGATTAGGCATGAAATGGTAGGAATTGAGAGCTGAAATAAAAATAGAAATAAAAAGATAAATGGATTCTATAAATAATAGAATACAAAAAGTTCAAAAAGATATTTTCAGTAAATAAAAGAGGATGTGACAAATTTATATACTAAAACAAGACAATTACATTCAGAACAAAAAATAACAAAATCTATACAACAGCAGCAGGACAAAGAAATATAATTAATTTGCATGAATCGCGATATTGAGACAGATGTCTGAAACTGAGAGGATTAATTGAATTAATGGAAGATAGGCTATATGAGAGGATTGTACCTGTCGGCGGCATACATAGAGACTACAGAAGAAAAGTTGGAATTGGATATTGATAGGATCTTTAGATTAAATTCGAAGTTAGCCTGGGGAAAAAAAAATGGTCGAGAGATGTAATAATTTGTTTTACTAAAGTAAGGACCAGAGATAAAGTGCTTCAGAAAAATTATGATTATAAGTTGATGATTGAAAATAATGAAATCAAAGTTTTTAAAGATGTTCCCTTTGCAGTGATCAAGAGAAGACAAGAATATAAATTTCTGGACTTGGACTTCAGACAGATGTAAAATAAATTTCAGATGGAACGGACTGTAGGAGTCTCGATATATTATAGACAGAACAACTAACAAAGTTACAAACATGGATAGAGCTAAAGAAATGTATGAAAAAAATAAAAGAGAGATGGAAGTTGAGGAATCTGAACAAATGTCAGAAGAACCTTTGGGACAAGAGAAGAGCAACAGCTCAAAAGTTAGACCAGATTGAGAAAGATGGGGAGCTGACTGAGGAATGAGAAGGGGATGATGTTGATGATTCGGACAATGAAGAGAGAGAGAGAGACGATGTAGTTGAAGAGAGAGCTGATGAGAGTGAGAAGGAATTGGAGATCAACGAGGAATTGAATCCAAACGAAAAGAAAAGGATTAAATAGAGATAAAAGATGGTGATAACTATACAATCTTGGAATATTAAAGGAATTAACTCATCTTATAAGAGAATACAAATATTTTACTTTTTGGAAAAGAAGAAAGCTGATCTGATCTGTTTACAACAGACTAGAATTAGAGATAAAGATACAAAGTATTTGAGAAATCCTAAATTGGGAAAGTTATATATCTCCGTCTTTCAAAATAAAAAATGTGGGGTGGCTTTGTATGTAAACTCGAAATTTAATTCAAAAGAGATATTTGTTGATAATAATGGACATTATATTGGTGTTGAAATTGATTTTTTGAATATAAGAATTCTAGCAGTTGGAATATATACTCCCATTGATATTAAAGACAGATTTTTTGATAAATTGGAAAAAGTGTTGCTTGCATATACTCAAGAGAGAGATCAATGTAACATTCTTTTAATGGGGGATTTTAACACTGTTTTAAATCCAGAGAAAGATAGAGTGTTATCAAAGCTAGTCAAAAAATCTCAAGGAAAACTTCTGAAAAGTTTCTTTAGTGTTATGAATAATTATGCATTATTGGATGTGTGGAGATATAAATATGGAGATTCTAAAGGATATACTTTTTTTTCAGAAGCACATAAATCCATGTCCAGGATAGACATGTTTTTAGTTTCTAAACATCTGCATAAATATATAAAGGACATGGAAATATTACCAAAATTTATCTCGGATCATAATTTAATTCAATTTAAACTTAAAATGTAAGAGCGAAAAAAAAGGTTGGAATTGGAGAATGAATGAAACTTTATTTCAGAATGATGACTATCTGAAGTGAGTTAAGAAACAGCTGGAATATTACTTTGAAGAAAATATGCATTCAGATGTTAAAATGAAATCAATCTGGGATGCCAGTAAAGCTGTAGAAGAGGCCATTTAATTAAATGGGGAACAGAATGGAAGAGACAGATGCAACAAAAGTATATTGAATTGGAAGATAAGCTGCAACAAAAAGAGGAAGCTTTAAGGAATGACCCATTGAATAGAGACTTGATAAATCAGATAAAGATTTTACAAGATCAAATGAGAGCCAAAAAATATGTATCAAATTGAAAAAAAATTGAGAAGAATTAAGCAGAGGCATTTTGAGTCGCTAATAAAACAGGAAAATGGTTAGCTTACAAATTGAGAAAAGAAATAGAGAGAAGACAAATAACAGAAATGTATTGGAGGGAAGAGAATTACAGAACAGATATCGATTCAAAAAGCGTTTATGAACTATTACGCAAAATTATACAAACAAATGGCAACTTTGAATGGTCGGATGCATCCATAAATTATATCAATACTTAAATACAAAAAATATAACGAAATTAACCCAAGAACAGAAGACTATTGAACGCATCCATAACGGCTGCAGAAATATCAGTGGCAGAAAGAAATTAAAATCGATAAAGTGCCGGGTCCTGATGGTTTCTCAGCAACCTATTACAAAGTATTAGAGGACCAATTGATAGTGCCTCTTCAAAAACATTTAATGAAATAATAGCAACTCGTGTACCAGAGACTTGGAAACAAGCCAATATTACTTTAATTCCTAAAGAAGGAAAAGACATTTTGAATCCTGGAAATTATAGGCCTATTTCATTGTTGAATGTGGACTATAAAATTTTTACATTAGTTTTGGCAGAAAGATTAAAAAAAATATTGAGAGATATTGTTTATGAAGATCAAAATGGATTTCTTCCTGACAGATTTTTAAGAAACAATATTAGATCGGTGTTGAACATGGTAGAATATTTTGAAAAACATAATGAAAAGAAATTAGCAATGATCTTTATAGATTTTGAAAAAGCATTCGATAACGTCAGATGGGATTTCATGATAGAAGTTTTCATAGAATGGATTGTGGTTCTACATTTATCAAATGGGTCAAAGAAATATATAAAGATCAATCAGCAGCCTTGGTTATAAATGGAGAAAAAACTGATGTTTTCGATATTCAAAAGGGTACTAGACAGAGTTGCCCGATTTCTCCATTACTATTTATACTTGTCTTAGAAGGTTCTTGACGGAGTTAAGAGAAGATAAGGAGATAAAGGGGGTTAAAATTAAAATACAAGTTTATAAACTTAAAGCATACGCAGATGATTTGGTCATTTTTCTAGAAGATCCTGAAAATTTCCATTGAAAGGTTGGTCGAGAGATTAAAAGAATATGAAGAAATGGCTGGTTTGAAGGTGAATATAGATAAAACAAAAATGCTTACAAAAAATCTTAATTATCTCAAAAGAAAATGAACTTACAGAACTCTCTGGTTATAAATTGGAAAGGAAAGTAAAATATTTGGGAGTGTGGATAACAAAACGTAGTACGGAATTATATGAGAATAATTATAAAAAGATTTGGACTGGAATATATGATGAATTAAATTCTTGGAAAAAGTTGAATTTGTCATTACTGTTGATAATAGCGGCAGTTAAAATGAACACGCTCCCAAAGGTGAATTTTCTTGTCCAAAATCTCCTGATTATTATTAATGAGAAGTGTTTTAAGAATTGGCAGAAAGAAATTTCTAAATTTATATGGGACGGGAAACGACCAAGAATTAGTTGGAAGATACTAACAGATAAAAAAGAAAGAGGGGGTTGTGCACTCCCGGACTTTAAACTATATTATCAAGCTGCATGCTTAACTTGGATTTCGGAATGGATAACCTTAAAAGATGAAAGACTATTGAGGTTAGAAGGAGCGGATAATAAATTTGGATGGCATGCTTGCTTGTGGTATGGGAAAGATAAAGCTGATAGAAATTTTACTAATCATTACATTAGAAGATCTTTACTGGTAATTTGGAAAAAAATTAAAGCAAAAATGTACTTAAAAATGCCACAATGGGTCTCCTCACATGAGGCATTATTCGGGAGATGGAAATCAGAACAAGAACGCATATATTACAAAGATTGTATAATTGAGGGAGAGAACTCACATATTTAAAACAAGAGTGGAATTGGAAGAAAGTGGTTTTCCAACTCAATGGTTTTTGTACCTACAATTAAGAGAGAGGTTTAAAATGGACATGAAAGTGGAAGAGTTTCTTCCAAAAATAGACATGAATGATTTTGAAAAAGCCGTCTTAGAAAATCAAAGTCATCTAACGTCCAAGATCTATAATTTTCTTTTAAATCAGAACTTGGAAGATGAAACAGTAAAGAAAACAATGATAAGATGGTCTCATAATATAGGAAGAATTATTAATCTTGAGGACTGACAAAAAAGTTGGAAGAGGACACAGAAATTTACTCTTGCTCAGGATTTAAAGAGAATTATTTAAGATATGTTCCACCATGGTATTTAAGTCCACACAAGTTAGCTAAGATGTATAATAATGGTAAGAAACATTGCTGGAAATGTAACCAGGAAGAAGGAACTTTTATCACATGTGGTGGACATGTCAAAAAGCTAAGAAATTTTGGAAAAAAATTCATAAAACAATGGAGGAAATGCTTGAGATAAATATACAATTGACACCAGAATTGTATCTTTTAAATATAATTCCGGATAATCAACTTTTGATGGTGAAAGGCAGGTGGCGAATAATACTTTATATGGTTACATCTGCTAAAATAGTGTTTGCAAGATATTGGAAGAACTCGCAAATTCCGGAGCTTAACTGAATGGTTATTAAAACTTAATGAAATGGAAATTTGCTATTGTCTTACAAATATACAGAAAGGCACGACAAATACGACTCATGACACAAAGTGGAAATTGGTAACAAATTATTTACAGAAAAGATACGTTCAGTTGGTAGCATTATCAAATATATAGTAATTGTTGTAAGAAAACATATGTTTATGAATGTATGTAAAAGGTACAGTGGTTCTGTGTAAAATTTGCATACCCTAATTTGAAATTGAGATTGAAATAGGGTATTAGTTAGGAAGTGTGGAGTGATTATCTAAGTTAAGGGATATTTAATTAAAGAAAAATATGTATATGTTAATGTCGTGACAGTAATACAGAGGTGACAGGTTTGAATTTACAAAATAAACTGGTGAGGGATAAGTGGGGAAGTGATGGAATTAAAACAGCAGGATTTATATTCGTAGACACGATTATTTGTAGATTAAATTGGTGGGTAATGGTGTTAGAGATTTTTTGTTGTTTTTATCACTATTTCATTTATATATCTTTACTCTGCTGAATTTTATTTGTAATAACTTTTTAATAAAAAAAAATGTATAAAACCATAAAACACTTAAAACACATTTAAAATGTAATTTTAGCAACAGATAAAAAAGATTAAGAGATTTAAAACAGAACATCGCTTACACAGACACTACCACTCCATAATTAAAATTCAAGATTCAAATGTTCGACCTGCCAGCTGAAAGATAGCAGGGAGGGGGGCCAACCAGACCTCCCGTGGAAGGGAGATCCACAATCTGAGAGCAACTACAGAGAAATATCTCTCCCAAGACCTCACCAACCATGCTTGTAAGGGGTGGACTGCTTCCTGGTACTGGCAAGATTTTGTTGGCTTGTATAAGGCGATACGGTCTTTCAGGTTGTCTGGACCTTTGCTGTTCAGGGCTTTAAAGGACAAAACCATCATTCTGAATTCTGCTTGGAAGTGGACCAGTAGCCAATGCAGTGATTCAGAGGGGCAGGATACACCTACTCCCTAGCCAGCCCCGGTCAACACCCTGGCCACAGCATTTTGTACCTGCTGAAGTCCAAACAATTTCTACAAGCAGCCCCACATAAAGTGTATTACAGTTGTCCAAACAGGACATAATCAAGGCATGTGTCACTGTAGCCAGATCTTACTTCTCAAGGAATGAGCGCAGCTGCCACACTAGTTTTAACTGGAAATGCACTCCTGACTACAATTAAAAACATGGACATCCAGGTTCTGAGTCCAGGAGCACGCCTAAACTGAAAACCTGAGATTTCAGGAAAAGTGTAACTCCATATAGCTTAGGTTGAATCCCTGTTCCCTGGTCAGCCCTCCAACTTACTATTTCCTTGTATGAATTAAGTCTCAGTTTGTGACAGCAGACACCGGTTTAGTGGAGAAACAGCTTCCTTGGAATCAGATGGAAAAGAGAGATAGAGTTGTGTGTCATCAGCATACTGCTGACACTGAACCCCAAAACTCCAGATGACCTCTCCCAGAGGTTTCACATGACATTGATCAGCATGGAAGACAGAACCTAGCCCTGAGGGACCCCACAGGATAGTGGTCAAAGTGTCAAACAGGCATCCCCAGTACCACCTTCTGAGTCTGTCTCTCTAAGAAGGACTGAAACCACCACAGAACAGTACCTGCAAGTCACATTCTAGAGAGGTGGCTCAGAAGGATATTGTGAGTGATGGCATCAAAAGCCATGGAGAAGTCCAGCAAAACCAATAGGGATACACTCTCCCTGTCTAGTCCTCTGCATAGGTAATCTACTAAAGCAACCAGAGCTATCTCTGTCCCATAGCCAGGTCTGAAACCAGACTGAAATGGATCTAGATAATCTATTTCATACAGGAATTCCTGGAGTTGGTAGGATATCACACTATGCCCCATGAGGGGATATTGGAGACTGGTTGATAGTTCTCCAGTATGGTGAGATCAAAGGAGGATATTTTTCCCAATAATGGCTTCACCACAGCCTCTTTTAGGCAAGATGGGACTGCCTTGTGGTAGTGAAGCATTGTTCCCTGTACCCAATCTGGGAGTTCCCCTTGGCTGCTTTCAACAGCCAGTGGGGGCATGGGTCCAGTATGCAAGTGGTGACCCTCACCTCCCCAGGTGCTCTGTCCACAACCTCAGGTTGCACAAAGTTAAATGTATCCAATAATATTGGACAAGCAGGGCCAAGGTCCACTAGGCTTTTATCAACTACAGCATCCAAGTCAGAGTATATCTGGGTGATTTCATCTGCAAAGTGTTCTGCAAACTCTTCACAACAGGCTGTCGAATGGTTTATTTACTGCAAGGGTCTTTGATATAACCCCTTTAGAAGTATGGATGGAGCTGTACATATTTAGCATAGGTGGCTAGGATACAATTGCAATGAAAGTACCTACCTTCCCATTTTGCTTATGTTTAAAATGCACATATACAGCCTGGCTATCTGTGTATGCAATCTGGTGAACTGTGGTCTAACAATACAGCCATTAGCTGGATTTGTAATTGGTTGACTGATATTAATTGGATATTAAGCACATTGATAATAAAATGTGTAACTGAATCTAGAGCGTGTTCACCAATGGTTCCTCTTCATCCTGGAGAAAAGTAATTAGTGGGGTGGCTGGGGGTTTTCTCCTTGGCATAGCATTCTCCAACATTTTTATAAATCATTTATATGATAGAACAGAAGGCATGCCTATCATATTGGCACATGACACCAAAGCGAAGATAAGTAATGAACACCACAGAGGACTGAATCAGAATTCAGATTGATTGGACACATTCCACTAGAGAGTTGGGACAAAACTAACAAAATGAATTTCAACCAGAATAAAGGTAAGGTACTACATTTAAGCATGAAAAATGAAAGGCACAAATATAGGACAACACCTGGTTTGAACTCAGTACATATGAAAAGAAACCAGAGGTCTTAGTAGACCACAAGCTAAGCCTGAGTCAACAGTGTGATGTGATAGCCAGAAAAGTCATTGCAATTCTGGGCTGTATCCACCAAAGTTATAGTGTCCAGATCAAGGGAAATAGTATTGACACTCTATTCTGCTTTGGTTAGACCTCACTTGGAATACTGTGTTCAGTTCTCCGAACTATAACTGAAGAAAGATATGGACAAGCAGGAATATATCCAGTGAATAGCAATCAAAATGATCAAAGGTGTGGAAACTAAGACTTATGAGGAAAATTTTAAGAAGCTGGACAAATTTAGCCTGGAGAAGACTGAGAAGTGACATATATGAAGGGATATCATGAAGAAGACGGAGTGAGCTTGTTTTCTGCTGCTCAGAAAGTAGAGCACAAACCAATGGATTCAAATGGAGGGGGAGAGAGAGAGAGAGAGAGAGGAGACCACCTAAACATTAGAAATAACTTCTTTACTATAAGAAATGGATAGCGATAGACTCACTTTCTTTGGAGATTTTTAAACAAGGTTGGATGGGCACCTTTCAGGAGGGCTGTGGGCAACCCTTCTTCCTCCTAAAATGGTAAACTGAGGCATGAGGTCTGGTTGAGCAATGAGGTTAGTAAATACTGAGACAGCAGGACTGAGTGGTAATGTCAACACCACAGACACCCAGATCAGTGAAAGACTTATCATGAAGGCTAGAAGAAGTAGTCATCTCAAGCACTGAGATGTAAGAAATGGCCAATTGTGTCACTCATCCCTATCAGAAGTTCTTCCTGCTGTTCCTGGATTGTCTCTGTCTGTTTCCAACTCCCTATAGTGCCTCACCTGGATGCTGAGATGGCTCTTCTGTCTCCCCTTCTCTGACCAACTTGCTCACATGTCTCTTCCTTGGCACTGCCACCTTCCAACTGGTTATGGGTGACTGAAGCATATTGCAGGATTTGTCACAGATGGCAGGATCAGACTGTCACCTTTTTTTTTTTTTTTTGCAGACCAGTGAGGCAAGAAGGAGGAGATGGTGGGGTGACAGCTGGAGCAGGCAGAAACATGACAGAAATAGCCAAGACATGGCTGCAAACGTTGGGGTACCACACCATACATCATTTTGCACCTCATGCTGGGGAAGAGGGGACAATGTCCAGTTTGACTTATTTGTTCTATCACTGACAAAGGTATTTCATTGATATTTTTATTATCAATGTGCTTAATATCCAATTAAAGTATTAGAAGGCTAAAATCATCAATCAGATTTTTACTATCTTCTAGATCCCATTCTAAGGAAAGTAAACCCATTCAATCAGCGGTATTTATCAACATGTTGACTTACCATTTGGTTAGTTCACTGAGTTTACTCTGCATCTGATGACAAATTGCACTTAGACCTAAGCATTCTAATTTCCTTCTGGTTGGAAAATACTTGATATTTCTCTACCAACAACCTAACTATATATGTATCATAATGGTAGATACTAGAATGTAATCCATTGACCTCTCATTAATATTAATCTTAGAAAAGGAAAGCTGAGTTTTATGAGCAGTTGTAGCATATGCTTGCAAGCTGCCCTGATGGAATAGTAAAAATTAAAAATGTATGAAGCAGCCTTCTGGATACCATGTATTTCTAGTATATATCAAAGTTATGTCAAGGTTTCCTCAGATACAGTAAAAAGAAAGGAGCATTCTGTGGGGACAGGAGTGTGCTAGTATTTAGAAGAGTGCGCAACACTTGCATGATCTTGACATGGAATTGGTATAATTACCTCCTTGGACTGAGAATTCCAGAATGCTGTAGGCACTATCCATGTTAATATTCATGTTGGCTGGGGGATTTTATAACCTGTAGTTCAAAAAACAAATAATTTTTCCAGGTCTTGGGTCTTTTATAAGGTGAATACTTCTGAAAGCTTCCTTCTGATTCATTTGGCATACTGTGGGAGTTTTCAGCCAGGGAGAAAGTGGGGATATAAATAAAGTGATGGACAGATGGATGGAACTGTGGGGTTTTTCATTCAGTCAATTCTACCAGAGGCATCACCTGTAAGGTTCCTCTTAAGCAATCACACCACTATGAGAGCTTTCCTTGATCCCCATCTCTGCCACAACTTAAGGAGTTCCTACCATCCCATCTGTGTGACACCATGAGGACCATCTAAATGCCCTCAAGGGTTTCATTGGGCATATAGCTGTATACATGAAGGCTCCACACAACTTGGAACTGATTGCCAACTCATAGATTATTTAATACATGTAGAGATGGTGCTTCTTGAAGAACTAAACCCAACAAAATATCAACAATCAGCATAGAGTACTGCTATCTCTAATCTCTGTTATCTTAAATGTGTCTAAAGATATTTAAAATATAAGTCATCTAATTTCTAGTAACAGGAGAGGAGACTCAGTGGGGAACATATGTTTTTGCATGGAGAAGAACCCATGCTAACTTACTGTGAAAGCCAGGACCTTGTATGGCATGGATGGACTGCCCTTTGGGATCCCATGTGGGCCTTGGTGTGATAACTGAAGCCCCTGTCAGAGCTGCTGATGACGAGCAGCAGCTGTTGGTCCCTGTGGCTCTGGCTGCAGATGAGTCCTGCAGCTCAAGAGCTCCCCTGCTGCCATGGACCAAGCAGGCTCGGACGTCCCTCTGCCTGCTCCTTTAGGGCAACAGGGATTCAGCTGTGATCCCGAGGATGCCTTGGAGCCTGTGTCAACCAGCCTACAAACAAGGCGGAGACTGAAGAGAGCTGAGCAAAGGGAGGCTTCCTTGATTAAGTTCAAGAAGTGGTGACTGGCCACACCTGTGTCTGGGCTATATAACTGCCTGCCTGGAAGCTTCCCTTTGCTTGTGACAAACTTTTTACAAGCCCTCTTCTTCCTGCCAGCACCTGGCTCCTGATACCTTGGATTGCTCTCTTGGCTTCTGACCCCTGGATTTTGGACTCTGACTATGGCTTTCGCTTGTCACTCAGGCTTAGGCAAATGGACTCCCTGTAAGTGATTTCTTGCTTTGACTCCTCCTGGAGGGACTCTGCTATCTCTCCCTTTCCCTTCTCTGGGCTGGCTGACTGCCCAGGTCTCTGACCTTGACACTTGGTCCCTCCCAGGGACCTTGTGGTTTAGCATGAAAAAAGACTCCAGTGTGGCCACAGTTTTACAATTGCAAAAAATCCACCACAAAAGTGACTGGAAGGAATCAAACCAACATTTCCAGCCATGGAAAATGGCAAATAAAGTGGTGTGGTGCAGCTCATGTACCCATGACCTTCCAACCCCAGCATGTCCATTCCCTGCTGTAGAGTCATCACTAATCAGTGTAGATAATTCCAAGCTAGATGTACCAATGCAGTACCAAGGATTTAGCTGAAGGTGGTTTCCTATGTTTTGCTTATAAGAATGAACCATGGAAGCACCTATTTTCCATGCATCCTTCTTTCATTTTTGGTTTTTGTTTTCCATATTCACTTTTTTTATATCATTCATTTTTTTTTAAATTAATCATTCCAATCTCTCTATTTTAGTTATTTTCCCCCAAGGCTTCATGTTTACACTAGTAGCATAAAATCCAAATAAGTGTAATAATTGATCCTCAGACAGCAAAAGGCTATATGAGGATGAAGAAAACTGTTGTGAGCTGAGGGTGATTTTCTTCTCATCTTTTGGCCATTAAATAAATATCTTTTTAAAACTTTTATGTGTTTTTAAAATCATTTTATATTTTTCATGGGGTGATTTTATTTAGTTTTCTTTTAAAAAAATCTTTATTGTGAACATTTTTAATTGGGTGTCTCTGAAAGCCACCTTGGGTTTTTCATTCTGGGAGAAAGATGGCATACAAATGAATGAAATGAAATACATTTCACTTCCATAATGCATGGGAGTCTCTGTTCATTTATATTGCTTAGAGGTCAAGGTTGGTTTTAAACTGCTTTGTGTCTTATACACATACAAAACATGAGAAGAAAACTCCAAACAGATATACAATATCTGGTCTTTGGTCAAACCATGCCAATCAGTCAATTCAATGTCATTTATATCTCATTCTTAATTAAGGATGCTCACTTACTTTCTTTTAGGATCTAATGGCAATCTTTCTCCCATTTCCTATTCCTCCTTATGTTTTTTCATAGCAAAATAACAGAAGACGTTTTCTTTATGTTTTCAATGCAGAAGTGTAAATCTTCTTGTTATCAGCTCTATGAAGTTGTTTGATTGTCTCATTCAAGCAATCTCAAAAGCAACAACATGAACGTAAACCAGTAGCCCAAGGCTATAAATAACTCTATTTTCTGGCACAGATAAATTAACATAACCATTGTCCTTGGTAATGTTCAAAGACGTCTCATCACGCAGCATTTTTTCATGGAGATCTCAATCGCTTACAGCTTTCTCCTTCCTCCTTCCCTTTTTTCTTTTATCTTTTTCTTGTAAATTTTACTGTGTAAGAAATATGTCATATCAACATCTTAGGCAATGCTTTTAAAAAATCTAATTATAAAATATGTCATGGGGTAGCAATTGCTGCTGGGTGCCTTCAAGTTGTTTCCGACTTATGGCAACCGTTAGGTGAAACTATCATGGGATTTTCTTGGTAAGATTTCTTCAGAGGAGGTTGGTTGTTTTAGACTTCCTCTGAGACTGAGATTATGACTTGCCCAAAGTCATCCAGAGGATTTCCATGTCTGAGTGGGGATTTGAACCCTGTTCTACAGATCCGTAGTACAACACTCAGACCATTACATCATGCTGAATCTCTATGGAATAGCATGCACATTTTGTGAACTTTCAACCCTACCCTGATTGCCAATTAGACGTCCATATAAGGAGGAAGAAATAATTTATTTACAGTCAAAACATACTAAGTACCACTGCATTCACTCTTCAGCTCAATTAACAGCAGTCTGGAACAACTCATGAATCCAGAAGGTGAACACTGCTCATCAGGAGCCAGTCATGCATTGTGCCTCGATGGATACATGGCAGTTCCAACGAGGCAGGCAAAGTGAAGTCCTTCGTAAACTACCGTGGGTGTCTGTTGAACTGTGTTGGGTGAATGAATTTTACATTGTTAAAAATCTCTACTTTTGCAACTGGGCTTCCTTTCTTACTCTTTTCATATCACTTTCTACAGAGTAGATTCTATTCTGCCAGCAGTGTTTATTCCACCGATGGTCAGATGCTAAACATTTTAAGCTTTGTGGTGGCAACATACTCAGGATTTGGGTTTATGGTGATGAAGATCTTGGCTTTCTAACTAACTTATTCCATTTATGCTGACAAACAGGGATTTAAGTCCCTAAAGTTCCCTAACCTATACGTTTAGCTGAATATTTTGGATGGAACAGAGTTGGCAAAATGTGGTTTGTAGCCTCTGGCCTATTTTTGTCTTCCAGGATCCACCCCAATCCATTTTTTTTTTAAAAAAAAATAAAATAAAATTTGTCCCTAAGTATACCCAAAATACCTTCTAGTGGGGCTAGAATACTGTCTAGTGGTGTTTCTATCATGAGTTTGGGCTCACTGTGCCATTTTAGACACAGGAAAAGCCTTTTTGCAAAATGGGAAGAAAATGGGAAATGGCTGCTTGTCATTGGCTATGAAAGGCCTCATTTAGGCCTAAAATAACATTGGGGTGGGATCAAAACATAGAATTTGAGGGCAGAACAATTTTTTACAGTGGATAAAGCCTCCCATGTCTTGGGGCAATGTACCCCCCAGGCCTACCACAGTTATCTGTCCCTGAAATGGAACATGGATTGATGCAGTACAACTTGAAGGGTTATATCTCCCTTTATGAGCTCATCAGAGCTTTGAGATACACTAGAAAAGCCCTTCTGTCTGTGCCACCAACTTCTCAGGCACATTTAATAGGAACAAGGGAGAGAGCCTTCTTGGTAGCTGGTCCCAGACATTGGAACTCCTCCCAAGAGGGGCCAGGATGGTCTTGTCCTTGCTCTCCTTCTGTTGGCAGGTCAAAACATTTTGTGCCATCAGGCTTTTATAAACTGACTAGGTTTCGACCTTTAATGCTCTGTGGTACTATTTTTAAGGTTTGTATGTGGTCTTTTGATTAATTTTAATATTTTACTGTTTAATTTTTTAACTTGATTTCCGTTATTTGAATAAAAGCAGAATATAAATAAAATAAAATTCCATTGTTGTTCCTCTTTTGTTGTAATTTCATGAGCTTGATATTTCATAGTAGCCTTGGGATTTACTACCTGACCACATGGATATAGCTGCTGAAATAAGTCTTAGAATGAAACATTTGAACATGT
Source organism: Iguana delicatissima (assembly GCA_948472985.1). Taxonomy (NCBI): domain Eukaryota; kingdom Metazoa; phylum Chordata; class Lepidosauria; order Squamata; family Iguanidae; genus Iguana; species Iguana delicatissima. The sequence continues at coordinate 343,342 of CAOKZL010001422.1, forward strand.
TCTGAAATCCGCAGATAATTTAAAACCAGATAGTACTGGTATAGTACTTGAGAGGCCATATTGTATTTTAAAACATAAGAGTCAGATTTTTTGTTTTAAAAAAATAAAAACTGCTAATGTTCACTTTGGATTAGAACTAGAGGTTGGTGAATCTATAGTTTCTGGTTTCAATTAATTCACTGTTCCAACTGCAGCTTAATTTCAGATCACATTCACATCAGTTTGTGATGCAGCAAAATTCTTCCAAATAAAAATAACAAAAGATTGGTAGATGTTTTCCATTGCAAGTGTCCTGGTATGCAGACTTTTTGCAATTGTTTTTCTCCCTTAGTACAATACATTTTTGTGAGTACTTTACCTTATTTCATTATTTTTTACGTATTTTTAAAATAATAACCCAGAATGCTATTGTCTGAAAGTGCAGATTTTGCATACATTTGTACAAAATAATCAGGCCTAATTAGTTTTCCCCCACATCCTTAATTACAAATATTGTGGTCAGTTGCATTTTTTTTTTCAGGACAAACTGTAGCTCCATCAAAGTTACTTGGGTGGAGATTACATTTTTACAAATGATATATTGATGGGGTTACTTGGAAATAAACTAGCAATCATAGGTGCGCAGCCAAGGTGTTAGAATGTGGAGGATCATGTGCATGTGTATGTGTGTGTGTGTGTTTGTGGGTTTTTAAATTTTATTTCTTTGGGAGTACATACTTCTCACCTCAGAACCACTATGGCCATTTCTGCCCTACATTGTTATAGTGCTATTATTCCACTTTCAACATCCTGTGGAATTCTGGGATTTATAGTTTACTGAGACCAAAGAGCTCTCTAGATGAGAATTCTAAATGTCTCTCCCTAAACAGTAAACCCCAAGATTCCATGGGATGTTGAAAGTGGAATAATAGCACTATAACAGTGTGGTGCAGCAATAGGCACTGAGAAATATGTTTATGAAAGCCTTAATTTAAGGAGAGCATAGCTGAGTAAGAGATTCAGTGATTTTACTTCAACTTCACCCACTCAATCCATGTCATACTGATTTTTGCAATGAACCAGAGTCAACATGTCATGTCTAGCTTATCCCTAATCATTTTGATTCTTACTTCTATGAAAGAAAAAAGCATTGCCAATATTTGTACAAGTCTTGGGTTTGTCTGAGTATATTTGTACAAATGTTTAAAGGCAATATTAAAAGTGAACCTGGCACCATTATTGGTTTTAGCATACATTTTAAAGCTCAAAGACCATTGATAAAGGAAGCAAGCATTCTTCAAAAAATTGCATAGGTGGGTGTGATTTAGATTATCATGTGAGAAATATTGTCTTTTCACAATTCATTTACATTTTTATTCCTGTGAGTTACTTTTATAAATTGCTGTAGCAGATATATGAACTGTGCAGTTCTTTAAAGTACTGCCATGCATGTTTGCATTTAAGATTTTCTCAAGTACCAGGTTACAAGAGAAAACACATAGTCCCTCAAATAATATTAAGTATTCTAAAGATATTTATGTTATGCAGTACTTCAGTGCTTGCTAGAGCTCAGGGTTTTTTTTTAAACATGATTTTAACATTTTTATTTTTTTTTACTTCTCTCTTGGGCTGCTATTCTGGGTACATATAACTGAACGCAATGGCTCTTGCTTCTGAGTAGACATGTATAGAATTCCACCATTGACATTTAGATTAACATTCACTGTGTCTAAAAAAAAAAAAATTAGAAATATGAAGTCTTTATGTTTTGCTTTTGTTGTACCTAACTGTTTGAGAGCTATCAGGACACACTATGTAGGTGGAACAAGAGACAATAACCCAAGGTCATTTTGTACTAGAAAAGGAATTAACATTTACTAAATTTTATGCCGTCCAATTTTCATTCATACACATGTATGTCGTCATTGGCCTTTTTTACACTTCTGAAATATTTGTCACAGTCATTTAATAAGTGAGATATCACCTTTATAGATGTCTTCAAAAACACATTGTTGCTGATCAGTTTTACTATGTGGGTTGAAGTACAACTGTAGTTTTATTTGCTGATGTTTGTGACAATAGTTGCAGGAGGGAATACTAGCTATCCAATTCAGTCTTAAATTATCTGGGTTTTTTTTCCCTAATAAGTGGCATTTATGTATTGGATTGATAAGCTTTGTAGAGTAAATCCTCTCAACAAAACATAAAACAATGTTGCTGCTGCTGCTGTGTGCCTTCAAGTCATTTCCAGCTCATGGTGACATTCATGGTGCCCTTTCAAGGGGTGTTCCTGGCAAGAATTGTTCAGAGGTCTCCAAAGTCTCCTACTGGGTTTTCATGGCCGAGCAGGGACTTGAGCCCTTGTTTCCGGAATCCTAGGCCATTTCCGCACTAGGCTGTTATAGTGCTATTATTCCACTTTCAACATTCTATGGCAGTGGTTCTCAACCTGTGGGTCCCCAGATGTTTTTGGACTTCAGCTCCCAGAAGCCCTGAGCATTGACCATAGTGGCTGGGGCTTCTGGGAGCTGAAGTCCACAAACATCTGGGGACCCACAGGTTGAGAACCACTGTTCTATGGAATCCTGAGGTTTGCTGTTTAGGGAGGGGCTGGCCGGCCCCTCCCTAAACTGCAAACACCAAGATTCCATAGGATGTTGAAAGTGGAAATAATAGCACTATAACAGCCTAGTGCAGAAATGGCCCTAGTCCAACATCTAATCCATCACAACGACTTTCTTAATCTAACTCACAAAGCTACCAAAGGGATAAAATGCAGGGTGGTTAAAGCTATATATTATACTTGAAGGAAGGGAAGCATTAAAAAAATCATACAGGAAATAAATAATTGCTTGTTGTTGTTGTTGTTGTGTGCCTTAAAGTCATTTCCAACTTATGGTGGCCCTCAGGTGACCCTATCATGGGGTTTCCTCAACAAGGTTTGTTCAGAGGGGTTTGCCTTTACCTTCATCTGATGCTGAGAGAATGTGACTTGCTCACGGTCACCCAGTGAGTTTCCATGGCTGAATGGAGATTAGAACCCTGGTCTCTGATATAACACACTCTAATATAACACACAATCCACTACACCATGCTGGCTCTAAAAAAAGTCTCTCACAATGTGTGATAAAATGAATACAAGAAAGAGTAAAAAGCAAGGATAATATCAAAATTAACCACTGAACCCAGGCAGAATCATAATAAAACAACCTTGTAAAAACAGTAGTTGAAGGCACATCTTTTTTGATGTTTCACTAGGAAATTATTAACTGAATTCCTGATTGTGTTCCAGTCCAAAGATGGATGGAGAGTCACCAGAATAACCAGGAAATATTGTAAATGCAGTGTCTAATATGACTTGCCTTCTGTTCCAGCCTTTCTTTCTTTCCTCATGAAGTAATGGGTCTCATCTACCTCTGTCCTCTTCCCCTCCATGGTTTGTTCTTGCTTGTGTTACAATACAAAGCAACACATAAAACAGAGACTTTTTATCAATGAAAATAAATAAATAAATAAAATGCATTGAAACATTTCCCTTACAAGCCTGTACTTCTTTGCTACCTAGTCTCTCCAACTCTTCCTTCATTATATATCCAGATCAGATCACCTTCTCTGGTGCAAATTGTTTTTAACTCTGTATTGATCCTTAGACATATGTTGTACACATGTGCTTCCTCCTTTGGAAGCTGTAGATTTAGCTAATTCTTGATTATTTTTCTCTTTCTTGAAAAAACCCAGCAAATAAATGAACAAGAACTGTACAAGCCATTCAATACAAGGAGTATGTTACTAATAACCTAACAGCTCCAAATTGTACCTGGGCACAGTTCCAAATGCTAGATAGATTTTCCTTCTCCAGGGGCTACAGGTCCAACATGTACCTGAGTGAATACTTCCTCAATCAGCAGGAGGTAGAGAGGTGAAAAGCTTTATGGCCCTGGGAAAACTAAATGCTCTAATTAATATTGGTTTTATGCAAGAGCATCTTTTTGCAGATTTAAAACCTAATCAAATATAATCGAGTCAAAAATAGGCACTTAAAGAGTTCTGTTAGTTTCAGGGCAGGTTTCCCAGGTTTCAGGGCCAGCTACTCTTCTCCATTCCCCAGGGCTTCAGGGAGGAATCTCAGGTCATAAGTTGCTTTGTGTCCTGTCCTGGGGAAAAAGGTGGGATATGAAATAAGTGAACAGACCTTGAAAAGTGAGAATAAGTATATATTTTCTCCTTTGTTAGACTTGGTGAGTTTTTTGCTGTGTTTTTTTAATTTGAATGGCATTTTCTGCAATCATGTTTTATGATACCACCAGGGAATGATCCACCATAACATCAGTCTTGTGACTTCATCAGGGTCATTCTTCTGTGACACCACAAGGTCTCATCCCCCAGGTTGACATGAAATGTATCATGTATCTTTTTTAAAAAAATGCTTACTTTTGGCTGGCTCATGACAAAAATGAGAATTATGCATAATTTTCCTCAGATCCTTTAGGAAGCAACTGATTTACAGGATTCAGTATTATGCTAAAAGGAATTGCATTTTCAATTACAAATGGAAGAAAGGGGGTTTAATGCTTACCTTGGAATGAGCAGCAACATTAGAGAAGGATAAATTTAATGACTACTTGATGAAAATATTGCAGACTATTTGTGCTTTTGTGCAAGACCAGTTCATTTAACTATGAATTAGCCGTACCAGGCATCTTTGCCTTGAAATTATGTATACATTCAATATTTTTCTTTTTAAATGAAGTTTTTGATCTATTTTGTACTCCAGTATTTCAGAGTTGCTGATATTAACTATGCTTTTATGTCCTAAGTTTGCATTCTGTTTTCAGAATTTACTAGTCTGTTATGTGCTGTATATTATCACATCACAAATGTTAAACCATTGAGACAGCTCTTTTATGGCTTCCTGTATTGACAAACATTCTCTGCAGATGCCTTATATTTTAATCATGGCTGTAATTGTTGGCAAGCTCTAAATTTATGCACAGTCAACTTCTCACACCAAGGTAAGTAATTGACATACAAATATATTTACTGGCAAGACTTTTAATGTAAGACCTGGCATTTCACTTTCAAATTTTTAAACACCAGAATGAAATCAATCAGGTTCCATCAAATCCCTCAACTGGTATATCATAATTCTGTGACTTTTTACAGCTTTAGCAAAGACAAAAAGATTGGAGCTAGACAACTGGGAGTCCACAGCTCTGTTTCCTACATTTGAGAATTGTATCTACAAGAATATAAATGGAGCCCTGCAGAATCAGACCACAGACAAGCTTAGTCTAGTGTTTCCGTTTTCAAACTATGGCCAGCCAGATTCTTCAGGGAAGTCCACAAGCAGGATGTGATGGCAATAGCCTTTTCTTTTCCCTAACATCTGGTAATTCAGAGGTATTTCATGAAGACTTGCAGCCAATGACAGCCTTATCCTCCATGAATATGTCTCATCCCTATATACAGCCATTTTGTATATAGCTATTGCTATCCCCAGTCCAATAGTTTGTCTGTCTGTGTGTTCTGCTATATTGGCAGACGAGTAGGTGGCATCTTCAAATGCAAAGGTGAAAACCCAAGGAAACCAAACATAGTAAGTACAAGGTTCATAAGCAATGGATTAAATCTTACTGTTAGTCCTCCAATTAGAGTACATCCATTGAATCAATAGGGTTCATCTATGTCAGTGGTTCTCAACCTATGGGTCCCCAGATGTTTGTGGACTTCAGCTCCCAGAAGCACCAGCCACTATGGTCAATGCTCAGGGCTTCTGGGAGCTGAAGTCTAGAAACATCTGGGGACCCACAGGTTGAGAACCACTGATCTATGTGTTTGACTCACCACTCAACAACAGATCCTATTGATCTGTTCTGGTTGTGGCTAACCAATAGCAGAGTTTATAACCAGCCTGAGGAACATACTTTAAAACTCTAATAAGCCACCATTAAAATAGTTCCTTAAAATGGAAAAGGTACTGGAGGGTCATCAATCAGCCAGTACCATTCTTCTCCTCCTCATTTTCCCCCCTCTTTCTTGTTTATTCTTTTTGTGATGATGTTGAACACTCCCATATGTACACCTTCATAAGTTATCCTAGTGTTTCTCTGGTTGTACCTTAAAAAGTCTATCCTATGTAACTTCAGAGCTTCCATGCCCACCGTTCAGTAGCAGATACAAAAAGCACACCTCCCAAGCTCCAGAGATCTCTCTCAGAAATTTGTATGATTTCATACATGTGTCTGGAAAGGACATCCGTTAACGTATTAATATTGTTATTTCTATAGGTTTATCATACTTTATAAAGCTTGCAAAAAGCTCCTTGTAACAGATGGCTATTTCTGAGTATCTGAGTTTTAATTTTGTCTTCTGTGAATGAACTTTAATGTGTTAATTGCACTCATAAATTATATAGATAAGACCAGACTGAAAGCACTTCTAAAAAGCTTACTAATGATTAAACATGAACAGCTGAGGAATCTAATATAGGGAAGATTATTTATACTAGGGATAAGATAAAAATCACAAAATCCCAGAGTTGGACAGGACCACAAAAGCTATCTAATCCAACTCTATGCATAGCTAAAGCACATCTGAGTAGTGGCAGTCTGACCTCTGTCTAAAGAACAGTGAAAGAAAGTTCACTGCTCTCTCAGGTAGTCTATTCCACTGTCAAACATTTTTTTTTATAGTCAAGAAGTTCTTCCTAATGTGGTGGAATCTCTTTTCTTGACCAGTCTTGAATCAACTGGTTAATATCTTAAAGACTGGCACAAAAATAAGGTCACTCTATCCTCAACATGACATTTCTTCAGATATTTAAAGATGGCTGTCAGATTATAAACAAACAAAAAAATCAGTTGGAAAGAAAATTTTTAAAGAAATGGATAGGGGTAGAAAGAGAATGTGATTTTTAAAAACCCTAGTGAGAGGACAGTACATCTTCTAAAGCCCACTTGTGCTAGCAGTGTTTGTCTAAGAGCATAAGAAGATTCCTCCTAGATCACACCAGAGGTCCATCTAGGCTGAGAGAGGTAAATAAGGACTCTCCAGTTGTTGCTGACTGCAGCATTCATCAAGCCTGGTTAGCATAGAAAATAGCAGCCAATGCTGTGGTATGATGGTAGTTCAATCCAAGAATGTGTAACTTGTTCTGGAAGTATTATCCTGTTTTCTACAGTAGTAGACACATCAAGGATACCCACAAGCAGGACATCGTTTTGTCCAAATAACTGGTACTGAGCGAGACATAATGCCTGTGAAAACTAAAAGCTGTTTGACCAGCAGCCACTGGTGGACTTTACTGCCTTTACTGCCATGAACGTTTGTATACTTCCCTTTAAAGCTTTCTGAGTAATCACCACATGTTGCAGGAGCATGCTCTAAGTTAAGGTATGAAGTACATTTTTTTTGGTCTGTCCTGAATTTCCTACCAATCAGTTTCAATGGATTGCCTCAGGTTTTTACAGTTGTGAGACAGGAAGAACCTGGGTAGAGCAGCTTAGCTTTCTGAGTAAGACTGGCCTGATATAGAGCAAAGGGGAGGATTTTTTTCGCATCATTTCTTATATTTTCTATATTTCATTCCAATATTATAAAACTCCTGCTTAGACCCTTTGAAATTCTTTGGACTACAGTCCCATGTGATTCCAAATAGATGATATTTTTGAAATCCTGGGAATTGCAGTCTAACAGATCTGGAGGTTAGGGAAGGCTTTCATAAAAACTAGGCATTTTTAAAAGCTATATAAAGTGGTGCAGTGTTACCATACTGTACACACTCACTCCAAGATATAATTGACATGTTATTTAACTGGCATAAAATATGAATCATATACTGTTATGACTGAAAAGCCATGCTGGCAAAGAGGATTGGCTGAACACATGCGAAAGTAGGTCAGATGGGGCCTCAAGGCATGGAGGTCACATCAGTCAGGAAGCTCCAGTGCTAATGAGCTTGGAAATATTCCCTCAATGACTCAGCCTTCAAATACAATAGTGCACAAAGTTGATTCAATGCAGCAGCCAATTGTCATCAACCATTTCTCTCTTCCTGTCAAAATGATCCTTTGTTTCCTCACCTGCCCAGATATTAAGGAGCTATCATGATTTCAATCAGTGCTTTGTCTCCCAATGCTAAGGCCATTAGCCCATTCTGAACCCCATTGTTTGCTCTGCCATAGAACCATTAGGGCAGAAACAGGGGAAATTAAATCCTGGCTCTAAGCCAGACAACTCATAGTACTCTGGACATAGGCCATCACTCTGCTATTCAGATTCTTGGGCCCTTAGTCTGAGTCATATTGCTTTGTTTCTTCTCTGCAGGATAGGTAAATATCACTCACTTTACCCTAACTTCTCACTATCCAATTTTTCCTTCCTTTTCTTTGATTAGTGTTGTGTGGTTGTGAGACAGCTTGAATATTGTGTGTGTTTGTGATTTTCCCCAATAAACATTCAACTGGTGTCCCTGCATTAGTACTAATATACGTAGATGGAAAGATCCTGTAAGATTACCCCCTTCTCACAGGTCTCCCTTTACACTAATAATTCCCCACTGTTCCATAGAGGCAGTGTCAGCGGAGGTGGATGTCTGAGTCACTGACTTTTTGGGGTAGCAACAGGAGCTATGCAAAGGAGCATTGGCCATAAGGATTACCTTTCTCAGGACCGCAAGACATGGCCATTTTGAACTTCCAGCTGAAGCTAACTGTATTCCTATATGGACATTTATACTCCTTTTCCTCTGCCTTGTTACAGATTTTTTGCACATGATGGCAAAGGTGTTCACATATTTATACCAAAATAGCATTATACAGCAGCAGAAAGGAAGGTGTTATGCTGGCAGGCAGTAGAAGTATACCCAGAAAACAATACTCAGCACTCCATCTGCAACCATTTAGCACCTTTTTGTTAGTAACCCTATCTCTAGACAGTGAGGAAGAGGACCTGCCTTATGGGATAATAATGTTCAGGGATTTATAGAGAATGATGAAATGAAATCAGACTGCTAATTTGTGATGTGCAATGTGGCATAACTCCGGAGGAGCCAGCAGAGGGGTAGAGATGCAGTGCAGTGGCTGGGCAACAAGCCAGTTTGCAGCATCATTTTAATTGCAGATGAAATAATAATTATTTGTGATAGCTTGCTAATCAGTGAAACCATGGAAAAGGCTGCTGACAAGTGCTATCAAGGTAATTAAGGTGAAGCATTACATTTGCATACATTTACACTTTGATCATTGTTCACTAGGCACCTTTCTCCTGGAATGTAGTTTCCTAGTTTCAAAAATGAGCAGTAAATCAAAGCCAAGGAAAGCAGCAACTGAAAAACATCAATACTTATAAAATGTGCATCCCCACCTTACATAGGCAATTACCTTCTTTTTTTGGGGAAAAATGTTATGCTTAATCAAAAGATCATGCTCAACTTAGTAAAGCTCCATTAGTAAATAATCTTCATCAACATATGTCTTTGTTCCCTCGCTTACAAGTCTTTAATAAAGCAGAGAAATGTACTTAGGCTGGGACATTTGGAAAAAAATAAAGCATTGCACTATATTTCTCCTGCCTGGCTCTGGAGTCTGCTTGATAGTACTGGCAAAATAACAGGTACAGTTCCTAGTGTCCTGTTTGTCATGATTACAATACACTGCCTTTAAGAGTTTTTGTAGCAGTTGTGTCTGTTTCAGGGGAATGGCATGGCAGGTGAGGACAATTGAAGAACAAGCAACATGCAGTTTTGGCTTACTTTCACCAATTCCCATTTTATCTCCCTAACTCTCAGGATTAACAGATAAAATGAGTAATTCTTACTTCTGTGCATGTGTGTGCGCGCGCACACACACACACTTATCACAAGGATATACTCTGAACAAGGGTATTGTTAAAGGAGCATAGGGAGGAAGGTAGTGAGAAACTGGTTTAACAATCATTGTACCTCTTTGCAAAGAACTACGTGGACTCAAAAAA